>OZ005654.1:1200000-1800000 GCA_963930645.1 Salticus scenicus | reverse complement strand
CTACTATATTTCCGGTTCGCGAACACACCAGTGAGTGTGTTCAGTAAGCGGCCCAACTCACGACCGGTCGATTAATCCAGAGCCAAAGCGTCTGCCGACCGATCCAGAGCTACATCGTTCAATCCGCGAGAGTGGAATGGAGCGATCCAAACCGGTCGGGGATCCAAGAGCTCAGAAAATTTCTTGGGCCATTGAGTCACGTGATTGACCCAATGCACATTTAGGATAGGGTGATCAGCCGTCTTTATTTTCCGATGACAGTCCTCATTTTTTAAGTGCAGTCCTCAGTTGCTTTCAAAAGTTCTCATATCCTCATTTGTCCTCAATTTTGAAAGTTTGTTCTCATTTGTCCTCATTTTTCAGTAATTTCCTTTTTTTCTTAAAATTTCAACTTTAAGGATATTGCTGACCTTATGGACGACTAGAACGAGGCGGAGCTTCCACTGTTTGTGGGAAAAAGCTGCCTTTTGATTGGCTATGTACCATTATTTGTGGCCTAAATTAAGACTTCTACAGGTCAAATTTATAAAAAATCGTCATCATGACGTTGAATGGCGTCAGAGGGTCAAGGAGGATGCACTAGAACTCCTACATTGATAGGCTGACGCATCCGCCATTTTCTAGCCCACAAGACCGGCTGACGATTTATTATTGGTGATCTATCGGCAATAAATTGCACGAATAACTCTAGAAAAGGGCACCGCCTGTTTGTATTTTCTTCTAATCCAGAAAGAAGGAAAATGTGGATTATAAATTACAAATGTAACTAGTGGATACCTGGAGCAGGAGCACAACCTTGTTGCGCAAGATTTCTCTTATTTTCAACTTATTTCATTTTATTTCCAAAGTTCTTTGACAAATTTAATATGAATGTACTGTTTTTTTAAGTTATTGCTTTTAAATTCTTTTAAAATTAACTTTAAAATTACATTTCTTTTAACGTGAAGGGTTGCAGTTTTGAGAATGTTGGCGGTGTTCTTAAAATCGCCAACTTGTTTGTTTGTGATAAGAAGTTCTACCTCACGTGATCTGTGTAGAAATTTAAAGGCGATAACAACACTAATGAGGTAACCTAGCTTTTTCTACCGCCAACGTTTTCCCATATGATGAGCTAGAAAATGGCGGACACTGCGTCATCTCGTATCATATAGGAAAATTAGGATGCATAGTTTCATGTCCCGCGCGTAAGTTTCTACTTTTCACGTTTTATATATACATATATATATATATATATTTTATCGTGCTATTTGTTATTGTGATATTGTTTTATATTTGAAATGAAAACGAGCGTGAAACGGAAGTGCAAATTTTCAGACGCTTTAGCTGGGATTACGGTGCTTCGCTCAAGACTATCTTAAGCGTGAATCCTGTCTTAAGATGTAAACAAAACCTAAGTCGTATTGCAGTGAATCACTATCTTACGACAACCTCAGAACTATCTTAAGTTTAAGGCTCTTATATACACGAGCTGGCGCATCAGGCATTTTGTTGCCTTAGGGTTGCCATCAGTGGCGGATCTAAGGGGCTGAAGCCCCTCCCCCCCCCCCCCAAAAAAAATGTACTGACATTCACAATTGAATATTACAGTTGTAAATTTTTCATTAATCTGTAATAACATCTTAAAAAATCTTACCCCCCCCCCTCAAAAAAAAAAAAAAAAAAAGTTAAGTTCTGGATCCGCCACTGGTTGCCACATGTACCGAGCGCGTTTCATTGATAAATAAACGGTCGTCATTACTTTTATCGTCTTGTGTAACTTTAGAGTACTCCTTTTATTATATTATACTAGCAGGCTTTGCCCGCTTCGCTGGTCACTAAATTTAAAGGAAACTCTTTTCTATATAGCTTTATAAAAATAAAATAAAATACTAAAATTGCTCAAAAGCTCGCTTCGGATCCCTGCTGCCTTCGGTAGCGATTTGGTCATCCGCTAAAACTCGGGCGCTTGTCCCTATTACCTGAGACAATGGTTTACCAATAGGCTTGCATTAAGTCCTTATTAGATAACAGTTTCGAAATAGATAGTATCGAAAAAAAAAAATGAAGTATCCCCTTTATATTTGAATCCCAGTTACATATGAACAACACTATACGTGGTGCACATAATATTTGCTTTTACGTTATTTCCTATGTTTATTTTGTTTATCCCCGATCAACCATAAAAATGATAACAATTTCACGCTAAATATTATAATATGCTATGACCGGCTACGTCTGTTGCATGAGACAATTTTTTGTGGTTATTAGTATTCATGGTTTGTAAGCATGATCATAGTACCGCCTTAATATAGCTCTCTTTGGCGACTTTTGAATTTTTGTCACCATTTTAGATTTTATCCCTTGTAAAAATAAGACTTAATACCTTGTAACAATATGCTATGAGCGCTATTTCTGACATATTTTAGACAACTAAACTTTTAATGGTTATATATATTTCCCATTAAGCATATTTTTATTTTCATTTATTTATTTAAATATTGATGAAATTTGAACTTCAATTTGGTCTAGTGTTGTACAGGCTGTATACTACACGTTTGTGTTTGTGAAAGAAAATTTATAAAATACATACATTAGTTAATTTTTAAAAATCTAATTGTCCGATCGATAAGCTGTTTAATCCGTTGGATTCACAAAAATTGCATCTTTCATTTGGTATCTTATTTGTAACGATACGACTGATATTTCTAATATTTTTAATTTACTTTCCTCATTTTAAATACATGTAATTTTTATTGTTCATGTTTTTTTTTTTTCCGTCGAAAAAATAATGATAATTTTTTTGGCAACAATTAAATTAAGGAATAAAATTAAATATTTTAAATAAATGTAATTTTTATTATTCACGTTTTTTTTTTCTTTTTTTCTGTCCAAAAAAGAATAATTTTTTTTGGCAACAATTAAATTAAGGATTAAAATTAAATGGCCAATTTATCAGTTATTAGAAGGTTTTTATTTTAACATTTTAATTAATTAAAAGAAAACTAAAACAAAATTCGAAAATCCGGCTTCGAGGTGCATCAGGGGAGGTCATTACGAATCAACATGCAAATTTTTGTAGCTCAGCCATCAGCCGTTAGGAACACACCTAAACTTTATTGAATAGCAATAAAGTTCAAATTGACTCTAGAAAACGTTTGTATGGGAAATAGAAAAGGGCTGTTTTTAGGGTTTTCCCGGAAATTATTCGATTTTTTCTCGCCTTTTAAACATTCCCTAGACCTCCACCAACATTTCAAGACTAAGATAAGATAAATCCGTTCAGCCGTTCTCGAGTTTTAGTGAGACTAACGAACAGCAATTCATTTTTATATATATTAAAAATTTCATAGTTTTAGCTAAATAAAGTACGATATGAGATTTGTTTAACGATAAACTGCTATAATCGCTAGAAAAGAACATAAAATGTTGAGATTTCCATAAGATAATTTGAAAAGAATAAAACGACATTACTTATATTTTCCTTTGTATTTCTGAAATATGTTAATGTAAAAATACAGGAAAATGTGTCATTTTAATCGTATTATTTATATTAATATTGATAAATCGATTTAAAAAGACCTTTTATTACTGTGTATTTGAGTTTTGGCGACATTTTGTATAAGAAACAGAAACAGAACAGCCCTAATAACACATCTTATTTCCAATACATCCACAGGATATACTGATAATGTAATGTAAAAAAAATACGTGTGGCACTCGAGGACTGCCGCGGTAAAGCTATTGCATAGCATTTTTTATCAACTTATGCAATTATAATTATTTATTTATTTTATTTATGCAGTATTTTTTTTCTTTGATATTAATTCAAGTTTTTTCTTTGATATTAATTCAAATTACGCTTTTTGAGCGTGGTGACAGATAAGAAAACAAATTTTTTCTTTTATTGAATAAATGAGAATATATCCGCAGTGAGAATATATCAAAAATATCCGCAATCGATTTGTAGGTATCGAAAACCTCGATGTACCAAATTTGAATGATCTAACTCTATTTTTTGAGAAAAGGTATTTTTAAAGGTTTTTAAAGGCCTGCAAGTCGAATGGGGATATTCAAGTTTTTTCTTTGATATTAATGAATAAGATAACAATAATGATAAGAAAACAAATTTTAATAGAGAAAAGTTATTTTTAATAAGTTTTAAAGGCCTGCAAGTCGAATGGGGATATTCAAGTTTTTTCTTTGATATTAATTCAAATTACACTTTTTGAGCGTGGTGACAGATAAGAAAACAAATTTTTTCTTTTATTGAATAAATGAGAATATATCCGCAGTGAGAATATATCAAAAATATCCGCAATCGATTTGTAGGTATTGAAAACCTCGATGTACCAAATTTGAATGATCTAACTCTATTTTTTGAGAAAAGGTATTTTTAAAGGTTTTTAAAGGCCTGCAAGTCGAATGGGGATATTCAAGTTTTTTCTTTGATATTAATTCAAGTTACACTTTTTGAGCGTGGTGACCGATAAGAAAACAAATTTTAATAGAGAAAAGGTATTTAATAGGTTTTAAAGGCCTGCAAGTCGAATGGGGATATTCAAGTTGTTTATTTGAAATTAATGAATAAGATAACAATAATGATAAGATAACAATAATGATAAGATAACAATAATGATAAGAAAACAAATTTTAATAGAGAAAAGGTATTTTAATAGGTTTTAAAGGCCAGCAAGTCGAATGGGGATATTCAAGTTTTTTTTTTTATATTAATTCAAGTTACACTTTTTGAGCGTGGTGACCGATAAGAAAACGAATTTTAACAGAGAAAAGGTATTTAATAGGTTTTAAAGACCTGCAAGTCGAATGGGGAGATTCAAGTTTTTTCTTTGATATTAATTCAAGTTACACTTTTTGAGCGTGGTGACCGATAAGAAAACGAATTTTAAAAGAGAAAAGGTATTTAATAGGTTTTCAAGGCCTGCAAGTCGAATGGGGATATTCAAGTTTTTTCTTTGATATTAATGAATAAGATAACAATAATGATAAGAAAACAAATTTTAATAGAGAAAAGGTAATTAATAGGTTTTAAAGGCCTGCAAATTGAATGGGGATATTCAAGTTTTTTCTTTGATATTAATTCAAGTTACACTTTTTGAGCGTGGTGACCGATAAGAAAACGAATTTTAATAGAGAAAAGGTATTTAATAGGTTTTAAAGGCCTGCAAGTCGAATGGGGATATTCCAGTTTTTTCTTTGATATTAATTCAAGTTAAACTTTTTGAGCGTGGTGACCGATAAGAAAACAAATTTTAATAGAGAAAAGGTATTTAATAGGTTTTAAAGGCCTGCAAGTCGAATGGGGATATTCAAGTTTTTTCTTTGATATTAATGAATAAGATAACAATAATGATAAGAAAACAAATTTTAATAGAGAAAAGGTATTTTAATAGGTTTTAAAGGCCTGCAAATTGAATGGGGATATTCAAGTTTTTTCTTTGATATTAATTCAAGTTACACTTTTCGAGCGTGGTGACCGATAAGAAAACAAATTTTAATAGAGAAAAGGTATTTAATAGGTTTTAAAGGCCTGCAAGTCGAATGGGGATATTCAAGTTGTTTATTTGAAATTAATTCAAGTTACACTTTTTGAGCGGGGTGACCGATAAGAAAACAAATTTATATAGAGAAAAGGTATTTAATAGGTTTTAAAGGCCTGCAAGTTGAATGGGGATATTCAAGTTTTTTCTTTGATATTAATGAATAAGATAACAATAATGATAAGATAACAATAATGATAAGAAAACAAATTTTAATAGAGAAAAGGTATTTTAATAGGTTTTAAAGGCCAGCAAGTCGAATGGGGATATTCAAGTTTTTTTTTTTTTTTTTTTATTAATTTAAGTTACACTTTTTGAGCGTGGTGACCGATAAGAAAACGAATTTTATCAGAGAAAAGGTATTTAATAGGTTTTAAAGGCCTGCAAGTCGAATGGGGATATTCAAGTTTTTTCTTTGATATTAATGAATAAGATAACAATAATGATAAGAAAACAAATTTTAATAGAGAAAAGGTATTTTAATAGGTTTTAAAGGCCTGCAAGTCGAATGGGGATATTCAAGTTTTTTCTTTGATATTCATTCAAGTTACACTTTTTGAGCGTGGTGACCGATATAAAACAAATTTTAATAGAGAAAAGGTATTTAATAGGTTTTAAAGGCCTACAAGTCGAATGGGGATATTCAAGGTTTTTCTTTGATATTAATGAATAAGATAACAATAATGATAAGATAACAATAATGATAAGAAAACAAATTTTAATAGAGAAAAGGTATTTTAATAGGTTTTAAAGGCCTGCAAGTCGAATGGGGATATTCAAGTTTTTTCTTTCATATTAATTCAAGTTACACTTTTTGAGCGTGGTGACCGATAAGAAAACAAATTTTAATAGAGAAAAGGTATTTCAATAGGTTTTAAAGGCCTGCACGTCGAATGGGGATATTCAAGTTTTTTCTTTGATATTAATTCAAGTTACCTTTTTTGAGCGTGGTGACCTATAAGAAAACAAATTTTAATAGACAAAAGGTGTTTTAATAGGTTTTAAAGGCCTGCAAGTCGAATGGGGATATTCAAGTTTTTTCTTTGATATTAATTCAAGTTACACTTTTTTGAGCGTGGTGACCGATAAGAAAACAAATTTTAATAGAGAAAAGGTATTTAATAGGTTTTAAAGGCCTGCAAGTCGAATGGGGATATTCAAGTTTTATCTGATCTACTTTATACACAAATTTTACGCGTACAGCTATTCACTGTTGTACATAGATGATAGATACCTATACACCTATATACTTTCTCACAAACAGCTGCTTACGTATTCGTCCGATTTCGGAGCAGCTCGTCTCGATCCGTGCGAGCTTCGTACAGCCGAAGTCTACCGAAGTTTGCCGAACTGTGTTAGGTTTTTTTTTCGTTACGGAATTTTTCGATTCGGTCGCCGCGCTCAAAGCCCGCGATAAAAGCTATACAATAGCTTAAAAATATATATATGTGTTTTTAGGAATGTTATTATTGCATATTGTTTTTATTGACCGATCGTAGCTTCAGATCAAGATTTCAGATGGAAGAAAGCGATAAGAACAAGCGCGAATGCTGCCCTCTTCTTAGGCAAAAAACTGGCGGTGATGCGCCGGCCTATATATTTTATTTAAGGGGCTCTACTTAAGTCCAGTCGTAAATGGATGAGCGCGCAATCACAACATAGCTTGCTCTGCGTCTCCCACTGGCTGGCTGGATTTCTTTTACGAGGACTTACGCTTGAGGCACAATAATATTAACTTCTTAAGATCGTTCTTAAACACGCCCATTCATAATATTAAGATCAAATGTAAGACCGAGTCACCGCAATCCCAACCTTTGTTTCCTACTATTACATAGAATACTATTAATTAGAATATATTTTTCTATTGGAAGATTTTAGTAAAAAAATAAATAAATAAAGCTGAATTTGCATAAAAGCACACAACAACAAAGGAAAGGTAGGAGAGAGTGGGGATGAATGAGACATTTTTCATGTTTTTTTTTAATAACGTTCACCCTATGTAATTCAGAATTTTGTAACATTGCTCATAAGTACAGTTTATTAATCAGTCGCATCTAAACATACTAACTTTAATAAAAAGTTATCTTTTTTAATTAATATTAATTTTTTTTTACATGCATGTGCATTGTCTCATTCATCCCCACGTATGGAGATGAATGGGACATGATTGGGGATGAGTGGGACAGGACTGGAGTTAACAAAGAAAATAAAACAAAATGGAAAGTAAATATATTTTTAAAGTTAAATTGGTTTATGTGATTTTATTACACACTAAGAATTTACTGAAATTAACATAAACTGATGTACTCTCCCGCCGCGTTAGATTGATCTCCTGTTGGCAAAGTGCCAGGACGATTCTACTCACGCGCTAGGGAAGATAACAATGGAAGAGAGAGGGGAAATTTTTCTATTGCTCTTGTTTCGTTTGCTATGTGTAGAATAATTGATACTACGGACATTCCTATTTTATAAATGGACCAACCCTTTTCACCCATGCACAGATGACGCCAGGGATCATTCTTCTGCGGTTTATCAGTATTAACTCAAATTAACACCAAAAAGCAAAAGTAAAGTACTTTGGTTTGCACAGTTCCTAGTACGAACATAGTGCGTTCCTTTGATAATTTAATCTAATAAGATCTAATCTAAAAATAAATAAATAATAAGACACTAGAAAGATATAAATCATTATAATAGAGTACAAATTATCCAGATAAATTTTTGTTTCCGACTGATCGTGAAAAATTAGCATTCTATTCTGTATTACATTAATAATCACCATGATTTATGTAATTAGCTTGATTCAAATTGTGATTTTTAATCAAATTATTATTAGTTTGTTTATTTATTTTTTTAATGATTGATATTATTGATTTAAGTTCCATTGAATATTCTAAGTTATAATTTTTTTTAATCCTAATTATTATAAACAAAAATCAGTTTCAATCTATTTTTCTCTAAATCCATGTTACTTTCATAATTCCATGTTACAACTACTGAACTACAGGTTATAAAAATATTGAAAATCTATTTACGATTTGTTTTAATATAATTCTTGTGTACGATTTTAAATTAGCACATAGTGGGTGATGTCCCATTCATCCACACCACCGCATGATCATATAAAACAGGAAATGGGCTTAAGGGACAATTGTCAATATTCTTCTGGAATATCATAAACACAATAAAATTTTATAGCTTTTCACCATATGAGAGTTATATTAACTTTAAGCAAATAGTTAATTTCTTAACTACTACCTAATTGAATCAGTAAAAACCTACTTTGGCAGAAGAAAAAGACATTTTAATTTTTTTCTGCCCTTCTATAGATAGTACAATCCTGAAACTACACTTGATGAATGACCTCAGTACTGCCATATATCAGAAAAATTGTCAAATTTATTGTGCTTGCAAGACATAAAAAATTTGTTATAGTCCCATTCATCCTGCGTCCCATTCAAACCCACTTTCCCCTATTTAAAAATTTAACATGAAGCTGGAAGTTATTTTACTACTAATTAGATTTTATAACAAAGTACATTTAAAAGACATTTTAAATGGAAAAGCTCTTTTTAGCAACATCGAAAACTGACTAAGTCAGGGGTAGGAGCTGACTAGAGCCCCTTAAATAAATTATATAGGCCGACGCATCGCCTCCATTTTGTTGTTTCGGAAGAGGGCAGCATTCCCGCTTGGCGTCCTTATCGCTTCCCTGGTGATTTTAAAAAATCTTCGCCTGAAGCTACAATCGGTCAAGAGCGATAAACAACAAGTAATATCCCTAACAACACATTTATACGCAGTACATTCTCGAGATTTTTTTTCATCCTTAGGATGTTGTGTGAATGTACTGGGGATAAGATATGTTATTAGGACTGTTTCTGTTTCTAATACATATTATAACTTCTTG
This sequence comes from Salticus scenicus, assembly GCA_963930645.1. Classification (NCBI taxonomy): domain Eukaryota; kingdom Metazoa; phylum Arthropoda; class Arachnida; order Araneae; family Salticidae; genus Salticus; species Salticus scenicus. The sequence goes on along the minus strand of OZ005654.1, from coordinate 1,790,553 downwards.
GAAAGAAAAGGAGCCTACTGTTATGAAACTGGAAAATTGTCTATTACTTACTTTTTTTTACTATTTTTAGCATATAGTATATACTATTCATTTAAAAAAGAACCTTAATATAATATAATAAATTACATTTATTTTAAGGACACATAAACAAAACAACTTTGGTGACCCCAGAAAATGTCGCCAAAACTCACACACACAGTAATAAAAAGTCTTCTTTTATTAATTTATGGTTATTAATAGTATGATTATGTTTAAAATAACAGATTTTTTCTGTATTTTTACATTTGTACGACAGAAAAACGAAGCAAAATATAAGTACATAAAAGTAATATTCTTCTTAAATTATCTTATGGAAATCTGAACATTTTATGTTCTTTTCTTGAGTGATTATAGCAATTTATCACTAAACAATCTCCCATATAATAATTTACCGAGATAAAATTATGAAAAATGATTAAAAAAGTATCTCCAAAGAAATACAAGAGGATACAAATAATGGCTGTCATGTGTTTATCTACGGAATGCGCTGGGTACATATAGCAACCCTAAGGCAACGAAATGCCTGATGCGCCAGCTCGTATATATTAGTGCCTTAAGCTGAACCGCTGATCGCATATTAACTTTTTAATGTGTTTTAAAGGGAAAATAATTATAAGATAAAAAACTTTTTATAAACCATGTTTTTAAATTTTCTGTTGAATCATAGCTATAGAACTAACTACATTAGCACTTTATCAATGCGTATTGTCACGAAATTGTAAATAATTGTATTTATTTTTGTATAAATTCTTTCAAAGAGGCTTAGTAAGTTCATAAAATGTCAATTTTCTACATTTCCAGCTCTTTTTCGCGTTAAAATAGCTTAATTTTCCCTTTAAAACGCATTAAAAAGCTCCAATAGGCAGGTAATGGATTTGGCGAGTTCTTGCCCTTGGCGACTTTTGGCGAGAAAATCCTTATTATCGATATTCCAAAGATGGACGTTCTAATGTGATTGGTTAAAGAGTTACGGGAAATTTGAATAATAAATAAAACTAGTTGGCATAGGTGGACTCTGCTCAGTTCCCCATCATATATATGTTCTCACAACTTTCTAGTGCGAGACATATTAGAATCATGTTAACAGAAATGAATTTGACCAAAGCTTGATACAGTGACAGGAATGAAATCCCCGCCTAATAGGCTATTCACCGTTCACTTCGATCTATTTATCTTATTCTAATCTATTAATTTATTTTATCAGGGTCCGTTGTTTAGTTTTCATGCTACTATTTCCAATGCAATAATCCTCAAAATTCATATTTATATGAAAAATTTACAATTTCGCTATGTTGATAAAATCGTAAATTACGAAATTTTCCTATTAGAATATTTGTATTCAATCATGTTCAAACCAATATCATAAATGTAATTTTGAAGTTGTCTAATGTATTTATGATCCTCAAAATGGAAATTTATATTCAATTTTGCCTTGTTCTGACATGTTAAGTAAATCTTAAATTCCAAATAACTTACGAATTTTTTAAATTGGAAAAATCATAGTCTATGATATTCATGCCAGTATCCTAAAAATCCCTATTTCGAAAGTGGTTTGACATCTTTACGAAGAAAACAAGTCCACTAATAAAATAGGGGAGACAACCTTTTGGTTGGAGAAAATAATCGGTAAGGGACTGGATGTTTACTAAATTCAAACCTGTTGGTCAACTTGGAAACCCTCCAAGATTTTCGACTCGTCCTCACCGCTAGACGTAGGAAACGTGGTTACACTATATTTTAACGCGAAAAAAAGCTGGAAATGCAGAAAATTGACATTTTATCAACTTATTAAGCTTCTTCAAAAGAATTTATACAAAAATAAATACAATTATTTACAATTTCGTGACAATGCGCGTTGATAAAGTGCTAATGTAGTTAGTTCTATAGCTATGATTCAACACAAAATTTAAAAACATGGTTTATAAAAAGTTTTTTATCTTATAATTATTTAATTCGGACCCTATCACATTTTGTTAATCTATATGTATAAAATCGTTAGTCCTGAGTGAGTGAGTGATTCATCATCGCCCAGCCCAAACCCCTGGACCTAGAAGCAGAGCCTGATTAAGGCCTACTGGGACCCTAGGCTCAGGACAATTTTGGTGCCCCCCCCCCCCAAAAAAAAAAAAAAAAAAAAAGCAATTTTTTTAAAACAAATATTTAATTTGTGCAGAAAGTTTGAATGTTGGAAACAAGGTCACAGCATCGTCTTCATAAAAAAAAAAAAAAAAAGAAAAAAGAAAAAACAGTTTATTTATTTTTTACAAAGAAATCTCAAATCATTATGATTCCTTTTGGGAGAGGATATGTTTTTTTTTTTAAGAATGGAATATGTTAATGCTCCTTGAAGAAAAACTAAAATTATTGTTTAGACAGAAGTTCTACGAATATGTCAACATCAACATGTTTTTATCAACCTCCTGGGTTGGGTCTGGAATCCATTTATTTAAAAGTTTCACTCGCAATATCATAATGCTGGTAGATGTTTTATTTTATTTTAATTTAATCTCAAACTCTCTTTACTTTAATGAAAGAATTAAGTTCTATTTGAACCTGAGAAGCATCGGGTAGAGCTCTTAATAACATAATCACCCTAAAGACATATGCCATCACAATTTTCACCTTCTGCCTTCAAAAATGCTGGATTTTGATCGATTAATCTCATTTCAAAGTTAGAGAATATAACTTGATACCAACTTGTGGTTTAGGTTCAGTGGGTTCAACGCTGTGCAGTAGGAAATTGGCTATGGTTTGGGATCCTCCCCGAGGTGTAGTCTTGAGACATGATATACAATTTTGATCGTACATGAGGGAGATTGGATTCCAAGTAAAGATTAATACCATTCGTTAGATTTCAGTTTCTTTTTCTTTTTTTTTCTTTTTTTTTTAAGGAAACCTATACCAAAAATAGCACTTTACATTTTTTAAATTATTTTCGTGCCCCTAGATAGACATGCCCTAGGCCGAGACCTAGTGGGCCTGTGCGATAATCAGGCCCTGCCTAGAAGCATGAAATTTTGTAACAATGTTCCTTCTATGACGTAGACATCCATTAAGAAGCGATTTTACAAAATTTGCCCCACAAGGGGGGGAGCAGGGAAAACGTGATTTGACAAAATACTTCATATCTCAAACAAAAAAACAGATATCCATAAAATTTTTCCTTTAAAATATAGCTAACACAAATGTCTAAAAATCAATTTCTGGAATTTTATGAATTCGACCCCCAAGGCGGGGGGGGGGAGGGAACAAAACGTGATTTCAAATAATAATAATATATATCTCAAACAAACAAACAGATATACGTGAAATTTTTGCTCTAAAATATAGCTAATACAAATATCTAAAAAACCAATTTCTGGAATTTTAGAAATTCAGCCCCAGTTGGTGCGGTAAGGGACGGGGGATTAATGGGACAAAAAAAATTAGAATTATAGTTAGACCGTTCAAAATTGGTACAAATGGGTTTTAGAGGCCTGCAAGTCGAATGGGGATACTTTCGAAAGTGTAACGGACAGGCGGGAAAGGGGAGGCGGAGAGGTAAAAAAATCGATTGCGGATATTTTCGAATTTGTAAAATTATTAGGAGGGGCGGGTAGGGGGGGGCAGAGGAGCAAAAAAATAAAAATAGAGTTAGATCTTTCAAAATTGGTGCATAGGGGTTTTTAATATCTACAAATCGATTGCGTATATTTTCGAATTTGTAAAATTATTAGGATAGATCGGAGGGGAGGGGACGAAGGGGCAAAATAATAGAAATAAAGAGTTAGAGCGTTGAAAATTAGTATTATTAAGTTTTAAGGCCCGATCACCGATGAGAGAAGAATTTTTTTGTATTTTATATTTTTTCCCTTTCGATAATATAGTGATTCATTAACAGTATCGAACATAAACGTGCGCGCGCAGCGCAAAATGGTCTACGCTGCTGAAGGCAGTGGGAACCCGGTGCGACATTTTGCCTGATCAGATTTTTTTTCTTTTTTTTTTTTTCCACATGATAAAAATTAATGCAATTTTGAGAATTCATTAATTATAGTGATTCATTTAAAAATAGGTACCAGTGAAGCGGGCGTAGCCTGCTAGTTTAATATATAAAAATAAGCTAGGAGAAATTTAACACTTCACTAGTATTTTTTTTTTCCCATTCCCAGCAAAGCTTTACAGTAAGATGCGATAGTTTTTTGTTTACATAGAGAAATGTTTGTAAACGATTGTATTTTTACCTTTAAAATAACAAGTTAACTATAAGTAAATAAATTAAAATCATTCCACCTATTTTTAATTTTGGCAAAAATAAGTTCAATATGCGCATTAGTAAATTTAATAAACAAAACAGACCGGAATAAAGTAGTTACAATATTAAGCAGTGTTTACATTGTTAAATAATGTATATCAGTAATTTATTGTTAAGTACAATCAATTAATAGCTTCTTATTTTAAGTTAGCAGAATACAAAAGTCTACATTAATAAGAAAAAAGCAAAAACGTTAAAGATATTTTTTAGAAAAAAAAAAGAGAAACTACTCACACACATAATTAGTTGAAATAAGGATCTTAAAGCATACTATTTAATACGAAGTTTTAATGTATTAAAACTTATTAAAATTGGATACAAATGTTTAATTTGTATTTGCTTTAAAACTTATATTACGTCGTAAAAAAAGAAGTTCCTCTTAGAATAACAAGTCTGACTTCATCACCATGCCAACTGCCGTAAAACATCTCTTCCCTGCTCACCGTGCTGTTGCCAGGTGCTCGTTTTTCTTTTCTCTGTCTCTCCAGTTGAGAGGTATTCTGCCTACTGCTCGCTATGTGTGGAGCTGGGGGACAGATAACCACTCTGGGAATTTTACATCCTACATGGGCCATCTCTGACCTATGCAACCGTCCTCGTTTGCACCGTCAGATTCTTCGTCAAGATCTGTCAGTCTGGAAAAAAAAAAAGTATTTTGCTCGTACTCACAAAACAAAGCAAAATTATGATACATCTCTATCGGGTCATCTGTTATCAACAGTATGACAAAAAGTTCGTTGTGATGTTGAAAAATTAAATTTTTCTTTATTTTTCTTTTCTTTCTTTCTTTCTTTCTTTCTTTTTTTTTTTTTTTTTTACAGTAGCTCTTTAAAACAGAAAGAACTCGTCTGGTACTCTGGAACAATCATCGGTATTCGTCGTAGGTGCGTCTTCATTTGCCGTCGTGTTATAGCTCGTCTTAATATTACGTCTTTTTCCGTCTTCGTCGTTTTATTTGGTTATTCGTCTTTACACATTAAATGAGACTGAGAGTTTCATAAGACAGTCAGAATCATCTTCGCCATTTTTCTTTATTTTAATTTTACTTTCATTTAAAATATATATATATGTGTGTATAATTTCTCCTTAGTTTAATAAGTACAGCGCGTCATGAATAAATTTAAACTTTTCGTAATGAAATAATAAACTATGTAATAAACTAGTATGTTGTGGCCACCACATGACTTTCTTCTATATTTTACAATACAAATTCACTCAGTAAAAATAGTTTATTAAAATTATTATTTAAAAAAATTATCTTCCATGATAATGCAGACGATTTCCATATTAGAAAAGTAGTATAGCACTAAATATTAAAAAAAAAAAAAAAAATCCATTTTATTTTCTAACAAACTAACAGACACCCTATAGACGGATTCCTCACACATGAAAACGTGTAAAAAAGTAAAAAAAAAAAAAAAAAAAAAAAAAAAAAAAAAATGAGGTCATAAAATTTTCAGGATTACCCAAGTTCCCCATGCCTATAGTATGATGGGGAACTAAAAAGCTTTTAATATAAAAATGTTTTCGTTTATTCTGGCTGCTTTAACTTCTGAGAAGCAATTTTGTAGTCTTGTGTACTGAATAGTTCAAAACGGGGTCCAAACCGCTTAGATACTTTGTGTAGGTATGAAACAGTTGTAGCTTTTTGATTCAATAAATCAATACCTCCCATAAATGCATTATAATCTACAACAATGTATTCCAGAAGGTGCTGCTTTAGAACAAATCTTCTTATCAATCGTCCGGTTTATAGGCTCAGTGTCAAGGAAATGTTCTCGCTTTGTATCATGCCAGGCACATAAACGATTTCCTCCAAAATATTGAATTAACATAGTTTCAAGTACCTAGTATTCTTTTCCTGGGGAACTATTTTCACGAACTGTGCTGACGTGCATATAGGCCACGTCACTGTCACTCAAGAAATAAATTTGGAGATGTACAAAAATGTTTAGTGTACAATATAGAGTAACTATTTTCAAATTCCTTCTAATTATTTTTAGGCGTATAGTTTCTATTATAGAAAACCCACCAATTGTTTGTACAATTCCTTTCCCAAAACTAAGCCAGAAATTTCACAACCTATACAGTCAGTGCATCCCACAGTGTGATTTGTTTGATAACCGATTTCGTAAGTTTGGATGGCATGCATTGCTTGAAATGCAAACGACCTTTCAATCCTATTACACTTTTATCAATACACAAATACTTTGAATATCGATAGGGTGTAAAGGATTGGTTATGGAGTGGATCCAATGATGGATCTTGGAGATCGTACAAAACTGTTGTTATTGAAGTGCAAAAATGAAGTAATTATACCAAATATGTTTCAAGACACGACTCCTAGTTTTATACAATTCAATATCGAGGGTACTTTGTAGATCATATTCATTATTATTTATAACTAACTGGCAGACCCGGCCACGCGTTGCTGTAAACTATTTAGTACAGTCAAATTATTATTTACGAACAAAGACGAAAACGTTGCAGCCGATGTAAAAACCCACAGGGTTGAGATTTGAAACTTAGGTCAAAATTTGGAAGCGATTGATAAAAATTTTCGTAGTGTTGATATTAAGCACAAATTAATTTTATTGTAGGGTCCTATAAATTTTAATGGAGAAGTGATATATATTATTTCTAATGCTACTTTGGATAAAATTGCTAAAATGACTAATGTATAAATTAAATTCTATTAAAATTCTATTAAAATAAAAGTATAAAAGAAACAGACGATTTTAAAATCAATTTTTATGGAGGAGTGAAATATAATATATAATGGATAATTTTACTATAAAATGACCTCATCATTTTAAATATTTTAAAGAGGGCAACAGCTGTAGTTATAAAAAGGAAAACAATAAGGCTAAACCAGAAAAATAAGTAAATTTGATAAATATTTTAAAACTTTAAAATTGGAAATCTTATCAAATATTGGACATTTAAAGTAAATACATGTACCATTTTAAATAGAAAAAGATTTTGGAAAAGTTTAGTGTATTTTAACGAAGTGATGAGAAGTTTTTGAGTATGTTAAAAGTTTAATAGTAAATTCAAGTTAATAAAGATGGGAAACATTGAGGATTAAGATAAGAATAATTATAAGATAAAAAAAAAAAAAAAAAACTTTTCATATACCATGCTTTTAAATTTTAATATACTAATAATATACTAATTAAAAGGAAAATGATAAATATTCTATCATAGTTTGAAGTCAAATTTGTTTTCAAATGTCTAATTAAAATATCTGATGTAAGATACTAATATTTTGCAGCGGAATAGATTTTCATTTCTGTCATCCTTGGCGAAAAAAAAAAGAATATCGCCAAATTATCTGGCGAAAATATTTAATTCCTTTCAAAAATCATGGTTATTTTAACAACTTACATTAAAAGAGTAATGAATAATATGAAACAATATTTCGTACAATACATAGTACATGTCATACATACGTACAATGAATAATACATATTACATTTCGTACAATGCATACATCTGTCATGTATATTTTCGTGTTACGCTTTTGATCGCCAAATAATAATAATAATAATAATAAAAGCCAAGGGCGACAGAGTTTTGAAATTTTGTCAATTTGACAGCAAAATAATTCAATCTAACACCCGCGATAACTAATACATATCTAAACCCGAATATAAGGATTAAAATCGGGAAATAAATTTCCTCGATTTTTAATAATTTCTTACAAAAAATCCAGTGGGCAATTAACATAGGAAATCTTTTTCTTGGCTGCACAGACGGTCAGTGAGTCACACTTCGCTTGCGTATAGAACTTATAGATATAGTATAGCATATATAGAATAGAGTGATCATTGGGGAGAAAAAAGTTATTCCTTTTCATTTGGGAAAAGACGACGTTTTTACCAAAATATGGTCGTCTTTCCCCGAGTGAATACACACGGGATATAAAATTTATGAATAATTTATTTGCTAAAGGGGAATGGAAGACTCCAGATACAGTTTCAAATTCATATTTCTTTCTTTCTTTTTTTTTTTTTTTTTCAATACCACTTAATGGCTGTTTCCAAAGCTTTTATTTATTTATTTTTTTTTTCGGCATCAAAAATCTTTGTACGATAACATGGGGATGAGAGATCTATATATATTACTATATCTATGATAGAACTACATTAGCACTTTATCAATGTGTATAAAATCTTTAAATTGATTATGAGGTCAATTTTCGTGAGATGCATAATTTAACTTTTTATAATTTTTTAACGTTCACGTTTGATTAAATGTATTTATTTTTATGTCGAAAGAAAATGAACTCGTATTTTTTTTTTTTTTTTTTTTTTTTTTTTTCTTTTTGGCAACAATTAAATTAATGGAACTCACAGATATTTTGGAGCAACTTTAATAAAGGTTTATAATTAACAAATAATTGCAATAAAACAATATTGTGACAATAAATTGAGATAAAAACTATCCTATCTCCATACTTGCCAACCATCTCATTAAAACCCGTACAATTGTTAACGCCCCCTGAAAAAACGCCCCTTTTCTCACACCACTATAATTTTAGAGTTATTCTCTCCAAATGTTGTTAGGATTAAATAAGACTAAAATTACTCTAAAAAAATATTGGTGTGAAGAGAAAGGCGGGTACTAAAAATTGTACGGTTCATAATGAGATGGTTGGCAAGTATGTATCTCTCAAGTTGGACCAAACTGCACACAGTGTGCAAAATTTCATTAAAATCGGTTCCTTAGTTTAGGAGTTTACCCCGGACAAACATCGTGACACGTAATTTATATATATATATATATACAGATTATCGAAAAGGTACTCACCCTTTCGTCTATGACGGCACGACTTTTCAAAAGATGAGTTAGAACAGAATATCGTTGACACAAAATAATTGTTCTGTAACTTTCTTTTTTGACATATTTAATTGAACTAGTATCGCCCAGTGGTCGAAACTCGACCTTTTTTTTTTTTTTTTTTTTTTTGCAAAGCGAGGCAAAGCAAAGTTATTGCCTTGTCCTAAACGGAATGCAATTGCAACACAGCTGCGGCAATTGTCTTGTCGAAAACCGAAAATCTAAAACTTTTCTGAATCTTATGTTTTGTACTTATATATGCAGAGGAAAGAATAATAAATCCACTTTTTAAAAATTAAAAATAAGTAGTCAATTTCACTTAATTAAAATGCAAGGAAATCTCAAAACGTGTAAATTCATCGAAAACCGGAAATCAAAAGTTTTTATGTATCTTCTACTTGCTTCTTTTACCCACAAAAGCTAGCAATAAAGCTAGCTTCAATTAATTGAAACGTAAAGAAAGCTCAAAACATGTAAATTCAGCAAAAAAACGCAAATCGGAATTTTTTCCGTATCGTCTACTTATACATGCAGCAGTTAGCAACAAATCCATTTTCCTTTTATTTAGTATACTAGTATATAACCCCGTCAAAAATGACGGAATGTGAACGATAAATCTTGAAAACAATGTTTAGATCATGATGGTTACCACGTGATCATTTAAATGTATTTTCAATTTTTGTTTATAAATCAAATGTGTTTCGATATTTTATAATTTTCGTTCTTTGTGAGGTCTAACTGTATTAGAGACAGTGTCCGGAGATGAGAGAAGTCGTGTAGAGCCACACCAGATTGTAAAAACGTGAGAAAAATTGCAACTTTGGCCTTTATCATGGTTTTGTGAGGTCTAACTGGAACGTTTCCGGCTGCAATCTTTAAGAGACAGTGTCCGGAGATGAGAGAAGTCGTGTAGAGCCACACCAGATTGTAAAAACGTGAGAAAAATGGAGGCTTTGGCCTTTATTACGGTTCTGTGAGGTCTAATTGCAACGTTTCCGGCTGCAATCTTTAAGAGACAGTGTCCGGAGATGAGAGAAGCAGAGCTGCCAACCTAATCCGGCAAATTGTTAGGACCGCCTCTTTTTCTACACCACTTAATTTTTAGAGAAATTCTCTTCAAATGTATCTACAATGAATTAAGAAGAAAAATACTCTAAAAATTAAGTGGTGAAGAAAAAGGGGCGGTACTAACAATTTGCCGGATTAGGTTGGAAGCTCTGGAGAAGTCGTATAGAACCGCACCAGATTTTAAAAACGTGAGAAAAATGGCGGCTTTGGTCTTTCAGATGGTTCTGTGAAGTCTAACTGCAACGATTCCGGATGCAATCGTTAAGAGATAGTGTCCGGAGTTAAGTGAAGTCGTGTTGAGCCGCACCAGATTGTAAAAACGTGAGAAAAATGGCGGCTTTAGCCTTTCTCACGGTTTTGTGAGGTCTAACTGCAATAGAGACAGTGTCCGGAGATGAGAGAAGTCGTGTAGAGCCGCACCAGATTGTAAAAACGTGAGAAAAATGGAGGCTTTGGTCTTTCTCACGGTTCTGTGAGGCCTAACTGCAACGTTTCTGGCTGCAATTTTTAAGAGACAGTGTCCGGAGATGAGAGAAGTCGTGTAGAGCCGCACCAGATTTTAAAACAATATACAGTATATAATTATTAACACATCACATTAGCAAGTTAATTGTGTGATACATTATTTGTATCATACAAGGATGGAAAGCGTTTGCTGACGCGAATTCAATGATTTTTCTTCACCCAAAAGTTTTCACTTCAAATGGAAAGCGTTAGCTGACGATGACGGGAGTTCAATGATTTTTGTTCACCCAAAAGTGCTCAACGCGCCTAAAGAAGTTTTCACTTCAAAAATTTTACCCGATCAATAAATATGAATGACCATAAAAAAACTGCTGGTTGACAAAAAATATAGGCCCGATAACACAACAGCAACAACACATCCGAGTGTTCCATTAAGTGCTCTATACGCAAGCGAAGTGTGACGTCACTGACCGTCCGTGTATGTAAGAAAATGATTTCCTATGTTAATCGCCCATTGGATTTTTTGTAAAAAAATATTAAAAATCGAGGAAAATTATTTCCCGATTTTAATCCCCATATTTGGGTATATATATGTATTAGTTATCATGTGCATATGTTAGATTGAGTTATTTTCCTGTCAAATTGACAAAATTTTAATTTAAATTTCAAAACTGTTGTCCTTGGCGTTTTTGTATTTGGCGATCAAAAACGTACTACGAAAATATACATGCCAGAAGTATATTTTCGTAATATGTGTTGTGCGAAATATTGTTTCATATTATTCCTCACTCTCTTAATATAAATTTTTAAAATAACCATGATTTTTGAAAGGAATTAAATTATATTCGCCAGATGATTTGGCGATATATATATATTTTTTTTTTCTGCCAAGGATGACCGATATCAAATCTATTCCGCTGCAACACATTAGTATCTTATATCAGATATTTTATTTAGACATTTGAAAACAAATTTCACTTCAAATTATGATAGAATATTTATCATTTTCCTTTTAATTAGTATATTAGTTGGATATTTATTGTGTAATATCATCCTTTGAAATGAAATGTTTATGTTTTCAATGGAATATGGAAGTTTTTTTTTTTTTTTTTTAATCTAGAGTTTTGAAATTTAAAATTCAAATTTTATCAATTTTAGAACAAAAACAACTTAATCCAACGCATGTACATGATAACTAATACATATCTAAACCTAAATATGGGGATTAAAATCGGGAAATAATTTCCCTCGATTTTTAATAATTTTTTACGAAAAATCCATTGGACGTTTAATATAGGAAATATTTTTCTTGTATACACGAACGGCCAGTGACGTCATCACTTCGCTTGCGTATTTAAAGTCCTCATAATAAGAAAAAACGATTCACTTCATTTTACCAAAATACTTTTTTTTAAGACTATCGTAGATCCTGTTTTCAAATTTTCTAACTAACTATCCAATAACTACAGACACTCCATGCTAACCCAAATTCACCGCTACTCGATACCTCCAACCAGCTATCTCACCCACAACATTGCCAAAATATCCAGGATCCAGCTAGGGACTTTCTCATTCTGAACCGAACATTTTACCTTGACTCGACATTATCACCTTAGACTACTCTACTTTCAATACTCATTTCAACTGATGACTTTTACTTGCCCAACCAAACATTCTATCCCAACTATCATTTTACACTAATTTCAAAACTAAAATCAACCGGCGGCATTTACGTACTAAACTCGGCGCCAATCATACCTTACAATGTAAACAAACAATAAAGTTTGATAAAAATATTTAAAGGCTTTAATGCGTTCTTACAAATATTTTAAGATTTTTAAGGCTTTAATATGTTTTAGAAATATTTTAAGCGTTTTTTTAATGAAACAGTCAAAGAGTCGTTCATTCGGAATTAAAAAGTTGTCCATTTGGAATTTGTATTTTCTGAATGGCAACAGTTTTGGTTTGTTTTTATTTGGTCTTGCTTTGTTTATAATCAACGAGATATATAAAGTAGAGTGATTAATGGTAACCCTTGAGAAGGTCCAAGATGAGTCATGTGACATGCTTTCCTTGCACATGCGTATTCGGTGGTTTCCTTGGTAACAGCTCATTTTCAGTACATTTCTATGGCAACGGTTTCAATGTTTTTGTTTACTTTACGTAGTTTAATATTCTTTTGTTCTAAACCATTTTGATTTTGATTTTACTTCTTTTTTATTTCGTGTAGTTGAACTTTAACCGACAAAATGCTTAAAAATAGTTGAAAAATTATTATTTGTTGTTAAATTTAGCTCTTTAAAAGTTTAAATTTTGTTTTATAAACACTTTTAAAGTTTGTTGAGAAACGATGAAAAGAAAGGTATTTTATTATTTATTAAAATGTGAAATATGTGTAAAATTATTTTAAAAGCAATTTATTTCGGTCATAGGACTGTCATGTTACCTAATAATAATGATAATTTGTTGAACTGATATTTTAAATGCCAAAATAGCGATAAAAGGCCAAACACAGCAACCTATTCGAGCATGTCACGTGATTCATCTTGAACCACGGAAAGCTAATCCTTCATCCATTGAATCAGCACTCTAATTTATATATCTCGTTGTTTATAATCATGAAGTTACATAATTCTATTTATAGGTTCATGTTTATAATAGCCAGTGATCCGTTATACTTAATTTAGACATTTAAACATTACAATTGAATAGTTTTTCAAGGTTTTATAGGAAATAAGAATATGTGCGATACAAAACATGTATGAAAATGATATGCATGTTTCCTAAGTTGAATTAAACAAACGGAAAAAAAAATGGCTGCCAAAAGTTTCTGTTTTGAAGCGGTACTAACCGGATTCGTTCATGACAGATGAGGATCATTATATATATTAATTAGTTGAATATTTATTGTTTAAATATCACCCTTTGAAATGAAATATTTATGTTTACATTCGAAACTGGAAGTTTGCCATTTTTTTTTCTGGAGTTTTGTGATTTTAAATTAAAATTTTATCAATTTTACAGAAAAAATAACTCAATCAAACACATGTAGACAGTAACTTATATATAACTATACCTAAATATCGGAATTAAAATCGGCAGATAATTTCCGTTATTTTTTAATAATTTTTTACAAAAAATCCAATGAACGATTAACATATAGAAAATCTTTTTCATGGCTCCATGGACAGACAGTGACGTCATCACTTCGCTTGCGTATAGTAATGCTACATTATACAAATTACTGTGTCTATGCTTTTATTTGAGCTTTATGAAATTGCCAGATTTAACAACTTTCTACTTTTAGGTATTTTTTAATGCAAAGGAATACGTGTATAAAAGGGACAAATGGGGGAAAATGCATAAAAAATAAATGTATTTTTAAATAACTTCTTGACATCGTAAGAAAATAATATTTGTATTCGCACCTTCCGGCTAACCATACCTTTCGAATGATACCATTTTAAACCCTCTACTCCCATAATTAATATTTTAAAAAGGGACTACAAATTTTATGCTTGCCTATTAATATATAGATGACGATGATGTATTTACACTGCTGTTAACTATTTACAAGAATTATTAATTTCAAATTTAATACGGATTGATTTGTTATTCACATAATCAATAATTTTCTCAATGCTCAAATTAGCTAGCTTTTGCAATGCTCAATCAAATATTTTGTTTTCCCTTTTCTTTATCATAGTCAAAATCATATTTTAATAATACATTTTAAGACACAGGAAAACGTGTTTTTCTTATATCTAGTCTACATCTTTCAATACTGCACTTTCAAAAGTGATTCTTATTCTAATAAATCAAAAAAAAAAAAAAAAATAATAATAATAATAATAATAATAATAATAATAAAGCATTTCCACTGTCGCGCCAGCTGTGCGGATAAGACAGGGGGAAAGGGGAGGGAAAGCAATGATGTTGCAACATCCTCCCACCTTTAGCATGGAAAGATTCTGTAGATGCTCAATAAAATATTAAAGAAAAAGGAAAACTGTTTACATTCTAAAATAATCTTAGTAAAATAAAAAATAATAATAAACCATATAATATAAAATCGTGCACAAGTTTTCTTAAAAATAAAAATAGTCCAGAAAAAATGTTTTAGTCCTTTCGAACTTAGAGGCAGTTTAAAAGGTTTATATATTAAAGTATTTTCACTGGTTTGATAGGTCTACCAACTCTAGAGGTCTGAATTTGATTCTTGGGTATAATTGTATCACTAATGTCAAAACTATTCAATCCACTGCTGCTTCAGCTTTCAGACTTAAGAAGTCGGGTCGGCAGTTCACTTATACCTTCTGGTCTCCCCAGCTCCGTTCCATGCGAAATCATCTTACAGCACTAAAGAGACAGTTAAAATACCTAGACCCCTCCCTTATACAACAACATAATCTGAAAATTAAACGTCACGCGGCTTTATTTAAAAAACAAGTTAACTTAGCTAAACGTAACGCATGGAAAAAATTCTGCTCATCTCAAACTAAAGTTTTTGGCACAGCGCAGAAATTCTTTAGTAATAAATTCTTTACACCCACAGAGCTGGAACTTGAACGTCCTCCAGCTCTTTCCTCTAAGAAAAATAACCTAGAACACCTATCTGAAATACTCTTCCCGAAAACAAATTACCCACACTTCCCAGAACCTACTTTCTCGGCTCCCTTGGATGTTCCCTTCACGGAGGCCGAGGTTAAAGCCACTCTACACAGTTTTAATATAAACAAGGATCCTGGTCCTGACAATATAGATTTCAAAATTTTAAGAAACATTTTTTACACAATGCCACATATACTCGTAGGATGGACCAACAAATGCTTAGATCTTCAATTTTTTCCAGAATCCCTTCGTAGAGGTGAAGTGGTGTACTTTCTAAAGCAAGGGAAACTTCCCTCTGAACCCACTTCCTACAGGCCGATCTGCCTACTTCCCACTTTAGGAAAATTACTTGAAAAACTCATTGTAACCAGATTAAATTATTATCTTGAGTCAAACCAACTCCTCCACCAAAATCAGTATGGGTTCAGAGAGGGCAGATCGTGTGAACAGGCTTTACAGGCAATTAAAAGTTCCTGCGCCTTTAGCATCAACGCAAAGAACTACACCACTATCATCTCACTGGATATTAAAGGAGCATTTGACAATGTGGAGTGGCCACATATATTTCAAGCACTCCAAGAACTTAACTGCCCGGGTAATCTTGCGGGAGTCATCCGCAGTTATCTTTCAGCAAGGAAAATCCTCGTCAATTGGGGCGAGGGAATGTCTGAATTTCCTCAAACAAAAGGTTGTCTTCAGGGTTCATGTCTAGGTCCAGTTTTATGGACAATCATAGCAAATAAAATCCTGCGTGGCATGGCCTCTGATGGCTTCACCATCTTCGCCTACGCGGATGACTTCTCCTTGATTCTCTCGGGGCCTAGAAGGAAAGACCTGGAGAAACAAGCCCAGGAAGCTCGCACCCTTTTCAGTATACTCCTTAAAGATTTGGATCTCCAATTATCCCCATCTAAAACTAATGCTTTAACCCTAGCCTTTCCTAAAGCCTTGAAGAGGAGTCCCACGATGAGGATTGATGGTGTCAGTGTTCATCATGTACGACAACTAAAATTACTAGGCATATTTTTTGATGATCACCTCAACTGGCTGACACACATCAAATATCTAAAACTAAAAACCTTAACATTTTACCACAATTCTATGAAAATGGTAGGGAAGAGGTGGGTATCTCCAC
The DNA here is from genome assembly GCA_963930645.1 of Salticus scenicus. NCBI lineage: Eukaryota > Metazoa > Arthropoda > Arachnida > Araneae > Salticidae > Salticus > Salticus scenicus. The sequence continues at coordinate 1,774,099 of OZ005654.1, read as the reverse complement.
CTCTTTCCTAAAAACTTGGTATAGTACAATAATAGAAAAAATAATAACATATGGTGCAGGCATTTGGGGTGGTCATCTGAGAACAGACGCAATAGTTCAATTAAATTCAGCTCAAAGGCCCTTCCTCTTGCAAATTGCAAGAGGTTACAAAACTATCTCGACTGATGCCCTCACCGTCATTACTGGAATTCCTCATGCCCACCTGCAGGTCTCCCAAACATATATTAAAACAAAAATATTACAACTTAATGATACAGAACTTGCTTCAATAGTCTTTCCCAATATCCCTATACAAGCTACAACCTGCAGCTGGAATATTCACCCTGGCAAGGACGTTGCTTCCCTATTGACCAATTGTTCTATAAATAGCTTTTCTCCCTCTGCTTCTGTGGCGATCTTTACCGATGGATCAAAGACCGATCAGGGTGTCGCTGCGGCATTCTGCGTTCATGCCTTCGGTGAGTTCGTCCATAGGTGGGCGGGCAGGCTCGAGGACTATAACACAGTTTTTCAGGCAGAAATTTTTGCCATTAAACAAGCCCTACTCTGGGTAATTGATAATCCTAATCATCAAGAAATAAATATTTTTAGTGACAGTCTCTCGGGTCTGCTTGCTATTGCTCGCCACAGGAGCAGAAATCCACAGATTACAGAAATTAAAAATCTCTTAACTAACTTAAATTTAAAAGTCTCCCTGGCACACGTTTCTGCCCACAAGGGTATAGCCGGCAATGAACTTGCGGACTCTTTGGCAAAAGAAGCCACAGAATTTCCAAATGTAAATTACTCCCTCCCCGCCCCTCCCTCTTTTGTCAAATTTCGAGTTAAACAAATATTGAATTTAAAATGGCAAGACCTGTGGAGCGAATCTGAAAAGGGCAGATATACTTTTAATTTAGTGCCACAGGCTAGCCCTAACACTTGGACCCTTACCCCACCCATTACGGCATTTTTAACCGGCCATGGTCCCTTTCCTTCTTACCTTAACAAGTTTCATCGTCGGCGTTCTCCCTTGTGTCCTTGCGGCGAAGAGGGAACTCCTAGCCATTATTATTTTCATTGTCCCTTAACCAGAAATTTTCACTTAAGAAATCCATCCCCACGACCAAACAATTGGTTGGAAAATATAATTTCGCGCAAAATACTCATAAATAAGTTAAATGAAATTTTTTCTTTTCTCATGGATTTAGTCAACCTATCTGATTAAGAATTTTAATATAAATAGAGCTTGGTTGCCTGCTCTGTTACTATTTAATAGAGTCTTCTTTATCCAACAATTATTGTTCCTTGTCGCGAGAGGAAGTCAATCCTGGCAATAATTTCCACCACCTGCTTTCGCCCCTTGTCGCGATGGGATTTTATCCTGGCAACTCGCAGTAGAAACAGTATTTAGCACCTTGTTTCTTCAGACATTACTCAAATAGACTTTTCAAATATTTCAAACAAGAACTTTCATCTATCAAACCAATACTGCAGCTCTGAGTGCCACTTGTCGTGTGAAGCAATAAGCCTGGCACATTTCAATCTTTTGTTTTTCCAATCGTTTTGTATCAACGCCCTTTGTCGGTTTGGGACTGAGTCCTGGCGTTTTTGTAAACTTTTTTTTTTTTTTTTTTTTCTCAATAAATGGAGAGATCGCCATAGAAGCGCTCAAAATTGCTCCAAGAGTGATGAGCGGTGTCCCTCTCCTTGTTCAATTGTATCACTAAGTTCTAAATGATAAATCCTCTGTAGTTGTCGTAAAATTTCACCATTCATGGTTTTCAGTTTGGCAACACGAACTTGTCCACCTTTACCAGGACAGAGTTCCACCACTTTGGCCAATGGCCACTGAATGCGTTTTAAGTTGTCATCTTTCACTAAAACTAAATCTCCAATTTTAATATTGTTGTTAGGAGGTTTCTTTACATTGTTAAATTCTCGAAGAGATCCCAAATATTCAGTTCTAAATCTCTTCCGAAGATCGTTTTTTATTTTCTGTCGGTATTCAAATCTTTTTCTCAGGTTATTTCTTTCAATAAAATTCAAGTCAGGTACTCCTGTTTCACGGAGATCTTTCAAAAACATTTCAGGTGTGAGAGGTGTTAAATTTTCAGTATCCTCAGATATATAAGTAAGTGGTCAGGAATTCGCCATACTTTCTGTGTCGCAAATGGTAGTATATAATTCTTCATAGTTCAAATGGGCTTTTCCTAAAACTCTTTTCAACATTGATTTGATAATGCGAATTAGTCTTCTAAAATCCACCCCACCACGGAGAGGCTGGAGAGTTAAGTTTTCCTTTAATTCTTTTTGTAGTAGCAAATTCTTCAATCTGTGCCCAATCTACAGAATTCAATTCTTTTCTTGTTGCAACTAAGTTTGTTCCATTATCACTATAGATGATATGAGATCGACCTCTACGTGCAATGAATCTTCCCAAGGTTTGTATGAAATTTTCTGTTGTTAAGGAAGTCCTCAGTTCTAGATGAATAGCTTGAAAAACTGCCCATGTATACAGAACTACCCAACATTTGCTGCCATCTTTTAAGAATAGTGGTCCAAAAAGATCTGTTCCAGTAATTTCAAAAACACCAGCTTCTACCAGTCTATCTTCAGGAAGGGGTGAACTTAGCACTTCAGCAGCTTTCGAAGAGAATCTCTGACACTGGACACAGCTATGCAGAATCTTTCTAATGGTCTTCCTGCATCTTATTATCCAGAATTTCTCTCGAATTGTTGACATAAGAGTTTGTATTCCTGCGTGATTCATTTCTAAATGTTCAACAAATGTTCAACAAATGTTCAACAAAATGTTCAACAAAAATGTTCAACAAATGTTCAACAAATGTACGCAAAAAGGATAAGTTTTTCTTAAAATTTAAATCTTGATTCTGAACGAACTTCATGATCGTACTTTCAGCCTTTTCGATTTCTTCAACTGTTAAATTGGTCATTACTCTTGCTTCTTTAGGCTTTTTAGTATTTTCTTTAAATCTGAATATCTATGCTGTGACCTTTAACATCTTTTTATACGAGGAACATTTCTCGTAAAAGTCTATGTTTTCCGATGATACATTGGCTGCTGAAACTATTGTTTTTCTTCTCTCTGATTCTATTACATTTAAATCAGGTTCTAAAACTTCGTTAGGCCAAAATTACAAGATTTTCTTAACCAAGAAGGTCCCTCCCACTTCCGGGATTTTAAGAGAAATTCAGCAGAACAACCCCCTAGATGGAAAATCGGCAGGATTGAGCCTCCCTGGTACGTATTTCCACTTCTCTGGAAAGCTGAGCGATCTAATTTCTTGCACTCTATTATAAACAAAAGGTGCCCAATTTTCATTTCTTTTAATCCAAAATAGAGCATTCGACGAATCTGTTCAAAAATGTGTTGGAATACTCGGCTGTCTTAAATCTGTTTTTCACTCTGCGCTAGTCTCTATGGTACAGGCAAGAAGCCTAGGAATGGTGACTGACTTCAATGGGGCTACCCGAGATCTGGCTTGCACAAGTTGGCAGGTAATGAAATTAAAATTTTCTGCTCTTAAAGAAATGCAAGTTGCATAGGCTGCTTTGCTAGCATCGCAGAATACATGTAGGCTCAGTTCCGTATTCTCCGGATCAGGTACAAGGAGTCTTGGTATAGCAACGCTTTTCAATTTATGTAGTCCTTTTCCATTTTTCCCATTTTTTGCCAACGGATTCAGGTAATTCAGAATCTCAACTCACTTTTAGTTGCCAACATTCTTAGAGTAAAATTTTTGGTTCTAAGGTTACTGGACAACTATATCCGATGGGGTCGAATACTTTATAGGACATCTTGTCTTGTCTTTTGGTAACTGTCTTGATTTCTTCTTGATTTTCTCGCAAGTCTATAGTTAGTAAATCATTATTTAAATCCCACAGTAATCCCAAAACTGGAACATTTCTTTTCTGAGAGGGAGTAGATTTTTCTTCTGTTGGATTGATAATATTATGCTCCCACCCTCTTAGATCGAATTTTGCAGTACTAATGATATATTTAGACTCCGAAATAATTTTTTTAAGTTTTTCGGCACTTTCTACACTAGTGACACTATTGTCTAGATAAAAAGATTCTGCTAGTTTATCAGCAGATTCTTTTAGTTCGTCGTTAACCTGTTGCAAGTGGTGCTTTAGAGTTGCTCCTAACAAGTAGGGACTACAAGTAAGGCCGAATACTACTCTTCTATGTTGAAAAATTTTAATATTTCAAGGATCACCCTCCTCCCACAGGAATCTAAGATACGGTCGGTCTACTTCGCTGAGCTGAATTTGTAGGAACGCTTTACGAATATCTGAAATAACACCAAATTTCTTAAATCTAAATCTATTAATTACGGAGTTCAACTAAGTTGGGACTCTTTCCTAGACAATCGTTAATCGAAGGAGTACCCTTTTCTCTTGCTGACCCGTCAAAAACTGGACGAATTTTAGTTGTGGAATTTTCTTTAATGACAGCTCTGTGGGGCAGAAAATGTTCATTTAGATTATCTCTGTACTTCTTCAATTATTTCTTCTGCAAGTCATTCGTTAAAAAAGTGCTTCGTAATCTTCTAATCTTCCAGATTCCTTCAGTGATTCCACGCAATTCTTCAATCTTCGCTCAGCAAGTGGTCTACAGCTAGGTAGTGGGTGGAGGATGGCCATGGAAGGCTTACTTCATATCTGCCGTCTTCAACAATTTTATTATTTTTTTCTTCGGCAGCTATGTCTAATTCTTCTCTCCTGTTCTTATTTCCTGAACCCAAAATTCCTAAAGTATCCAGTGACCAAAGATCTGAAATCTGTGCATTGGCCACATGAAGAGATAAAACAACATTTGTACTATCGTTGGAACTAAATTCTTCAGTTTTACCCATCAATGTCCAACCTAATTTTGTTTCAAAGGCCACTAAACCCTTCGAGAGTAATTTACTTTTCCCAGTAAAAAGTTTCCCACATACATCTGCACTAATTAACAAATCAATTTCTCTATTTTTATTTTTTCTAAATTTTGTTGAGTTCTCAAAATCCGAAAATTGAATTCCCCGCCTTCTTGCTTCGTTAATCCATGGCCCATTTCGTATTTTAGGTACTTCTGCGCAAATTGTTTCTTGATCAAGAACTTCAAAATTACACAAATAGTTTTTATGTAAATCACTCAAATTTATTCTGTACCGTAAATATTCGTGTGTTTGTGTCCCACCAAACAAACTATGGTTTAATTTTTCTTGCCCTGTAGGTGTATAACCAATTTTCTTTATTATTTCTTTCTTTAAATAAGATTTCTGAGATCCCGAATCTATTAAAGCTCTTATTCTTTATTTTTGTTGATTAACCTTAGCGTTAAAGTTTGGAACAACACTTCTTGATTACAAGTTTTGTTAGATAAGGTGGTATTTTCGTTTGTAACTTGTTTCTCTTAATTATTTTCTGGACACATTATATCGAAATGACGGCGAGAACAGATACGGCATTTTATTTTACAAAGCAGCGGCAATTTTTTGCCAAATGACCTTTAGAAAAACAAACAAAACAACTGCCATGTTTCATCAAAAATTCTCTTTTTTCACTGAATTGTTTAGTTTTGAATTCTTTACAATCCTGTAATAAATGTTTTTTCGCTATAACAAAAAATTACAGAAATGTCGTTTATTGCAAGAATCGTTATTATAAAGGCCAGCTGCAGTTGACGGACGAATTTTGTTTATTTTTGGTGATTCATAACTTTATTTCTTATTTGATGTGGTGGAAATATGTTCTGAGTGTTGGGCATTTGAAATGAATGCAGTAGCTTTTTCGCGACTAACAACTTCAGTTTTTAAAATTTCAATCATTTCTGAAACTTTCCACTGATCATCATCGCCGTATTTTTTAGTTATTTCTAAAAGTATATCTGCTGGTCAAAGCTTTATGAAAATTGGGCAAAATAACGTGCTGTAATTTTCTTCTTTTATCCCTAGTGATTCTAGATTTCTTATTTCTGTCTGACATGTGTCCAGTAATTTTCTTAGTGCAAATATATCGCTGGATTTTTTTACAGTTTAATAATTTATTTAAGTGGGAATTAATTAGTAATGTTTTTTTTTACCCAATCGATCTTTTAATGTTTCCATAGCCGCGTAGTAATTATTGCTTGTTAGCGTGAAACCTTTTATTGCATCAGCAGCTGTACCAATTATATAGGATCTCAAATAGCTAACTTTTATCAATGTTTGATAAAACTGGATTCCTGTCGATTGCTGCTTCATATTGATCTTTGAAAATCAGTTGGGTCACCGCTAAATTTATCAAGGAACATTAATATAACCTTGATCGAATTTTGGTGTTCAATTAAATATTTTATAGCAATGTTTGACACAACACAATATAAAGAATAAAAGTATTAGTTTTAGTTTTGATACAGAAATTTTTTTTAAGGGAATTGTTATTCGAAAGTTGCAGACAAAAACTGTCTGCAAGCCGTTTTTCTGTGTCCGCGACTATGTCGCCGTGTTTCTGCCACTGGGGTTATATATATATATATATATATATATATTATCTCGATTCATTGCAGGATTCTGTTATTAATGTATTCCATTCCTCTTTAAATTTCGTTTTGGTTTTGTAAGGTTGGAACATGAACTATATTTTTTGAGTTGAATTAGCTATACAGTTTTTTGAAATCTTGCGATTTCTCTGCTCGTAGAAGTACATGTTCTCTGAGGGGCGAATACTTCTATTTTTTAACATTTCTTATTCCGATTCTCATTTCCAATTATCTTTTTTTCATATTTTTTATTCCAGTTCTCATTTCCAGTTATCCTTTTTTTTTAAATAAAATTATTGGTTTACTTACGATAGCTTTCATTAATTTCACATACAAATCACTCCTAGTGGGTCTTAGTGTTAGGGTCCTAAATATTAACATTAGCGTAAGTAATTTAAAATATATTTATCTATTAATTGGTACTGTAAATGAACCATAAAAAATATTTGCTAACATTCAAATTGAATAACAATAACTTTTATATGCGTTGTTAGTATTATCCTGTACCTATTAATTGCTAAATTTTATATTCTTCATTTTATATTTACATTTAAATTCAATATGCTGCTTATGTGCAAAGATTTAACTTATTTTGTTTATTGTATTTTTTTTTTTTTTTTTGAACTTATAAAATCTTGTTTATACATAATTGTATATATAATTTTGTACTATATAGTATAATAACACAAAATTTTGTCTCACACACACAGACAGACATTTCAAAAAAAAAAAAAAAAAAAAAAGTCAAATCATGTTCGAGACTTGTCAAAACGTGTAAATCCCACGAAAACCGAGGCCGAAAGTTTTTACGAATCCAATACTTTCTTCCATTGAATATAGAAGGAAGCAAAAATATGAAAATTGTGGCAAAACATAATGAAATCTACAAATTTCTCTTCTTTGTTATTTGTCCTTTGTTTATTTTTTTGAACAGTTTTAATGCATTTGTGTCAGATTGTTAGATTTTATGGTACATTTGCTTTTGCCTATTTTTTCAGTCTGAAAAAACTCATAACAGACTTATTATTTTATTTTCTAATATCCTTTCAAGAAACTACAGTGGACAATATCCGTCTCTTTGGGTTCGAGGCTAATTCATACCCAACATGTGATTTCTGATTCTTCTTTTCCCTGAGAATTTCGCTGTAGGATACAAATATTTCCCTGTGGAATATAAACATTTCCCCATGTAATACAAATATAAACATTATGATGTTGCATTTTTCCCTACTGTGGTCACATGTCAAGGGTTTTATGACGTGACACGGATAAAGTCCATTCCCAAATAAAAATAGTGAATGCCGTTCCAGTTCCAGAACTTTTTTGTTTTCACGCAATTCTCACATTTATGGGCAGTTTATAAAATCTGAATTGCGGTTCCCTCCTAGTGGTACGCCGCCAACGAAAACGATATAAAGTAGCGCACTTATCTTTCAATCGACCGAAACGAATGGGGAAAAGATCTGATCTCATTTTATGAATGGGAGGCAACTCAATCGACCACTCCTTCATCACCGCATAAAAACACTCATTACTGGGGCACAGGAAGACCTGTAATCCGCATGTTTGTGTCACAACACTCCAAAAGGTGTGCAAAATCGAGTGAGGACGTTCGATTGTTCGAATAACGGTCACGGGGTTTATGAAAGTTCAAAACGACTCGGGGCAATTATTTTCTTGAGAAAGTTGAAGGCCTGATGGGTATTTAAAAAGAACTCGGTTGGCCCTTGAACCGAGTCATTCGTAAATTGTCACATTCGTTGGAGTTTAACAAGCAACGCCCTCAAACTGAAAATGATAGGCATGCGGATCCGTTTCCCCCCCCCCCCAAACCCCAATTATTATTATTTTTTTTATCGGTAGAAGAGCCCATTTTGCACGTTATCTGCGCTTCAAACTTCAAACGCTTCACGAATGTAAGTGTATACACAGCAAAGGTACAATTTAAATTTAGAATATCTAATGGGAAAAATTCTCTTGAAATGTCATAAATATTCCACAAGTTATAAAAATAAAATATATCTGTTATAAAAATATATTTAAAAATAACTTGAAACTCTGACAGTATAAACAACGAAATAGGTATTATTACATTTTGATGCAAGACCCTTCGTCCCATTGGAGGACGCCGGTTATTAATATTTTACTAGCGAGCTTCGCCCGCTAGCGGGTCAGTATTTTCAAATGAATCACTAAAATTAATGAATCACTAGTGTTAAGAAAAGAAATTAAAAAAAAAAAAAATCATTTCTGATTGGGTAAAAAGTCGGCCCGGGTCCCCACTGCCTTCGGCAGCGCTGCCCCGTGCGCGTGTTCCTTCCCTGACCCTCCGTGCCCCCCCCCTCAAAAAAAAAAAATTCTGATCGGGTAAAAACTCACACCGGGTCCCTACTGCCTTCGGCAGCGCAGACCCATGCGCGCTGCGCAAGAACGTGTGAGGGTATACGCGCGCTACCCGCACATATTCCTTCTCAAATCAAATTTTTATTCTTAAGAAAAGAAAATGAAAAAAAAAATCATTTCTCATCGGTTAAAAAGTCGGACTGGGTCCCCACTGCCTTCGGCAGCGCTGTCCCGTGCGCGCGGTGCACGCCTATATCTTCCCCACCCTTTCAGCCCTTCCTAATTAACCTACATATACCAATTTTGAACGGTCTAACTGAATTAGCTGAGATGCAAAAGAAAACCTAATCAGGACACTTCAAAACGTGCAAATCTGGTTAAAATATAAAAGAACTTTAATATATCTTTCGAATGATGTATTAAAAACAATTTAATCATAATTAGAAATTGAAATATTAAAATTTTAAAATATTACAGCGCCATCTGGCGGTAGAAATTTCTGTAATCTACTGTTCGATTTCAAACCAACAAAGCTATCTTATGATGTATTACTTATGGAATTATTTTAATTAGTAGCTCAGATACAAAAGAAAACCGATTCAGGAGACCTCAAAACATGTAAATGAAGCGAAATCTTGAATCCCGCTTTCGATAATATAAAAGTACTTTAAAATATCCTTCGAATGATGTACTAAAAATAATTTAATCATAGTTAGAATTTCAAATACGCGTATTATAATAACATTTAATTTGCAATTAAATTGTACATTTTTTATTTATTCTCGAAACCCGATGATATTCGAACTGGAACTTCGTCTTGTGATGTTAAAAGTTTGTAGCAAGTTTGAATTAATTTTGAAGAAAATTGAAGCATTTTGAAATTTGCAATTTTTATTTCCAGTACAAAATCAGTAAAGCTTGAAGTAAAATCTATTTATTCTTTCGCCCGGCGCCATGGTAACCGAAATACGTCTATTGCGAAATTAATAGAACTGTTGTGATTTGTTGCCACCTTTTTTTTCATACTTTAGTTAATTATAAAAAATCTAATTGCCCTATAGATAAGCTATTTAAACCGTCGGATTCAGAAAAATCGGACCTTTCATTTGATATCTTGTTTGTAACGATACGACTGATATTCTAATTTATTTTCCACTTTTTCCGTAAAAATGTCGCTTTTTAAGCATTTAATCATGAATTCTGGGTCATTTTTCGGTAGATATGGGTCGACGTTTTAATTAATATCTCCGCTAATTAGGGTCGCATCGATTAGCGAATTATCGCGATGTCGAGATGAAGAAATTCTGCGTCTGTCGACCCCGGTTTCGAAGCGCTGCGACCATTAGCGCCGGAGCTTTAGCTATGACAAGGCATTTCTCACAGACAGACAGACAGACAGACAGACAGATGCGCACAGATTTTAATAATATAAGGAGACTAGCGAGCTTCGCCCGCTAGCGGGTCAGTATTTTCAAATGAATCACTATAATTAATGAATCACTAACAGTAACTTTTAGTCTTAAGAAAAGAAATTAAAAAAAAAAATCATTTCTGATCGGGCAAAGTGTCGTCCTGGGTCCCCACTGCCTTCGGCAGCGCAGTCCCGTGCGCGCTGCGCGTGCACAAGTTAAGGGATACACGCGCTGCGCGCGCGTATTCCTTCCCTGACCCTTCGTGCCCCCCCCAAAAAAAATCATTTCTGATCGGGTAAAAACTCACACCGGGTCCCCACTGCCTTCGGCAGCGCAGACCCATGCGCGCTGCGCGCGCACGTGTGAAGGTATACGTGCGCAGCTCGCAAATATTTCTTCTCAAATTAAATTTTTATTCTTAAGAAAAGAAAAGAAAAAAAATCATTTCTCATGGGGTACAAAGTCGGCCCGGGTCCCCACTGCCTTCGGCAGCGTAGTCCCGTGCGCGCTGCGCGCGCACCAGTTAAAGAATATACGCCCGCATTCTTTCCCTAACACTTCGTGCCCCCTAATAAAATCATTTCTGATCGGGAAAAAAATCACACCGGGTCCCCACTGCCTTTGGCAGCGCAGACCCATGCGCGCTGCGCGCGCACGTGTGAGGGTATACGCACGCTGCGCACACGTATTGCTTCTCGAATCAAATTTTTATTCTTAAGAAAAGAAAATTAAAAAAATTATTTCTCATCGGTTAAAAAGTCGGACTGGGTCAGCGCAGTCCCGTGCGCGCTGCGCACGCACAAGTTAGGGGATACGCGCGCGGTGCACGCCTATTTCATCCCCAGCCTTTCAGCCCCTTCTAATAAACCTACGTATACCAGTTTCGAACGGTCTTACTCAATTAGCTGAGATGCAAAAGAACACCTAATCAGGACGCCTCAAAACGTGTAAATCTGCTGATTTTGATAATATAAAAGAACTTTAAAATATCTTTCGAATGATGTATTAAAAATAATTTAATCATGATTAGAAATTGAAATATGGAAATTTGAAAATATTACAGCGCCATCTGGCGGTAGAAATTTCTGTATTCCACTGTTCGATCCCAAATCAACAAAGCTTTCTAATGATGTATTACTTATAAAATTATTTTAATTAGTAGTTGAGATACAAAAGAAAACTGATTCAGGAGACCTCAAAACGTGTAAATCTATTGAAATCTTGAATTAATTTTCGATAATGTAAAAGTACTTTAAAATGTGTATCGAATGACGCATTAAAAAATAATAATAATCATGATTAGAAATAGAAATATTGTAATTTAAAAATATTACAGCGCCATCTGGCGGTAGAAATTTCTGTAATCTACTGTTCGATTCCAACTCAACAAAGCTTTCAAATGATGCATTACTTATGAAATTTTTTTAATTAGTAACTGAGACAAAAGAGAAACCTATTCAGGACACCTCAAAACGTTTAAATCAGGAGAAATGTCGAAATATCGAATTTCTGTAATCTACTATTCAATTCCAAATTAACAAAGCTTTCAAATGATGTATTACTTATGAAATTATTTTAATTAGCAGTTGAGATACAAAAGAAAACCCATTCAGAACACCTCAAAACGTGTAAATCAGGTGAAATCTCTAATTCCACTTTCGACACTTTAATTAGTAGCTGAGATACAAAAGAAAACCCATTCAGGAGACCTCGAAACGTGTAAATAAGCTGAAATCTCGAATTCCACTATTGCGATGCAAAAGAAAACCTAATCAGGAGACCTCAAAACGTGTAAATCGGGTGGAATCTCGAATTCCCCTTTCGATAATGTAACCGTACTTTAAAATGTGTATCGAATGACATATTAAAAAAATATAAAAAAGTTAAACATAATTAGAATTTTAAATATTGAAATTTTAAATTATTACAGCGCCATGACACCTCAAAACGTGTAAGTCAGGTGAAATTTCGAATTCCATTATCTACGGTTGTCGGTTAATGGAAGTAAATAGAAAAAGAAATATTTTTACCTAGTTTAGTACTAAGTTTATTTGTGTCGTTTTGAAACTCGCATCCTCTTTCGACAGATAAAATGTGATTCGATTAAAGATAAAATTTAATTTGCAATTAAAATGTAAATCTTTTGTTTATTGACGAAAATCGATGAAATTTTAACAGGAAGTTAGTTTTGTGGTGTTAAGATTGTATACTAATTCAAATGTGCGAATTTTGAAAAATTGAAGAAAATAGAAAATTGTAATTTTTAATCCCAGTACAAAAATACATGACCTCATTAAAACACCAGATGTTTTTTCTTTCCGTTCAAGATCGTCTGCCAAGTTAAAATGCTTGTGATTTGTTGCCACCATTTTTGTTTAGTTTAGTTAATTTAAAAAAATCTAATTGTCCGATCAATAAGCAGTTTACACCATCGGATTGAGAAAAAAAAGCCCTTTCCAATGGTATCTTGTTTGTAACAATACGACTGATATTTCTAATTTATTTTCTACTTTTTCCGTAAAAATGTCGCTTTTTAAGCATTTAATCATGAATTCTGGTTCATTTTTCGGTAGACATGGGTGGACATTTTAATTAATATCTCCGCTAATTAGGGTCGCATCGCTTAGCGAAATATCGCGATGTCGAGATGAAGAAATTCTGCGTCTGTCGACACCGGTTTCGAAGCGCTGCGACCATTAGCGCCGGAGCTTTAGCTATGACAAGGCATTTCTCACAGACAGACAGACAGACAGACAGACAAACGCGCACAGATTTTAATAATATAAGGAGACTAGCGAGCTTCGCCCGCTAGCGGGTCAGTATTTTCAAATGAGTCACTATAATTAACGAATCACTAACAGTAACTTTTAGTCTTAAAAAAAGAAATTAAAAAAAAATCATTTCTGATCGGGTAAAATGTCGTCCCGGGTCCCCACTGCCTTCGGCAGCGCAGTCCCGTGAGAGCTGCGCGTGCACAAGTTAAGGGATAAACGCGCTGCGCGCGCGTATTCCTTCCCTGACCCTTCGTGCCCCCCCTCCAAAAAAAATAATTTCTGATTGGGTAAAAACTCACACCGGGTCCCCACTGCCTTCGGAAGCGCAGACCCATGCGCGCTGAGCGCGCACGTGTGAAAGTATATGTGCGCTGCATGCAAATATTTCTTCTCAAATCAAATTTTTATTCTTAAGAAAAGAAAAAAAAAATCATTTCTCATGGGGTACAAAGTCGGCCCGGGTCCCCACTGCCTTCGGCAGCGCAGTCCCGTGCGAGCTGCGCGTGCACAAGTTAAGGGATACACGCGCTGCGCGCGCGTATTCCTTCCCTCACCCTTCGTGCCCCCCCTCCAAAAAATCATTTCTGATCGGGTAAAAACTCACACCGGGTCCCCACTGCCTTCGGCAGCGCAGACCCATGCGCGCTGCGCACGCCCAAGTTAGGGGATACGCGCGCGGTGCATGCCTATTTCTTCCCCACCCTTTCAGCCCCTTCTAATAAACCTACGTATACCAATTTGGAACGGTTTTACTCAATTAGCTGAGATGCAAAAGAACACCTAATCAGGACGCCTCAAAACGTGTAAATCTGCTGAAAACTTTCGATAATATAAAAAGAACTTTAAAATATCTTTCGAATGATGTATTAAAAATAATTTAATCATGATTAGAAATTGAAATATTGAAATTTGAAAATATTACAGCGCCATCTGGCGGTAGAAATTTCTGTATTCCACTGTTCGATCGCAAATCAACAAATCTTTCTAATGATATATTACTTATGAAATTATTTTAATTAGTAGTTGAGATACAAAAGAAAACTGATTCAGGAGATCTCAAAACGTGTAAATCTGGTGAAATCTTGAATTCCATTTTCGATAATGTAAAAGTACTTTAAAATGTGTATCGAATGACGCATTAAAAAAAATTTAATCATGATTAGAAATAGAAATATTGTAATTTAAAAATATGACAGCGCCATCTGGCGGTAGAAATTTCTGTAATCTACTGTTCGATTCCAACTCAACAAAGCTTTCAAATGATGTATTACTTATGAAATTCTTTTAATTAGTAACTGAGACAAAAGAGAAACCCATTCAGGACACCTCAAAACGTTTAAATCAGGAGAAATGTCGAAATATCGAATTTCTGTAATCTACTATTCAATTCCAAATTAACAAAGCTTTCAAATGATGTATTACTTATGAAATTATTTTAATTAGCAGCTGAGATACAAAAGAAAACCCATTCAGGACACCTCAAAACGTGTAAATCAGGTGAAATCTCTAATTCCACTTTCGACACTTTAATTAGTAGCTGATATACAAAAGATAACCCATTCAGGAGACCTCAAAACGTGTAAATAAGCTGAAATCTCGAATTCCACTATTGCGATGCAAAAGAAAACCTATCAGGAGACCTCAAAACGTGTAAATCGGGTAAAATCTCGAATTCCCCTTTCGATAATGTAACCGTACTTTAAAATGTGTATCGAATGACAGATTAAAAAAAAAAAAAATTTAAACATAATTAGAATTTTAAATATTGAAATTTTAAATTATTACAGTGCCATGACACCTCAAAACGTGTAAATCAGGTGAAATTTCGAATTCCATTATCTACGGTAGTCGGTTAATGGAAGTAAATAGAAAAAGAAATATTTTTACCTTAAGTGTATTTGTGTCGTTTTGAAACTTTCATCCTCTTTCGACAGATAAAATGTAAGGCGTGTAAAGATAAAATTTAATTTGCAATTAAAATGTAAATCTTTTGTTTATTGACCAAAATGGATGAAATTTTAACTGCAAGTTTGTTTTGTGGTGTTAAGATTGTATAATAATTGAAATATGCGAATTTTGAAAAATTGAAGAAAATAGAATATTGCAATTTTTAATCGCAGTACAAAAACACGTGACTCATTAAACACCAGATGTTTTTTCTTTCCGTTCAAGACCGTCTGCCAAGTTAAAATGCTTGTGATTTGTTGCCACCATTTTTTTTTAGTTTAGTTAATTTAAAACAATCTAATTGTCCGATCGATAAGCCGTTTACACCATCGGATTGAAAAAAAAAAGCCCTTTCCAATGGTATCTTGTTTGTAACAATACGACTGATATTTCTAATTTATTTTCCACTTTTTCCGTAAAAATGTCACTTTTTAAGCATTTAATCATGAATTCTGGGTCCTTTTTCGGTAGACATGGGTGGACATTTTAATTAATATCTCCGCTAATTAGGTTCGCATCGCTTAGCGAATTATCGCGATGTCGAGATGAAGAAATTCTGCGTCTGTCGACACCGGTTTCGAGTCGATGCGACCATCAGCGCCGGAGCTTTAGCTATGACAAGGCATTTCTCACAGACAGACAGACAGACAGACAGACAGACAAACGCGCACAGATTTTAATAATATAAGGAGACTAGCGAGCTTCGCCCGCTAGCGGGTAAGTATTTTCAAATGAATCACTAACAGTAACTTTTAGTCTTAAGAAAAGAAATTTAAAAAAAAATCATTTCTGATCGGGTAAAATGTCGTCACGGGTCCCCACTGCCTTCGGCAGCGCAGTCCCGTGCGCGCTGCGCGTGCACAAGTTAATGGGTACACGCGCTGCGCGCGCGTATTCCTTCCCTGACCCTTCGTGCCCCCCCCAAAAAAAACATTTCTGATCGGGTAAAAACTCACACCGGGTCCCCATTGCCTTCGGCAGCGCAAACCCATGCGCGCTGCGCGCGCACGTGTGAAGGTATATGTGCGCTGCGCGCAAATATTTCTTCTCAAATCAAATTTTTATTCTTAAGAAAAGAAAAGAAAAAAATCATTTCTCATGGGGTACAAAGTCGGCCCGGGTCCCCACTGCCTTCGGTAGCGCAGTCCCGTGCGCGCTGCGCGCGCACAATTTAAAGAATATACGCCCTGCACGCCCGCATTCCTTCCCTGACACTTCGTGCCCCCTAAAAAATCATTTCTGATCGGGTAAAAAATCACACCGGGTCCCCACTGCCTTCGGCAGCGCAGACCCATGCGCGCTGCGCGCGCATGTGTGAAGGTATACGCACGCTGCGCGCACGTATTCCTTCTCGAATAAAATTTTTATTCTTAAGAAAAGAAAATGAAAAAAAATATTTCTCATCGGTTAAAAAGTCGGACCGGGTCCCCACTGCCTTCGGCAGCGCAGTCCCGTGCGCGCTGCGCACGCACAAGTTAGGGGATACGCGCGCGGTGCACGCCTATTTCATCCCCACCCTTTCAGACCCTTCTAATAAACCTACGTATACCAATTTTGAACGGTCTTACTCAATTAGCTGAGATGCAAAAGAACACCTAATCAGGACGCCTCAAAACATGTAAATCTGCTGAAAACTTTCGATAATATAAAAGAGCTTTAAAATATCTTTCGAATGATGTATTAAAAATAATTTAATCATGATTAGAAATTGAAATATTGTAATTTAAAAATATTACAGCGCCATCTGGCGGTAGAAATTTCTGCAATCTACTGTTCGATTCCAACTCAACAAAGCTTTCAAATGATGCATTACTTATGAAATTTTTTTAATTAGTAACTGAGACAAAAGAGAAACCCATTCAGGACACCTCAAAACGTTTAAATCAGGAGAAATGTCGAAATATCGAATTTCTGTAATCTACTATTCAATCGGGTAAAATGTCGCCCCGGGTCCCCACTGCCTTCGGCAGCGCAGTCCCGTGCGCGCTGCGCGTGCACAAGTTAAGGGATACACGCGCTGCGCGCGCGTATTCCTTCCCTGACCCTTCATGCCCCCCCCCCCAAAAAAAATCATTTCTGATCGGGTAAAAACTCACACCGGGTCCCCACTGCCTTCGGCAGCGCAGACCCATGCGCGCGCACGTTTGAAGGTATAAGTGCGCTGCGCGCAAATATTTCTTCTCAAATCAAATTTTTATTCTTAAGAAAAGAAAAGAAAAAAAATCATTTCTCATGGGGTACAAAGTCAGCCCGGGTCCCCACTGCCTTCGGCAGCGCAGTCCCGTGCGCGCTTCGCGCGCACCAGTTAAAGAATATACGCGCTGCACGCCCTCATTCCTTCCCTGACACTTCGTGCCCCCTAAAAAAATCATTTCTGATCGGGTAAAAAATCCCACCGGGTCCCCACTGCCTTCGGCAGCGCAGACCCATGCGCGCTGCGCGCACGTGTGAGGGTATACGCACGCTGCGCGCACGTATTGCTTCTCGAATCAAATTTTTATTCTTAAGAAAATAAAATAAAAAAAAATATTTCTCATCGGTTAAAAAGTCGGACTGGGTCAGCGCAGTCCCGTGCGCGCTGCGCACGCACAAGTTAGGGGATACGCGCGCGGTGCACGCCTATTTCATCCCCACCCTTTTAGCCCCTTCTAATAAACCTACGTATACCAGTTTTGAACGGTCTTACTCAATTAGCTGAGATGCAAAAGAACACCTAATCAGGACGCCTCAAAACGTGTAAATCTGCTGAAAACTTTCGATAATATAAAAGAACTTTAAAATATCTTTCGAATGATGTATTAAAAATAATTTAATCATGATTAGAAATTGAAATATTGAAATTTGAAAATATTACAGCGCCATCTGGCGGTAGAAATTTCTGTATTCCACTGTTCGATCCCAAATCAACAAACCTTTCTAATGATGTATTACTTACGAAATTATTTTAATTAGTAGTTGAGATACAAAAGAAAACTGATTCAGGAGACCTCAAAACGTGTAAATCTATTAAAATCTTGAATTTATTTTCGATAATGTAAAAGTACTTTAAAATGTGTATCGAATGACGCATTAAAAAAAAAATAGAATCATGATTAGAAATAGAAATATTGTAATTAAAAAATATTACAGCGCCATCTGGCGGTAGAAATTTCTGTAATCTACTGTTCGATTCCAACTCAACAAAGCTTTCAAATGATGCATTACTTATGAAATTTTTTTAATTAGTAACTGAGACAAAAGAGAAACCCATTGAGGACACCTCAAAACGTTTAAATCAGGAGAAATGTCGAAATATCGAATTTCTGTAATCTACTATTCAATTCCAAATTAACAAAGCTTTCAAATGATGTATTACTTATGAAATTATTTTAATTAGCAGTTGAGATACAAAAGAAAACCCATTCAGGACACCTCAAAACGTGTAAATCAGGTGAAATCTCTAATTCCACTTTCGACACTTTAATTAGTAGCTGAGATACAAAAGAAAACCCATTCAGGAGACCTCAAAACGTGTAAATAAGCTGAAATCTCGAATTCCACTATTGCGATGCAAAAGAAAACCTAATCAGGAGACCTCAAAACGTGTAAATCGGGTGGAATCTCGAATTCCCCTTTCGATAATGTAACCGTACTTTAAAAGGTGTATCGAATGACATATTAAAAAAAAAAAAGTTAAACATAATTAGAATTTTAAATATTGAAATTTTAAATTATTACAGCGCCATGACACCTCAAAACGTGTAAGTCAGGTGAAATTTCGAATTCCATTATCTACGGTTGTCGGTTAATGGAAGTAAATAGAAAAAGAAATATTTTTACCTTAAGTGTATTTGTGTCGTTTTGAAACTCGCATCCTCTTTCGACAGATAAAATGTGATTCGTTTAAAGATAAAATTTAATTTGCAATTAAAATGTAAATCTTTTGTTTATTGACGAAAATCGATGAAATTTGAACAGGAAGTTTGTTTTGTGGTGTTAAGATTGTATACTAATTCAAATGTGCGAATTTTGAAAAATTGAAGAAAATAGAAAATTGCAATTTTTAATCCCAGTACAAAAACACATGACCTCATTAAACACCAGATGTTTTTTCTTTCCGTTCAAGATCGTCTGCCAAGTTAAAATGCTTGTGATTTGTTGCCACCATTTTTGTTTAGTTTAGTTAATTTAAAAAAATCTAATTGTCCGATCAATAAGCCGTTTACACCATCGGATTGAGAAAAAAAAGCCCTTTCCAATGGTATCTTGTTTGTAACAATACGACTGATATTTCTAATTAATTTTCTACTTTTTCCGTAAAAATGTCGCTTTTTAAACATTTAATCATGAATTCTGGGTCATTTTTCGGTAGACATGGGTGGACATTTTAATTAATATCTCCGCTAATTAGGGTCGCATCGCTTAGCGAAATATCGCGATGTTGAGATGAAGAAATTTTGCGTCTGTCGACACCGGTTTCGAAGCGCTGCGACCATTAGCGCCGGAGCTTTAGCTATGACAAGGCATTTCTCACAGACAGACAGACAGACAGACAGACAGAAAGACAGACAGACAGACAGACAGAAAGACAGACAGACAGACAGACAGATGCGTACAGATTTTAATAATATAAGGAGATTATACGTAATAATAAATAAGCTGAAATAAGACATTCTGTCAGGTACTTCATACATAAAATTAGTAAAATTTTACAATTTTATTTATTTTGTCCTGAGATTTGGTTTTATAAGATAGATTGTGAAAAGCATCATAACTTTATACTACTACTCCCCCACTCACGTTATCTACTCATCTCTCAGCGTTCAAAGTCCAAAATTATTTCCTACCCCTTTTCACACAAAGCGTAGGAATATGCCTCAAAAACGAATCACCTTACAACGTCCAAATTTATATTTGGGACTGTACGTCTTGACACGAGCTCCCCTTTTTTCTCACTTTCTTTTAGTTAGATACAAAGGAAGAAATGATTGGATTTCTCGGTTTTTCAATGGATTCACATGTTTTGAGATGTCCCTTTTTAAGAATGTCTGACTGCATGTGTCATGAATTTTGTGTACGTTGTATCCCGCGAACGAAATTGAATCAAACTTGGCACCTTGACCTAAACTGGAGCGGATTACATTTTGGGACCCATCGCTTAACGAGTGCGCTGTCAACCCTTTATTTCTTTTCCCTTAACCCTTAATAGGGCAGTATAGGACAGAATTTCGTATAAACAAACGTACATAATATGACAGTTACTTTTATTGAATGATTGAATAAAATAATACGAATTATTGTGCAGTAAAAAAAGAAACTCTCTTCAATGTCTTCTAAACGAATGGTTTCACCGCCGACATCATTTAAAACAAAATTATCCATTTTTTTTTTTTTTATTATTATTATCATTGCAGGGCTGCTAGTACCACAGGCGATTTTTACTTTCTCTTACCCATAAGATAGAGAAATTATTGTTTTGGGATCAAATTTTCAAAATTAAATTTTTGTTTACACGTTTTGAGGTCCCCTGAATCCCAAAATTATGTTTTTAGCGGTTGGTCTGTGTGTGTGTGTGTCTGTTCTAAGCATATCTCAAAAACAAGTAGCAGAAATTCCAAACTTGGTATTCTAAATGTGTATCCTATAGGGATGCTACACTAAATTTTTCGTTGATCTCAAGCAAATGATTCGTGTACAGGGGCACCCAAGAGAATTCAAATACATTGCGTCGATTGGGGGAAATGGCATGTAAGTAGAGTTTACCATCTATAGACTACACTAAACCAAATGAAACGAATACATGTTTTTTATGTGTGTAAAAACATGTTACATGTAGAATTAGAGATGGGAATGGTTCGAAAAAACCCGGAAAGTTTGGGGGGGGGGGGAAACATTTTTTTTTCGGTTTTTTTCAGAAAGAGTTTATTTCCACTCGGGAAAAATTGAGAAATTTGAAATTTCTAGCATAAAACAATGTATTCTTCTGAATACATGAGAATAGTATTATAAATTTCTATTTATAATACTATTTAATAATATAAGAGATTACATCCCGAAGCTTTTTTTCTTGAAATATTTTTTCATGTTCAATATCTCCCATGAAAACTCTAACTTTGATAATGTTCATATTTTAAGGATAAAGTTCTAACCGTATAATCAAATGGTAATCCTGAAATAATAGTATATATTAAGTATTATAATGACCTCCCTCTCCATTACATGTAATTGAAATTACTTACTCTTTTCAAGTTGCTTTATATTTCTTTCTTTTTTTTTTTTTTTTTTTTTTTTTTTTTAAATATGTAGCCTTAGACTTGTCTAATTGTATTATTTTAATGTGTGTATATGTATATTATACTCACACATGTATATATAAATGCATGTAACAGTTAAAGGGGGGAAAAAAAACTAAGCAACTTTTTGTCAAAAAACTTATTTCACAATTTACAAAAATTATATGAGCAAAAATCTACTTGATATATGTCCTTTACGTCTAAGTTAATAACTTTTATATAAAAAAAAAATAATAAATCAATAATAAAATGTTGCTTTAAATTTCTGAAGTTCAATTAACTTTAAATTAAACTTTTATTATTATTTTTGTTATTAATTTTATTTTAAGTCAGAATCTAAATTGGAGTTCATCGTCAGGTCCGGTAAACTGATTTTACCCCGAACCCGACCTGCGATCAGGTTTGGGTCAGGTTGACTAGACTTTTTCTCTTGCTTGAAAGGTTTAGTTCAGGTTGATTGATTTATTTTTCTTATGAGTCGGGTTGACGGATTTTTTTTCCTTCAGGTTGGGTTCGGTTTGGGTTGACGGATTTATTTTTCTTGCGGGTTGGGTTCGGATTTTTGTTGAGAGAATTTTTTTCCTGCAGGTCAGGTTCAGATTATCGGGTTTAGTTTTCAACGAGTTGGGTTCATTTGAGAACATCTTAAAAAAAAAAAAATATATATATATATATATATATATATATATCATAATAAGCAAAAATTTAATTGATATAATTATAAACATACTATATATTCCCATGATTAAATATACATATACACAAGTTATTACATACATATCAGAGAAAGAAACATTATATATATACTGAACTTAAAGCATATTTTTGTACTCTTGAACACATAATTGGTTAAAAATTATTAATCCATTTTTCAGATTTTTAAATTATTAATTTAGTGTAACTGCATTTTAAATTTTTTTCAAAATAATTTACCAACCCTGTGACAAGGAAAATTTATTTTATTTTATAACTTAAAAACATTTTTGCATGATTTTCAGATGAATTATTAAATTTCATTTAGTTTTCGGATTTTGGGTATAAAGAAATCTGGATCGGATCGATGAAAGTTTTTTTGTCGGGTTGATTCTAATCTAAATTCATTGAACTGGGAGACGAACATTCCACAGGAATGCCCTTTTTCCCTATGGTTCAATGATGATTTGACTAGTTATTGGTGTTTTGTACAAGGAAAGGCAAAGGTTATGAAACAAGAACTTTTTTGTATATTTCTGTTAGCAAAAAATAATATGGACTGCATGTATTTTTAAATGTTTAACGCTTTATATTTTCTAAGACATAGATATTAAGAAACCCTATTTTTATCTGCAAAAATTCAATTTTTCCCATTTTTACTTTCCGAACACTATAGTGAGGAAAGTATTGTAATCATGTCAAAAATCCGAATTTGAGATTTTGATGTTTCTATACGTTTCGAGGTCCAATGAGTCCGTTTTCACTATTTTTGCGATGATGTATGTATGTATGTGTGCATATCTGTGAGTGAACACGCTAGCATCTAAACGCTTTGTTCGAATAAGCTGACAGTTGGTACGTATATTGTAAGTCACCATAGCACGAACACTATTGACGTTGGTGAATCTAACACTTATAGTTTTTTTACGGGGACACCAGGAAAAATTCTTCATCACTATGGCCTACGGGGCCAAATTTTTAAAAATGTGATAGCGTCTAAACGCCTTATTAATCTGAGAAAAAAATTTGTACACATGTTATAGGTCACAGTTGCGCCAACTGTATAGATTTTGGTGAATTTAGCACTTACAGTTATTTTACAGGGACACAAAGAAAAATTCTTTATCATTATTGCCTATGGGACCAAAATTTTAAAATTGCGATAGCATCTAAACGGCTTATTAATTTGAGCTGAAAATTTACATGAATATTATAAATCACTGCTGCACTAACTATAAGCATTTTCGTGAATCTAGCATTTATAGGTTTTTACAGGGACACAACGAAAAATTCTTTTTCATTATGATCTATGGGCTCAAAATTCAGTAGCGTTAAATAAAACATCGTGTATTATATGGAGAAAAATACTCAAACACTCTATTATGGTTTTCTCTCTTTTGTTTGTTTAACAATTCCTCTTTCTTTATTTTATCTACAAAACTGTTAATTACTCAATGTTCGGAAAGTCGAGTGGAGTCACTCCAGATTTTTTTCCAATATTTCAAGAAAAACCCCGGAAAAAAAACTGATTTTTTTTCCGATGCCTCAAAATTTCGGGAAATTTTACATCTCTATGTAGAATATGGTATGGAAATTATTCACTGTTCGTTTACAGGGCTACACAAAAGAACTAGATTATAGTGCGACAATACATGAAAATGGATGGAAGTGCACTTCAGGTTGTGCCGTGTGTTATGAATATAGGATTATATTTATGTGCACCATGTGATGTGTTTATAACTTTCAGAAGATATACAGGGCTGCCAATATTTAAGCCATAACATTCTTTTTTAATATTAATGGAAGTGCTTAAGTATAGCATTTTACCATGTCCAGGAAAGCTTCTCAGGAATGGAAATGAATTCCTCATGGCCATATGGCAAATAATGTATTTTTTAAAGCTAAATATTCATAACTTGGTTTTTTGTATATTTACACGTTTTAAGTATTCCTGAATACCGAAGTTAAGTTTTTAACGTTCGATCTTTGTCTGTGTGTGTTAGAGTAAATTAAAAACAAATAATTTCAGGCGATCCAAATGTTGTATTTTGAAGTCAACGCGATTGTTACTAGAAAAGTTTGATCAAGATTGATAAGTTTCAAAGGATATTGCGTATGAATGTTCTCTGAATAATTTTAAATGAACTTTTAAATTTAATGACAGATTTCAATTCTATATAAATATGGGTACAGTAATGAAACGGAGGTCCTTCACATAGAATTATTTGTCAAATAAAGCTGTTCCGAAGCCTAATTTGAATTGTTTTAACATAGGTTTGCATAATAGTACTCGCTATGTTACCCCTTAATCGCCAACCTGTATTTCTAGTATTAAATTTCAGGGTAAGAGAAAGCCGTGTGAGTGACACACCAGATTATTTTATATTCTTTCCGTACCACTACTTCCAAAAAAATAGACTACCTACCGATAAGTATTCGGACACTTGTCAAATATCTTCTTTGGTAGCGTAAAGAGCTCATAAAGAAAAGGAAAAAGAGGCGAGTAATATTTGGGCAAAAAGTAATGTTTGAAATGCGTTTTGGCTGTAGCGTGTGATTCAGAGGAATTTCTTCGTTATCTGAATAGATTTTTAAGAGGCTACCACTTATACCCATTGCAAAAAATTTTTCCACCTTTTTAATTTTAACCCGCAGGGTATTAAACCCATAGCAAAACCATTTTCAGAAAATTAGGCATATTTCATTAGAGACAGCATGCTGCAATCAGAATGCAAAAATGTTAAATATTTTACGAAATGGGAGCATTTGTACTAAATAATTTATAACTACGCATGCGCAAGCTTTTAAAAAATTTCCTTTCCAATAGCCAAAGGTATTGAGCAACTTAACTTACATGAAAACCTCAAACAAATATCGTGTCAATTTAAAGAGTTACCCAAGTTTCAAGATGATTGCAAAGGAACATTTCTAGATATTTAACAAAATGTCTGAATTCGAAAGTGTCCAAATACTTATTGGTAGGTACACAATCACGGTATTTGACCGTATAATTTTAGGGAAAATGACCGTTTTGCTACCTAAACGGTCATAATCAGTAAATTAATGTTTTGAAAGTATAATTTAGGAAATGACTGTATAATTTTACGGGAAATGACTGTTTTGCTAGCCCGTAAATTCATGTTTTGAAAGGATAATTTTTTTTTTTAATT
Source organism: Salticus scenicus (assembly GCA_963930645.1). NCBI lineage: Eukaryota > Metazoa > Arthropoda > Arachnida > Araneae > Salticidae > Salticus > Salticus scenicus. Next base: position 1,748,977 of record OZ005654.1, on the reverse strand, counting down.
TTTACGCGGAAAAGCCGCAAATGTTTTAGCATTGCTTGGATGGTTGCCTGTCAACATTGAATAACTTATAATTTGCAACATTGATGAAATTACCCTGGGAAAAATGGGTTTCACTGACCAAGATAACATCTAAATTATTATTATAAACAAAATCTTTAAACTCAGACGCTTGTCGCCGGAGGCCATTGGCGTTCCAGAAACGAAGAAAGAAGAATTCATATTCCCGTTGGGGGTGAAAGTGGAAAAATTGCCTGAATGAAAAACATGGGAGGGGGGGGGGGTCCTTCGAGAGTAATTAGACTCTCGTATAAGAAGAAAATTTTATCCATATTCGAGGACGCCTCTCGAATTTTTGGAAGAGCTTGCTTCCAAGCTTTAACAATTAATTTTTTGTTATGATTTTTTTCTAAAGTCATGACATAATTTAAGAATTCGGTTTCCGGACTTGTGACCGAATGATTTTGATCGGTCAATTTGACTGGGAGCAGGGCTAAATACTCGTTGCTCTGCAAAACTGCAGGACTCTTCCACCTATAAAAATGTTAAGTTGGTTTGTGTAAGCTACAAAAACTCAAAATGCTCTGCACCGACTGAGCTCAAATTTTGACACGATATACAACCCGCTTCAAAGATTGCTTTTATCTATTTTTCGCGTCAGTAACATACCCGCGACCGCGAGAAAACAGCTTTTTTAACTGTTTTGTACCAGCAAACCCGCCTTATTGGCACTGAAAATTTAGGGTCTGTTCGGAGGCAAACCTGGGTCCGTTAAAGGACCTTTCACAAATTTTTATATCTTAAAAAAGGACCCTTCACAAAATTATTTATCCTAAAACAGAACCCTTCACAAAATTATTTATCATAAAACAGGACCCTTCAAAAAAATTTTTATCCTAAAAAGAACCCTTCACAAATTTTTTCTCTTGAGACCTTTGATAAATCTCTCATTTTCAAAATTAATCTTCAGTGGAACGAACACAGACTGACTGAATAATCGGACGATTTTGTTGTATTTCTCCCGAAAAGCTGATATTCAATTTCTAATTTATAAAGAACTTCTATGCATATGTGTGAGTCTAGTTCTATAAAACTGAACTGTCATTGTCAGAAATGAAACCTTAAGTGTAATTTTATTTTGTAAAATTACATTTTTCACAAATTCACAAAAAGAGGACCCTAGCCGAAAAGTTTGGAAGAACTTTGTTTTCACACTAAATTTAGATTCACAAAATGACGTGTAGAAATGTTCCCAATTTCACAAAAACAGGACCCTGTGTGAAAAGTCTGGACAGACCCCTGTAAAATTTGCTTTATGTTTACCATTTATTTTATGCAGCGCGTGCTCAGTAAAAAATGAAAAGAAAAATATAATGTTGATGTTTCAAATTTTTATTTTTGTGAATGTATGAGCACGCGATAATTAAAAATGTTTGATTTTCGATGAATGGCATCTGTATAAAAGTTTTATTTTTTTAGAACTTTCCCATTTTTGCTTCGAAATGTCCTGTTGCGATTAATGTTTATGCAGTCGGATTTTTCACCTGTTACTCTTTGTGATCGCAATTATTTTTTTTCTCTCAAATTTTTGTATCTCGGACTATACCTATCTTTCAATGTAAATGCTTCTCAACTGTTTCTCTTTCCGTCAATAATGTTAACATTATAAGAAACGAAAATATGTATGCTCTATTAACGAAATAAATGCTTGCCATGAATTTTTTTGACCATTTCAAAATGAAAATATTTCGTTTTTAAACTTTTTGTCCTATCTCTCATTTTTTTTTTCAATCTAGAGCTGTAAGAGGCATAAGAGGTTATAATCTTATCCCTTCCTTCTGTTCCTGTGAAAACCGAAATAATGCCTCGCAGAAAATGTGTCGTCGCACTCGCCACACAGAAGGATCGAGAAGAATATGATTGAGGAAGAGAGAGGAACAGAGAAAGCACCATCCAGATGCGAAACCAGCAGAAAGACGAGCAGCCAGGCGTGAGGATGCACGGCAGTCGCGTTCTGCAGCAACAGATTTGGTTCGTTCTCAACGAAATGAGGGTGAGGACAGCTGAAACGGGAACAGCAGAACTGAATCTGCAATTTCATCGTCTTGCATTCCGGTAAAATCCAGCTGTTGATTATAGTTCAAGTCGGCATGTTGTCATTGGCCAGATGAGTCCTGTCTGTACCTACTGCCAGCCTCTGAAATGAACCGAAAGGGATGTGTTGCGCTCATTCCTCGAATTCCCATGATCCCGACAGATTAAATTTAAAAGGTTCCAATTCCCAATTCGACTGGCGGTTGGAATCGCAATCAATAAATCTCAAGGTCAGTCTTTAGAAATGTGTGGTTTAGATTTAGATGCGGATTGCTTCTCACATGGACGTTACGCGTTCCCGTGTCGGCAAACCAGATAGCCTTTATATCTACTCAGACAATGGAATAACAAAAAATATTGCAAGTAAGATTGCAAAATTAAACTTCTATGAAACGTATGCTTTGTTTTGTTCATTTTTCATCCATACAACCACAATGTGCCACAGCAAAGCGTGGCAGAGTGCAGCTAGTATTTTTATAAAATAATAAAAAATAATTTCTTTTCTTCTGCCGTAGTTTTACATTTATTCATTAATTACCAATTATTACCATTATTAAGGAAAATAATTAACAAAAAATAAGACTTCAGTTGACCAAAAATTAAAAAACAATTATCAGTTGATTATTGAGCTGAACTGGTTTGCTCTGATGAGGCAAGTTTATTTCATTTCGAGCTGAATAAATAAAGTAGTAGGACGACGAAAATATGACCAACTTAATGAAAATTGCACTTTTAAAACGGTGACACATTCTCCGTTCATTATCGTACGGAAGTGCATTATTTTTCAAGGAATTGGCCAAATTTTCCTGCTCAAGAAATCAATTAATCGAAATTAAACGCGGCTATTATAAAAGGGACACCTGACCGACTATTTTGAAGGTATCTCAGACTTTTTCGGAAACATCATTTCACGATGATAATGCATCTTGCTAAAAGGCTCTTTAGTACGTTTATTTGATTCAAAAACTGTTAAAATTACCCATCCATTCCTAGAATTCTGTAAGTAATCATATCTTTTTTCACTTTAAGTTAAATCGCACAAAGAATATCATAGAATTTTTTCTTTACCAGACCTAAAAATAGTCCTAATCTCAATGCGCCTACGCCATTGAGCATTAAAGCAGTAATTCCCTATAAAGGTGGAATTAATCCGTATTTTTATTTAGTAATTGTTTAGATTTAACAAACAGTTTTGTAATAATATAGTATAATAAGTCAAAATGTACATAGGTATCATTTCATCTCTTTGGCATTATGCAGAGATGACAGTTTTATTTCTTGTAACCATTAGCTTTGAAGTTTAAAAAAGTGTAAGTCAATTTTTGTGTATCTAACCGCTACAGTCACAATAATATGATTCTATATACTGTAGCTTATTCAGGAACATTACAGAATTACATTAGAGCTTATCGAATCTCACATTGGCAAATGCCCTTTCAACGAAATTCTCTCAAGTGTACTTTTGTTCTTTTTGAGGAAAATGAATGACGAGGAACGATATATTGTACCAAAACTCCTTTAAAATAGAAGAAGGGTCTACTCATTCCGTACATCCTGAAATAATACTTTTTGCAAAATTGGGTCACTCATCTCGCCAAGTCATCGAGTTTGTCGCCAACGCAGAGTTTGGCGTTGGTTTGAACGATTTAATTTGATGAAAATAAAGTGTTTATGCTGAAATTTGGGAGCTTCAATTTCAACAGGAACAGAATTTGGAATTTTCCGAAAAGATTTATCGGTTTCTAACTTCTTTGAAAGCTGTATATATGACTAGCAGTCTGTGAAATAAGAAGATTGAAGACTAGAATTTGCCTATTTCTTTACGAACTACTTTTTCTGTGGTATTAGAGTAAAAGTTGAAACAGTTTTTAAATTGCCACGAAGCTCTGGCTGTTGTTTTCACTGCCACGAAGTTGACTCAGCGTCCAATTATGACAATTTGGCATCTAAATTTATCGAGTTAAAGTGGTTATTTAGGATTTCCAAAGTTTGCAATCTCTAACTTCTATAGGACTAGAGTTGTGGAATTTTCCGGAATGAGAAGCAGTTTCACAGTTTTTAGTACAACTACAGAATTACATATACATATAAAAATTATGCGGATTTTATTTAATTATAAATCGACAAATGGGGACAATTATATATAACAAAAAATTCAATTTTGAAAATTGGACCCAAAAACGATACTTTCTCTACCCTATATAAGAGTAAATGAGAGTAAAAAAGAAAATAAAAGAAAAAAGTAATCTATATTAATAAAATCAGACTTTTGTCTGTAAATTTGTCGGAATCGAAATATTTTGCGGTATCTTCACGTTTCACACACCAAGAAAGCCGAAAATGACTTCAGAAAATTTTGCCTGTGTGTGTGTGTGTGTCATCGAGTCTGTATGTCGCTTTTTTTGTCCGGGCATCACTTGAGAACGGCTGGACGGAATTCAATGGCCCCGTTCCCCACTGGGGGGGGGGAGACTAAAACACGTTTTTCCGGGCATCACTCGAGAACGGCTGGACGAATTCAACGGCGCTTGGCAGAAACTTAGGTCTTCACCCAACTTAAAATTATATCTATAGAAATTTTCAAAATTATGATTAGTGTTTAAATTGTGGGTAAAAAACGTCTGCGCATGCGCCATAAATATTTTTTCTCTAAAACACTTTGAATGGAAAAACAAAATATAAAAATAAATTTTTAAGTTAAAGACTTTTTTATTCGCGTGATTCGCACTACAAATTATGAAAAGATTGAAGTGTTGCCATCTAAATTCCATACTTTAGTTAGTTTTAAAAAATCTAATTGTCGTATCGAAAAACTGTTTACACCCCAGGATTCAGAAAAATTACCCTTTTCATTTGGTACTGAATTTGCAACGATAGCTCCGATATTTCTAATTTATTTTTCCCTTTTTTCCGTTGCCACTTAAATTTCACACTTTAGTTATTTTTTAAAAATCTAATTGTCGAATCGAAAAACTGTTTGCACCCCTGGATTCAGAAAAATTGCCCCTTTCATTTGGTATCAAATTTATAAATATAGGTCTGATATTTCTAATTTATTTTACCCTTTTTCCGTTTTCAACCCAGATTCGGTAGAATGTTTTATATTTATATGTACGCATTTATATATATTTTTATTTTCCTGAAATAAAATTAAATATTTTTAATTTCACGTGAATAATAATAAAAATTAGAGAGAAAAATACCTACAAAAGTTGGTGATTTTTTTTTTTTTTTTTTTTTTTTTAGAGATATTTTCATAGAGATATTTGACATTAGTTTAATATTTTTATTTAATTAAGCAGTACTTTTCTTTCCTGCAGTAAAACAAAAATTTTTGTTGTTATTATGTACCTTATGAGGTTCTTTTATGTTCTCTCCTTAATTGTAAATGATTATAATTTGGATTTTATTAAGATTTTTTATTTTTATTTTGTAAATATCAGAAAAGAGTTTTTATTTTATTTTATTTATTTATTTATTTTGTGTATGGAACAGCTTTAGTATTGGTTCCCTTTGACAAAATTTGAAATTCTGCGCCAAAGTAGCTCGGATGTTTCTCGCCAAGATCTTTAATTGCGCAATTAAGATAGCCAATTCAGTTAAAATGGCTTAAAATATTTAAAGTCACCAAAAGGTTCCCATACTAAAGCTGTGCTTTTTGTATTTATTTATTTATAATATTTTCTTTTAAAGAATTCTTTGGTCACGAAATTTGGTGCGTAAATTGTTTGTATGCATCCAGCACTTATTGTAACTGGATTTCATGAAATTTGAAATCCCCCCACCCCCTTCTCGGAGTCGGAGGGCAACAAACATGTGTAAAAACATGTTTTTCCGTTCGAATTCGCTTTGAATTATCTTAGAATGGCGAATTTTGGTGTGTGGATATTGATTAAGTGTACGCATTATGTACATTAGTGGGATTTTGCAAAACTTCGAACTCACCCGCTGAGGAAGGGGAAGTAAGAAGTGGGAACCCAGACTAGAGGTCTGCACGGGCCGGAATTTTGAGGCCCGGGCCCGGCCCGGCCCGTTTATTTTTTAACGGTTTATGGCCCGGCCCGGTCCGGACAAAAAACGATAAAATCAGGCCCGACCCGGCCCGGCCCGTTCCAAAAATATGTAAAATAACAACAACAACAAAAAAAAGAATGCCTTTTTATAAAACAGATTTTTAGTATGTGTTTTGCAGAGGTTTTATATAACCAAACAATAGTACGTTCTTTAACAAAACTGCTGAAATTTTACAAGACAATTATAAAAAACAGAAATTCATTATTATAGACAAGGCACAAAGACAAACAGAAAGTCAAATCGAAAATATTAGCATTCATCAAACAATAGAGGAAGGTATTTAAAATGGTTAATACTACTGAAAATGCACTTTCAACTATTTTCTCTTATATACAATAATGTATCCGAATCTTTCATGTGCTCAGGTAAACAAAACTTTAATGTTAATCCAACCCTATTCAATAGAAAAGTTGCTTTTGCCCATGATAAAAACGATGCTACTTTCGTCCACTGGAGAAAAGAAAAAGGAGCCTTAGAGAAAAAGTTACAGCGGAAAGATTTTTATAGACTTTATACCACCTAAACTTAACAGATCATAAGAAACAAACCCTTATACGCAGTAATGTATTTAATTTTTTTTGTTATGTACATGTACGCAAACTGGTAGTGACATGCATACTATTTTGAATAGGAAACCATCTAATATTACTTTAAATAAAATATATTAATTTCGAGGCATGCTAAAAATATTTGCGGAAAATCAGATTTCGGACAGACAGACTGATAGACACTTAAATTGACGTCACAGACACTTTTTTAACAAAATAGAACTTTATGTGACACACAAGCCTGTAAAATAAATGACTGAAGAAATATTTTATCATTTTCCTTTTTCGTTGATTAACGAGGAAACCAGAAAAAGATTCGGCCCGGAGAAAATTTCATTCAGGCCCGGCCTGGCCCGGAGAAAATTTCATTCAGGCCCGGCCCGGCCCGACTATACACAAAAAAACTGAGCACGAGACCGGCCCGGCCCGAGTCTGAAAAAATTTTTTAAGCCCGAGCCCGGCCCGGCCCGAGAGCAAATTCGAAAATTCGGCCCGATCCCGGCCCGTGCAGACCTCTAACCCAGACTCCTCACGTTGCGAGCGAGAAAAACCTCCACCAATCACAGCGAGAACTTAGGTTATTAATAAAGATATGGGATTTTGACAACTCGTTTAAGTTTAATGTCCAGCGAAGCGGGCAAAGCCTGCTAGTAATAAATAAAATAAAATAAAACATTTCATGCCGTGTTGACAGTGCTTTAATTAAGCATTCAATAATAATAATAATTACAAACATTGAAAATATTCCTACATTTCTGTTTCAGTTAATTAATTCAAAAAACATTGTATTAACAACAAAGATATTCATTATGATAAAAAAATCAAAGCCCCCCGAATTCCCTTCATTATGTTAACTGAAACAGCCTCACAGGAAAGTCTTCGTCGCTTTGTTTTCCTCAATCTCGTCACAATTGAGATCTAAAAACAAAAGGAGCTTTTTAATCCTGTACATTAAAGGTGACGGACAAAATACTGATTTTTTTGGGAAAAAAATATCCCTTCGGCCTGCTATACACGTGTTCATCTCACTCCGGTTTCCTTCTTGTCCACATTCCTATCACGTGAAAGTGTAGAGGGCTTCCTCAGACTCTTTTATGAAATTATGGCCTCCGGGGTTAGGAGCAAAAAGAGATGCAAGATTTACACAACGATTATTTATCTGTTCAGGTGGATTCCTCGGAAGGAAGGTGCAGTATTATCGCTCACTTATCTGGAAGGGGAGGTTGCTGAACATTGACAGATATGTATTTCGATTGTCATTTCAGAAAAAAAAAATTATCGGAAAATAATTGTTTCATTTCTTTTGGCAAAGATTTCCTTTTTCTTTTTTCCTCGTAAATATCTCGACCGTTTTTAAGCACACACACACATGTGTACATAGAGACGACAAGCAAAATTGTTGATATCTCTAAAAAAAAAAAAAAAAAATGGAGCTCTTGACGAGACCAAAGTTGAAGGTGTACAACAGCCACAAATATAAATTTTCAACATTCTACGATCCTTCATTTTTGAAGTATGCGATACAGAAAATCCATTTCACAAATCGGGATCACAATACTTTGTATAAGACATCCTCACCTAGGAATTCTTCTAAGGGCGTCCAATGAGTTTTCTTCTTACTAAACAGGAGATAATCAGCTGGCTCTCCTTGTTTTTGAAAGCGAAAAACTTCGCTTTCAGAAGAAAAATAAAAGAATATTTAAAAATATCTAAAAAAGACCAATAAAAAAATAAAACTGTAAAAATAAAACGAAAAATTTAACAAAATTGAAAATTTCACGTTACTTTTTCAATAAAGCAAAAAAGTATCTATTAGTCTGTGTCGTTCTGTCTGTCTGTCTGTCTGCTGGCTCACCTCATGCCCAATCCTGTACATATTTTTTTAAAATATTATCTTTGGAATTTCAAAGAGAAAAGCTTCGAATAATATTTAAAAAAAAAAAAAATTAGATAAAAATTAATTTTCAAAGTGCTTTTAACATAACTTTTTACTTTCTTCTATCTGTAACTAGCATTCTCTGGTCACTATATTTAAATGAATTTTCAAAAGAATTGGATCAGTATTTATTTTTTACATCACATTGCAAATAAAAACTTTAAAATAATAATAATAATAATAAAACACTGAAATCGCTTTAGATCTCACTTCCTCGGCTACCCGTTGCCTAAGGCAGCTCTTTTTTCTGCCCGTACTGCATCGGGTCCAGTTTCCCACTGTCTACAGAAAGGTCTTTCCCGGGCACTTCTATCTGGCTATTTATCGACGACTTGTGGATTTTCTGTTATTTAAGAACTACGATTTTAAAGATGACTGTATCTCAGCATCTATTATATATTTTAGTTTTTGAACCATGTGTTTTATAGCCCCCGTTATCTACACTATATTACGATTTGATTCCGTCCAGTGCAATAAAATAAATTAAAAAAGTAGATTTTCTTTTAAAAGGAATTAAATACATGAAAAACAAACGAATTTTAATCAATTTAATCCTTTCTACTATAAACTACCATTTTTTTCACCCAATATATATTATAAGTAATAATAATAATAATAAATATTTTTCTTTTAAAGGAATTTAAAAAAAAAAGGAAAAATAAAAAGTTGTTATACTATAAAATTTATACATAAACGTAACAATTTATATCTATCGCATTACCATTTGATTTTCAATAAATATAAAAATAATAATAATAGTAATAATAATAAAAAATCGCCTTCAGATGAATGTATTAAATAAAAAATGAATTGCATAATAGCTGTTGCTAAGATACGCAGACGACTACAATCGAAGAATAAATTCATGAAAAATGAAAAATAAAAGCCAATGTTTAAAATCGAAAAAACATTAATTTAAAAAATTCAAATTCGAAATTCGAAGAAATCTCGATGAGGTGCACACCTGCAGAGTCCCAGGTACCTATATGCCAAATTTGGAGACTCTGCGATTAGTAGTGGAAGCACCAGAGCGCAGACAGATACACACACAGACACACACACAGACACTTCTCTTTATTTATATAGATAATAGAGAAAGTATTGGATTCGCGAAAATTTTCGACCTCCGTTTTTTGACGGATCTACACGTTTTGGGATGTCCTGAACACGAATTGATAGTTTTTAAAAAATGTCTGTCTGTCTGTGGTTTCGTTTTTTCACCGTATATTACAAACCAATGAATGAAATTCAACCAAACTTGGTATATAGTTGGACCCTGGCAGGGCATTGTGCTGATTAGATTTGGGGATCAATCACCCAGCAGGTGGCGCTGTGATCGCATTTTTTCTAAATTTTTAACATGGCAGTATAGGACAAAATATCGTATTTTTCACCGTATCTCACGAACCAATGAATGAAATTGAACCAAACTTGGTATATAGCTGGAACCTGACGGGGCATGGTGCTGATTAGATTTGGGGATCAATCGCCCAGCAGGTGGCGCTGTGATCTCAAAATTTCGTATTTTTCACCGTATCTCACGAACCGAAGAATGAAATTTAACCAAACTTGGTATTTAGTTGCACCCTGACATGAACTGGTGCTGATTAGATTTGGGGATCAATAGCTCAACAGGTGGTGCTGTGATCGCATTTTATGCAAACTTTTAACATGGCAGAATAGGACAAAATTTCGTATAAATGGGCATAATGAGAGTTATTTTAAACTTGTGATTGTAAAATTAATATGAATTATTGATAATAGTAGTAGTTAACTAGGAAAAAAAATTTGTGCATCGGGGGGCATCGCTTCCCCCCTGGGGGGGGGAAATACCCCCAGGGGGGGTAATTTTTCACAATGGGTATCTTTTGAAAGATCTCGTTGATAATAGTAGTAGTTAACTAGGAAAAATTTTTGTGCATGTGGGGGCATCGGTTCCCCCCCCCACCAGGGGGGGCGAAGTACCCCCCTGGGGGGCAAAGTTTCAAGATGGGTATCTTTCGAAAGGTCTCGTCAATACCTTTAAAACGAATGGTTGAACCATAAATCTGTGATAATTTAAAACAAAGTTATCGATTTTTTTTACTTTTAACGACAAAAAACTTAGAAAAAAAATCGTATTTTTTTTTTTTAACGAAATTTTACCAAACTTGGTATTTAGTTGGTCCCCGACATAAACTGGCGCTGATTATATTTGGGGATCAATAGCTCAACAGGTGGCGAAAAAAACAACAAAAAGCTACACTAAACTTTTCGTTGAGATCAAGCAAATGGTTCGTGTACAGGGACAACGAAGAGAATTCTAATACATTACGTCTATGGGGTAAATTGCAGGTAAGTAGAGTTTAACATCTATAAACTGCACTAAACCAAATGATACTAATATGTATTTTTTGTAATAGAGACAGTCAACAGGCGAGAGAATTCAAATACATTACGTCTATGGGGGAAATTGCTGATAAGTAGAGTTTAACATGTATACACTGCACTAAATCAAATGAAACGAATATATATATTTTTCATATGCCTAAAAACATGCCTCATGTAGCATAGGGTAGAGAAATCATTCACTGTTCGTTTACAGGGCTACACAAAAGAATTAGATAAAAGTGCGACAATAGTTGCAAATTGACGGAAGTGTATTTCAGGCTTGGCCATGTATTATTACTATAGGATTATATCTAGGTGCACAATGTGGTCTGTATATAATCTTCGAAAGATATATAGGGCTGCAAATATTTAAGCGATACCCCCCCCCCCCCCCGACACAGAACTAATTACCATATAAAACTCTTCTGAAGCCTAATTTGAATTGTCTTAACATAGAGGGTAAGTAATGTAAGCTAAATATTCATTGCTTGTTTTTTATATATTTACACTTTTAAGTATTCCTGAATACCGAAGTCAAGTTTTTAACGTTCGATCTTTGTCTACATCTCTTAGAGTGACTTAAAAACGAATAATTTTAGGAGATCCAAATGTTGTATTTTCAAGTTAATATAAGGTTGTTGCTGGAAAAGTTTGATCAAGATTGATAAGTTTTAAAGAATGTTGCGTGTGAAAGTTGTCTGAATAATTTTAAGTGAACTTTAATTTTAATAACAGGTTTAAATTCTATAAATATATAGGTACAGTAAAGAAACGGGAGGTTGAGGGGGCGGTAGCCCCCCCCCCGACACAGAACTAATTACCATATAAAACTCTTCTAAAGCCTAATTTGAATTGTCTTAACATAGAGATTAAGAGGTAACCTGTTATGTAAACCTAACATGTGTTTATAGTATTAAATTTCAGGGTAAGAGAAAGTCGTGTGAGGGACGCACCAGATTATTTATAAAAAGAAATATACTAACCCCTTGGTTTGACTTGAAATCCAACCGGACGTCATCAGTGTTTTTCCATAAACCTTAAAATGAAGACATATAGTCAGCTTTTGTATGAAGTGGATTATAACCCGGTTCTTTTCATCTTCGAACCAGGTACCTTAAAAAAAAAAAAGCTTGTATCAACAGTTATACTTTAGGTAAATTGTATTGGAATCTTTAATTTATGTTATGGATAAAAAATTTCTATCAGTCAATATGGGATTTGACATTGAAGCGAAATTGCACAAATCATTCCACTAAAGTTTCTGACAAGAAATACCATTAAATGTCCCACTAAATAGGCTACCCATCATCAAGTATAATTCATTTTCTTTAACTTAGCTCATACAATTTCCTAAATTATTAGAGTTTATTTGAAAACCTTTCTTTCGTTTACTTTAAATTTCCTTATACTTGTAAATATAATACAAGTTTTCTAAAATTCACACATATATTCTGACATAGGTACTTAAAACATTTTGTAAAGTTTCATTTTATTATAAATTTTACAACATTTTAAAAATTTTCTAATACTCTTTAAAATAACATAAGTTTTCTAAAATTCACACATACAGTCGGTAACAAAAGTGTCCGAACACTAGCAAAAATTCCTATGTAAAAAAAGTACACTTCTTACGGTTTTGTTAAATAAATCCTTGTCGAATCCTTAGTCAGTGTAAGATCACGTTTCGATAAGGATTTATTTAACAAAACCGTAAGAAGTGTACTGTTTTTACATAAGAATTTTTGCTAGTGTTCAGACACTTTTGTTACCGACTGTACGTATATTCATTTACACAGATACTCTTTCATGTATACTTAAAAAAATTAAAGTTTTATAATTATAAATTTTTCAACACTCTTAAAAAATTATATAAATTTTGCAACATTCTTAATGATAATATAAGTTTTCAAACACAGATATAATTAGAAGTTACCATTCTTTAGTTTTAAACGGGATCTAGGAACGAACCTGGCACTTCCTGAATGATAGTGTTTGAAAAATGTTTTGTGATTCACTCCCAACATTAGTTATTTTAAGATGTGTTTCCTCAGAAATATTCAACTATCATCTCAAAATAAAGATTTTCCACCACTTTTACTACTTTAACACAGTAAAATTCCCCACCTTATAAGCTACATTTCACTCAATTTTATTAGATTGAGTTTTCAAACATGCAAGTAATGAAAATTAACTTTGAAAAAATTCAAGCCGAGTTTAAAAAATGTATCAATGTTTTTTTAAAATACAATCATTCATGTTCATAGATGTATACTTAGGTTTTCTAAAGTTCACACGCACATTTAAGCCTACTTAAAAAATATTTTAGTCAAGTATTGTAGTTAGTTTGTAGTATAGGAAACTTTGTATAAATATCTCTTACGGTATATCAAAAATTGCAGAGAAGGTTACTTTATCCAAGGATAGGCACATAGAAAGAATATAATTTTTTTATACCACCCAATTACCGATCTAATAAAACTATTCAGAAGTATTCATAAAAAATTACAGTGAAGGTTCCGTATCTCTTCCTAAATTTGTACTGAAAAATTCAATAGAATTATTTAAAAGGTGTTTCAAAAACGAAATTTTTTCGTTTAATTCGTCCTTTTAGTCCTTCCTTACATAAATAGAAAAAACTTATGCTCTCATTGATGTTTAGCATGTATTTTACAAGTAGAAATTGTTTCTGGATCACGGAAAAAAGGGCACTTTTGTTAAATAATATAAAAATTATCTGCCCAATATATATTTCATGAACTCTCAAAAAAAATTTTTCTTTCCATACGAACTCTACAATAAATAAATCGGGCATCTGCACCTGCGCATGCCGCACAAATTCATCCACTGAGCAACCAGCGCACCTGCTCATGTATTTTTTCGTCTAGTGAAAACGTAACTGTCTTTGCTATCGGGGCGTTTTCATTTTCATTCTTTTATTAAATATCAAGCAAAGTATACTTCAGAATGTCATTATTGAGTGAAGAATGGTTTTTCATCTTAATTAACATAAATTCTATTACAGACTAAGAAGAGAATGTCAATTTAGATACAAAACAAATGATCGGATGCTTCAGTAAGAATACAGGTAAGAAGATTTTCTTCCTTATTTATAACCTATGAAATTGATTTCATTGAAACATTTTATTAATAATAGACATGTGTGACATATGCTCAAATATTAAAATTTATTATATGTGTTGCCGAGACTTTACCAACACTTTTCACAATTGCTACCTGCAAAATACACGTGTTCATGTAAATATTTTGGTAATGAAGAAAAAGATTTTCTTTCTTTTTTTTTTCTTTTCTTTTTTTTTTCTTTTTCTTTGTAGCATATGCGTAACATCATTTTTTTCTATCCCTCTTTGCCCTCCCCCCCAATAAATAAATAAATAAAAATATACATAATAATAATAATAACTACGAGGACACGTGTCTTTTACAAGTAATTACTGGGAGAAGTGCATTTTTTCCCGCGATCCGGAAAAAAGGGCACCGAAAAAAAAAGAGTATAAAGGTACTTTTTACTTTCTTCTATATTCAATAGAAAAAAGTACTGGATTCGTAAAAATTTTCGACCTCGGGTTTTTGATGGATTTACACATTTTGAGAGCTGAAGAACACGATTTGACCATTTTTAGAAAATGTCTGTCTGTGTGTGTGGGAGACAAAATTTTGTGGCAACTGTATCTCAGGTACTACTGCACAGAATTTCATACAAATTGGTATGTAGTTACCATAGACCTTATATAGATAGACCCATAGACCTTATATACTAGACCACGCCATCAATAGACTGACCATTATAGCGAATGTCTTCAACATGAGGGTGTAATCTGATACCTCCATCCTTTGCTCTGAGTCTCGGAAGTCACGTGAACTTGACCTAGGGGTGATTCCCCTGTCTCTCTCTCTTTTTTTCCCGTATGCAAGCATAATCTCATACTTCTCTGACTGAAGTAAGAATACAAACGCAATTTTTTCGCTTGCAAAATGATTTATCATAATTTTTTTTTTCTATGTAATTAATCTATGAAAGTTTAGCTTTCCATCCATGTATAAATCTAAATGCTAAAATAAAAAGTGCGTGCACAATAAAAATATTAAAAAACACAAAATTCGTTCCTACAGAAAAATAACATAGTGATCATTCTTCACTCTTCCTCTAGGCCAACATCACGTGACAATTTTGCTGGGGAAGCTCGTTCATGATGCAGTCAAAAAACGAGGGGGAATGCGTGGTCTAGTATATAAGGTCTATGGATAGACCACGCATCCCCCTCATTATCTGTCCGCGAGATGAGCTAGCTTCCCCAGCTAAATTATCACGTGATGCGGACCTGGAGAGACAGACGAGAATGAATATTATGTGATGTTTCCTTTGGAAAGAAACTAGTTTTGAGTTTTTTTAAATTTCTGTATTGTACACATACTTTTCATTTAAGCCTTTAGATTTACGCATCGTTGGAAATGTCATAGATTAATTATAAAAAAAATTTTTTTGTGAAAAACCATTTTGAAGGGGAGAATTTTTTGTTTGATTCTTACAAAAATAATTGCTTTCTTATAGAAGAATCTCCCTCAAGTCTATGTCACGTGACATACGGCGCTGAGCGCAAAGGATGAAGGTACACCCTCATGTTGAAGACATTCACTATAATGGGAAGTCCTATTGGTGGCTTAGTCTATCTATATAAGACCTCGACATAAATTAGTGCGTATTAACTTTTGGTGAAACTTGTCCAACAGCTTGCGTTGTCATCCCGCTTTTCTAAATTTTTAACATGGTGGTATATGTAGGACAAAATTTTGCATAAATGTGCATAAAGAGAATTATTTTTTTAATAATCATTATGAAATTTAAAAGAATTATTTGTAATAGAGATAGTCAGCTGGAAAAAGAAAAATATGTGCCTCGCCTATCATCTACATTATCATGGAAGATATATATTTTAATAATAATTTTAATATATTATTTTTACTGGGTGAATTTGTATAGGAAAATAAAGAAGAAAGTCATATGATAGCCCCAGCATGCTAGTTTTAATTGCTACTGGTAAAATGCAACATGAGACATGAATGGCCGTGTAAGTTTTTTGTTTCTGCGGCACTGAAGGGACAGATTAAATGCTTTAGGATAACCTTTTTATAGATATTAATCAAACAGTGAATTTTTACGTATGAACAGAAAGATACTGTGATATGCAGCACTCCATAAGCGATACTTGTACAACATTTCCTATAAATGTGGATTTTAAAAACAATCATTTTCTTTCTCTCTGCACCCAACCCTGCATGTAACATTCACTGTAATTTGTCATTAGATATTTAATTGATATTTGTCCAAATTTTAATTAAAATGGGTAACATTGGGATATTTAAGCAGTCAGCCCCACAGCCTTCCCAAGGTAAATATAACAAACAGCGTAAATTTTCCTAAACATTAAGTGATATTTATAATTAATTTTATTAAAATGGAAAGCATAGTGATATAAAATATTCGCTTTCTTTCCGTCTGTCCTCCAGCCCCACCCCACCCACCATTCAGACATATACCCTCACTGTACTTTTTACCTGTAAGTGATATTTGCGAAAAATGTCTCAACAAATCGATTATGTGGGTTGTTAAAAAAATTATTTTATTTCCAACTGCCATCCACTTGCCCCCTTTTTCCATTGCATGTAACACTCACTGTAATTTTAATAAAAAGTAAGTGATATTTATACGAAATTTCATATAAATAGGTAACATGGTGATATAAAAAAAACCATTTTTTATCCACTGCCTCCCCCTAGCAACTCCCCCCCCCCTCCCGGAAGATATGTGTAACACTTACAGTAATTTTTTAAACAGTAAATGGTATTTATACAAAGTTTTTTTTTTAAATCAATAGTAGAGTGCTTAAAAAAAAAAGAAAAAGAAAAATCCATCTTTACTCCTCTTGCCCTCAGTCCCAAGGTAATAACACACATTGTGGTTTTCATATAGTAAATGATAGTTATAGAATATATCATTAAATCAGTAAAATGATGATATAAAGAAAGTATTCTATTTTTCTCTGACTCCCGCCCTAGCCCCTCCCCCCTTCCCCAAATTATGTGTCACCCTTACTGAATTTTTTTCATAAATTGTATGTGATTATCCAAGGTTTCTTTAAAATCGATAAAAAAGTGATATAAAAACAGTTATTTTCTTTCAATTTGTGAGTGTTGTACCAATTTAATTGCAATTACTATAAAAGTAATGCGAAAGTCATTCTTTAAATTCATTATTTGATATTTATTGTTTTTGCGATTTGCAAATTGCAAAAGTGCCCTTTATTATTATTATTTTTTTTTGGGGGGGGGGAGGGTGCTTTTTTTTCCGGGATCCCAATTTCGGATGGTATATTCCTTATGGTTCATTCTGTATATTCCAAGATAAATCTGTCTGTATACCGTAGCTTCATTAATGGATTGGTTGCTTGAAAAATTAGGAACCGCTACGTTTGAATCCCGCCTTTTGATTCATGTCTGATCTGGCGGTAAAGGTAGTTCATTTAGTTGGATATCTACTTCGGGCTCGGTCACTCTACATATTTGCATGAACAAAGGGCAGAGCCAGATGATTAAGGGGCACTTGGGGCACGAGCCCAGGGCACCCAAATTTGGGAGCACCCAATCTACAAATGATGTTTACAAAAATTTCACCGCTTTTATGTTAAACTATGGAAAAATGTAAACATTAAATCATGATTTTTTTTATTAACATTATTCGAAAATTGCTAAGCTAAATTAGCTATAGCAATAAGATGTAATATCTACATAGGTTCAAGCACTTTGGTCTATTTTGCATTTTCCCTCCTTAATACTTTCAAAGTGCGAATTTAACTGTAGAAAAGTTCACATGTAGATCGGCTGTGTTTTGTCATCAAAAATTTGGCAAATGACAATTGCCAGTCGAATGTTTTCTGACATTACTCCTAGCTCATAGTCATTGTGTAAAACATTTGTTAAAAAAAAAAAAAAAAGTTCTATTTTGAGTGTGGATTTATTAAATCGCTGTGATGAGAGCTTATAGTGAGAGATACGGCTATGACCTGAGCACTTATTCTTTGTCGTATGGATAATAAATAAGCTTCCTCTTTCAGGATACAAGCACCGAAAAATTGATTAAAAATGCTTAAAAAGAAGAAGAAGAAGAAAAAGACAGCGTGTTTTTCACAGTTGTAATTTAATTTCGGAAATGTTGCTTACCTATTTTAGAACACTCACAGAATTTTAATCCATTTATTCTGGTTTCGATGTTTGTGTGCATGACATACTACGTCGCTGTATATTTTAAATATTATAGATAAATCTGATATTTTGTTGTGCTCCAAAGAAAGATTTTCTCAATTTTATTTTTATAAAAAATTATGTTAAAAAGAAATATATTTTTATGAGTGATGCACAATAATTTTATTTTATTTATAACATTCGATATGTCCATTACATATAAAAGTCGTATAAGACATAATACACTTAAAAAAATATTTAACTGTATAGGCTTGTGTGAGGGGGGGGGGGGGTACCCTATGAAACTTGTGCCCAGGGTCTCCAAAAGTCATGATCGGACCTTCACAAAAGGGTTCATGGTTTTACGACAGAAAAGGCATAACGGAAGCCTCAATAAATTACAAGGACATGCATTAGAGAAGAATAAAAGACATGAAAAAGGGCATCGAATTTGGCTGCCAGAGAATATTGTTTGGACAGAAGGAATGCATTTAGTATGAGCGGAAAAAGTTCAAATGGATGAGAACAATTCTAATTCGTTTCCAGGCACTTTTTTGTTTAAAGAGCGTCATGCTAAATGAATTACCGAATCAATCCAGTTCGTTCCCCTCATTACACGTGTAATTCATTCGCTTGATTAAATGGATTTTTATTTATTTATTTATTTTATTTTATTTATTTATTTATTTATTTTCACTCAAAGGTCATAAAATGGCGGAATGGGCCTCATTTTAAGCAATCTTGAAAAATTTGCTTCTCTTAGTCATGGACAAATTTTGATTTTTATGCCTCGAGTGACATCCAGTGTCCGCTTGAAGGATGGGTCGGCTGCGAGTAACACTAATGAATGGAGCTCTAACGCGGAAGAAAAGTTAATTAATCACAAAAGATAATTTTTTTAAACCTTTAGGTATCACTTTTCAGAAGGTATCTGTTAGGATGCAATACCCAATTTCAGAGTTATTTCTGTCCTCCCAGAATAGAAAGGCAATGGATGAGGGAATTCCAATCTGTGAACAGAAGACAGGTGGGTAATGAATGCGGAAGAGATAATTAAATTTTCATTATGCAGTGACTCATTGTCATAGATCAAAGTAAATGATTCAAAGAGATAAGAATTTGAATTGGATCGATTCAGTATCCTTTTAACAAAAGTATAAAGGAATGGGTTTAGAACAGGTATACCAGCTAGAAGGAAAACCATTGGAAGCGTAACTCCATTAAAATAGGAAAAATGAGGGACGCGCACAAAATCCCCTCCGCACGTTTGAAAAGCTTAAAATGCACTTCAAAGCAAGCGTTTTTGTCGTATATATACAACATATATATTAAGCTCTGTACCATCTATATAACGTACAATTCTAGTTCTATGAAAAACGTTCAAGTGTATCACCGTCGTAACACGTTCTGTCACAGTGTGATTATAACGAATATGACAAAATGCCTTTTTTTCCTTATTTTCAGTTTCAGATTTTGTTGGCATGCCAGTATAGAATAATCATTGAAATGTAATAGAAATGAGGCGGGAAAAATTACAAAATTTTAAACTTTAATTATATGTAATAATCATTATAATTTTAAATTTAAATTTTATATTAAATTATTTAAATTTTATATTGTTGAATTCTGTCAAACACATTACTCCAAATTACTTTTGCTGATATTCATTATTATTTGCTTCTTAAAATGTTAATAAATTAAGTTACGAAAAATTAATTTATTTTATTTATTTATTTATTTTACATATACCAAGAAAAATGTGTTGAATACTTGGGAATTTTTGATTTCCGGTTTTCCATGAGTTTATACACTCTTGAGATGTTCAGAACACAATTTGACCATTCTTTGAAAATGCCAGTCTGTCTGTCTTTTTTGTGTGTGTGTTATCAAAGTTTTGTGGACTCTGTATCTCACAAACCAATGGACGGAATTTAACCAATCTTTATGTTTAGTTAGACTTTAAACTAATTTGCTAAATATCAGGAATATTTAATTAGATATTGACCTAAATAGCAGCTTTGGTGCTCATTAGCCTTTGGAATGTATCACAAGATAGGGGTCGCTTCTATGCTGTAAATTCCCCCTTTTATGGGGAGATTATATCTCAGCTTCTACAGTGCACAAATACACCAAACTTAATATGCGAAACAGATATTATGTAAAACTACGCTGATTTAATTCGGGTGCGTACCAACTGGTGGCGCTGCTCTACTGCAATTTAATACCGTTAACGTAATAGCAATAATTCAGTGTTTGTAATATAAATAATTATAAATACACTAAACTTGGTATGTGAAATTAATATCATATAAAACTTTGCTGAATCAGTTTGCGTGCTTATCTGACAAGTGGAGGCACTGATATGCTGCAATTTAATTTCATTCAAGGGAACGCAATAGCTCATGTTCTATAATTTATAAATGCTCTGAAATTGGTACGTGAAATAGATATTGCGTAAATTTTACGGATTCATACCAAATGACAGGTGACACAGCTACGTTTCGTTTCAGCTATACCTCATCTTCTATAATACGAATACTTATCAAACCTTGTATGTGAGATATATATATAACTAGCAGGCTACGCCCGCTTTGCTTGTCACTATTTTTAAATGAATCATTATAATTAATGAATTCTCAAAATTCCATTAATTTTTATCATGTGAAAAAAAAAAAAAAAAAAAAAAAACTTTGATCGGGAAAAATGTCGCACCGAATCCCCACTGCCTTCGGCAGCGTAGACCCATGCGCGATGCGCACGCGCGAATGCATATGAGCGCCCTAATAATATTACAAATTCGAAAATATCCGCAATCGATTTGAAAGTATCAAAAACCTCTATGCACCAGTTTTGAACGATCTATCTCTATTTTTATTTTTTTGGCCCTCCGCTCCCTCCCCCCTTCCCGCCCCTCCCAATAATTTTAAAAATTCAAAAATATCCGCAATCAATTTGTAGGTATCGAAAACCTCCATGTACCAATTTTGAATGATCTAACTCTAGTTTTTTTTTGCCCCTCTGCCCCCCCTTACCGACCCTTCTAATAACTTTACACTTTCGAAAATATCCCCATTCGATTTGCAGGCCTCTGAAACCTATCTGTACCAATTTTGAATGGCCTAACTGTATTTCTATTTGTTTTTGCCCATAGCCCCCCTTTATCGCCCCACCCCCTTACCGCCCCTCCGAATAATTTTACAAATTCGAAAATATCCACAATCGATTTGTAAGTATCGAAAACCTCTATATACCAATTTTGAACGATCTAACTGTATTTTTATTTTTTTGCCCCCCCCTCTCCCCTCTTCCCTTCTCGCCCCTCCTAATAACTTTACACTTTCGAATATATCCCTATTCGACTTGCAGGCCTTCAAAGCCTGTCTATACCAATTTTGAACGGCCTAACTGTATTTCTATTTGTTTTTGCCCATAGCCCCCCCTTACCCCTCCACCCCCCTTCCCGCCCCACCTTTTAATTTTACAACTTGGAAAAAATCCGCAATCGATTTGTAAGTATCGAAAACTTCTATAAACCAATTTTGAACGATCTAACTCTATATTTATTTTTTGCCCCCCCCCTCTCCCCTCCCCACTTCTCGCCCGTTCTAAAACTTTACACTTTCGAAAATATCAACATTCGACTTGCAGGCATCTTAAACCTATCTGTACCAATTTTGAACGGCCTAACTGTATTTCTAATTGTTTTTGTCCCATAGCCCCCCCTTACCGCCCCACCCCCCTACCCGCCCCTCCTAATAATTTTACAAATTCAAAAATATCCGCAATCGATGTGTTAGTATCGAAATACTCTATGTACCAATTTTGAACGATCTGACACTATTTTTATTTTTTTGCCCCCCCCCTCTCCCCTCCCCCCCTTTCTTGCCCCTCCTAATAACTTTACACAATCGAAAATATCTCCATTCGACTTGCAGGCCTTTAAAACCTATCTGTACCAATTTTGAACGGCCTAACTGTATTTCTATTTGTTTTTGCTCCATAGTCTAAAATTCCAGAAATTGGTTTTTAGATAGCTGCATTAGCTATATTTGAGAGCAAAAATTTCACGTATATCTATTTTTTTTGTTTGAGATATATAGGATTATGCGAAATCACGTTTTACGCATGTGAAATCATGTTTTGCCCAACCCCGCCCCCTTTGGGGACCGAATTTCAAAAATTCCAGAAACCGATTTTTACACATTTATATTAGCTATATTTTAAAGCAAAAATTTTACGGATATCTGTTTTTTTGTTTGAGATATGAAGGATTTTGTGAAATTACGTTTTGCCCCCCTCTCCCCCCCTTGGGGGGCGAATTTTGTAAAATCGCTTGCGGCGTTGTCTTTCTCGGGTCGTAAACATTAACCGTGCCAAATTTGGTCCTGCTCGGTGAAACGGCCTAGGATTCCATAGCGGACAGACACGCACACACACACAGAGACTCTGCTCTTTTATATATATAGATGACAAAATGTGCTTCTTCAATTTCGGTATGTATCCACCGACGGATGGTGCTGCTATTACTTTCTGCGATTTTCCAGATATCTGTATTTCAGCATTTTTTGGTGAAAAATGTGCAAAATTTCATACATAAAAATGTTAATTATAAGAACCTGCGTTGATTAAATTTTTATGATTAAATTAATAAATTTTAAAATTTTATGAAAAAATTATGAAATATGGCCTATGTTAATTTTTGCATGAATAGAACCGGCATCTTGAAAAACATGGGTTTCCAAATTTACAGCTCGTTCTTAACATTAATTTTTGAGTTACAGTGATATTTCATTTTTTACTGCTGTTAGGGGGCCGTCACCTGTAATAATTTGTATCCTCTGTGAATAAATCTATATATATAAAAATGAATTGCTGTTCGTTAGTCTCACTAAAACTCGAGAACGGCTGAACGGATTTATCTTATCTTAGTCTTGAAATGTTCGTGGAGGTCTAGGGAAGGTTTAAAAGGCGAGAAAAAATCGAATAATTTCCGGGAAAACCCTAAAAACAGCCCTTTTCTATTTCCCATACAAACGTTTTCTAGAGTCAATTTGAACTTTATTGCTATTCAATAAAGTTTAGGTGTGTTCCTAACGGCTGATGGCTGAGCTACAAAAATTTGCATGTTGATTCGTAATGACCTCCCCTGATGCACCTCGAAGCCGGATTTTCGAATTTTGTTTTAGTTTTCTTTTAATTAATTAAAATGTTAAAATAAAAACCTTCTAATAACTGATAAATTGGCCATTTAATTTTAATCCTTAATTTAATTGTTGCCAAAAAAAATTATTCTTTTTTGGACAGAAAAAAAGAAAAAAAAAACGTGAATAATAAAAATTACATTTATTTAAAATATTTAATTTTATTCCTTAATTTAATTGTTGCCAAAAAAATTATCATTATTTTTTCGACGGAAAAAAAAAAAAAAAAAAAAAAAAAAAAACGTGAACAATAAAAATTACATGTATTTAAAATGAGGAAAGTAAATTAAAAATATTAGAAATATCAGTCGTATCGTTACAAATAAGATACCAAATGAAAGATGCAATTTTTGTGAATCCAACGGATTAAACAGCTTATCGATCGGACAATTAGATTTTTTAAAATTAACTAATGTATGTATTTTATAAATTTTCTTTCACAAACACAAACGTGTAGTATACAGCCTGTACAACACTAGACCAAATTGAAGTTCAAATTTCATCAATATTTAAATAAATAAATGAAAATAAAAATATGCTTAATGGGAAATATATATAACCATTAAAAGTTTAGTTGTCTAAAATATGTCAGAAATAGCGCTCATAGCATATTGTTACAAGGTATTAAGTCTTATTTTTACAAGGGATAAAATCTAAAATGGTGACAAAAATTCAAAAGTCGCCAAAGAGAGCTATATTAAGGCGGTACTATGATCATGCTTACAAACCATGAATACTAATAACCACAAAAAATTAATTGTCTCATGCAACAGACGTAGCCGGTCATAGCATATTATAATATTTAGCGTGAAATTGTTATCATTTTTATGGTTGATCGGGGATAAACAAAATAAACATAGGAAATAACGTAAAAGCAAATATTATGTGCACCACGTATAGTGTTGTTCATATGTAACTGGGATTCAAATATAAAGGGGATACTTCATTTTTTTTTTTTTTCGATACTATCTATTTCGAAACTGTTATCTAATACGGACTTAATGCAAGCCTATTGGTAAACCATTGTCTCAGGTAATAGTGACAAGCGCCCGAGTTTTAGCGGATGACCAAATCGCTACCGAAGGCAGCAGGGATCCGAAGCGAGCTTTTGAGCAATTTTAGTATTTTATTTTATTTTTATAAAGCTATATAGAAAAGAGTTTCCTTTAAATTTAGTGACAAGCGAAGCGGGCAAAGCCTGCTAGTATCTGTATATATTTTGACGAAAAACAATTTTAATTTATATTTTTGTTATTCTAATTGCTAAGCAACATTTCGACGTTTATCATACAAATTGGCTAATTTTTATAAAATTATCGCAATGCAGACGAGAGATTGCGAAAGAATTAAAAAAAAAAAAAAAAAAGAAAGAAAGAAAATGAAGCCCCACCTCCATATTGCAAAAACAATATTAAAAAACTAGTTCGCATATTTGTATTTGACTCTATGTATGACGCTGGTACGCATAAATGTCAATGGCATTTAATACATCGAATGCTGAAGACAAAATTTAAATGATTTAATTGCAAATATGTAAAAAAATTTTGTTTTATAATGTAAAAGTTTTAGAAAATTGGGTAAAGGCGTGACTTCCGTTGCAAAAAGGAATATACCCGATCCTGAAATGTCAAGTCTTTCTTCTTAAATGTTACACAACTTTTCCTAGTTTCTTACTGCTAAAATTCTATTTTAACTCAGTTGTCCCTCTTATTTTTACTTGAATATTGTAGGGTTCGTACATCTCAAGTTAAATATCATGATTTAGGAAACGCAGTAAGGCGAGGATTATCGCTTGAAAGAGGAATACGCATTTTTTTTTAATTATTATAATTAACATTTAATAATTTTTATAAGATTTTTCAAAAGAATTTTCTGTTTTAATTTCGTTGTGACATTTTCGCATTTGTTTACTGTACGTTTGTAAACTTTGTGTTATTTAAATTTTATCGCATGACGTAACATAATATTAAATTTTTATTATTATTATTTTTTTAATGCAAAATCAAACAATGGATTTTTTTTTTTTTTCATTAAATATATTATTGAAACAAAGCGCAATATTTTTTATTTTCGATTATTCTAATCACGGCATAAAACTGGCGTCACATTTATCACGGAAAAGGAATTTAAAACAAAGTAATATGTCTTATCACTTTTAAAGATATAGATTTTATACATTTAAAATTAAGAATTCAAGTACAGTAGGCGACTGCAGAACGGGGAATATTCGTTCCAGGAAACCGTTTTTTCTATATCCATATTTATTTTCATATGAATATACATAATAATTATACTCTTTCTAGTGCAAGTATTTGTATTCATACTATTTTGTTTATATAAATATGAATATAAGGAATATTCTTAAGAAATATCGTAAAACACGAATTGTGAAAGAAACGCCCACTGGAGGAGTTACAGATTTCCAAATGACGTGATGTTTTCAGCAGTCGCGAAAATGTTAAATATCCTTTCTCAGATTTTAGTTTAAATCTTGTTATTTATACTTTTGTATATTATCTGTTGTTGGTTTGTACGCCTAAAATTAAATATAAAACTTTATAGTAACACTTTCATGCGGGACTTACTGTATAAAATAAAAATATACCCAACAAAAAGTAGATAATTCTTTTTCTTAAATATTAAATACTTTTTTTTTTTTTTTTTTTTTTTTTGACCGCTATTAATATTATTATCATTATTACTATTATTCTTTTACCTTGGTATCTAGATTTTTGTAATTCAACATTGTAGGGTTCATATGATTCAAGATATTTAATTTTCTTCGTATGAAGTATGTATTTAACTATTCTATGTTTAATAAATAGAAACCAATAAAAATCTTTCAATTCATAAACTAACACATAAAGTTCGGCGAATTCGAATAGTTTTTTATTTTATAATTAACATTTCTGAACTTTTTTTCCGGTGTGAAATTTAATAAATAATGTGTATTAGGTGGTAGATCACGATTTATTTTTTCTATATGTATAGACGGTCCCCTAACACTTTTTCATGTGTAACTCTGTTTAGAATTGACTTAAAGTATATAAATAGGTAGATTTTCCGAACTGCCTTGATCTCAGAAATCTGAATATGAGGTCAAAAATAGGGGTCGTTATTGAAAAAAATAAAGTTTATGCCTGTTTTAATATGTAGGTAACCCCTTAAACAAAATATAACTACACCATTAAAAACTAGTATGCTGTGGCCACCACGAGACTTTCTTCTATATTTTCCTATACAAATTCACTCAGTAACAATATTTAAAAAAAAAAAAAAATATATATATATATATATCAAAGGTTTTTTTTTTTTTTGTTAAAAGTAAAAAAAAAATCGATAACTTTGTTTTAAATTACCACATATTTATAGTTCAACCATTTGTTTTAAAGGTATTGACGAGACCTTTCGAAAGATACCCATCTTGAAAATTTACCCCACCCCAGAGGGTACTTCCCCCCAGGGGGAGAAGCGATGCCCCCACATGCACAATTTTTTTTCCTAATTAACTACTACTATTAGCAATAATTCATATTAATTTTGCAATCACAGGTTAAGAATAACTCTCATTATGTACATTTATACGAAATTTTGTCCTATACTACCATGTTAAAAATTTAGAAGAAATACGATCACAGCGCCTCCTGTTGTAAGATTGATTCCCAAATCTAATCAGCACCAGTTTATGTGAGGAGCCAACTAAATACCCAGTTTTGTTAAATTTCGTTTAAAAAAAAAAGATTTTTTTTCTAAGTTTTTTTTTCGTAAAAAGTAAAAAAAATCGATAACTTTGTTTTAAATTATCACAGATTTATAGTTCAACCATTCGTTTTAAAGGTACTGACGAGACCTTTCGAAAGATACCCATCTTGAAAATTTACTCCCTTCGAGGGGGAACTTCACCCCCAGGGGGGTTCACGAGGCTCCTACACATGCAAAATTTTTTTCCCAGTTGACTATCTCTATTATAAATAATTCTTGTAAATTTCATAATGATTACTAAAAAATAATTCTCTTTATGCACATTTATACAAATTTTTGCCCTATATCACCATGTTAAAAATTTAGAAAAAGCGGGATGGCAACGCAACCTGTAAGACGATTTTTATCAAAAGTTGCACTAATTTATGTCAAGGTGCAACTACATACCAATTTGTATGAAATTCTGTGCAGTAGTTCCTGAGGTACAGTTGCCACAAAATTTTGTCACACACACACACACACACACACACAGACAGACAGACATTTTCTAAAAATGGACAAATCGTGTTCTACAGCTCTCAAAACATGTAAATCCATCAAAAACCCGAGGTCGAAAATTTTTACGAATCCAATACTTTCTTCTATTAAATATAGAAGAAAGTAACTAGACGTTATTACAGATCGATAGGTACCATTGCTTGCCGCATGTTTCTACGATAATTTACGGCGAAATTAGGTTGGGGGGGGGGGGAGGGAGCGTTTTTTTTTTTGGGGGGGGGGTGACTGTACATAAGTGAGCATTGTTTTTAACTTTTCATGGAAAATTAAATATGTGTATATATATATATAAGAAATTATAATATGTGTTTTCAGTCATAAAAGTTAAAAATAAGTAACAAAATAACCAAAGAAAAACTTACGAGAAACTTGATTAATGTGAAACAATTCATAAGTAAAACTTATTGCAAAAACATAAAATAAATGATTTAAACTGTCAAAAATGCGCCATATGGCTTGAGACATATGTGTGGGGTTAAAGTATGCGTTTAATTGATCAAACTCTTCCCCTAGACAGATAGTTTAATAAAAAAGCACATATATAGCTAAATACAAGATCGATAAAATGAAATGAATAAAATAATACGGAACAGACAAAAACTTATATGGATTCGGCAGAAAATTGATCAAACATTTACATAAACAGCAGAATGTATTTCATAATAACTCCAGCGAGACAACTAACCAGAATACGAAACAATCGAAAATATATTACAACGCCATCTATATTATATTAAAGAAATTAAAACAATAAATAAAGTTATTATAGCTAAATTTAATCGAAAAATAAGAAATATATAAAAAGGAAAATTAAAAAATCATTTATATTTCAAATGTTTTAAATATTTTCTATAATATAACCATGTAAAAAATCTATAGGATAATCATTTTCAATAGCACTATTAAAGAAAACCTGAATATTCTTAATTTTGTTATGATAATTAGAAATTAATCTTTTACTACGATTAAGATAATTTAAAATGATATTTCTGTAGATAAGTTTACTAATGTTAGAGCTCCAATGAATCAATTTAATCACATTAAAATTATTTATTTTATCAAAAATAGTTGTAATCATTTCATTATCCACAATATCTATATCCAAGTCCAAGAAATTTGCTTTTAAAGGATTAAAAATAGTACTAATGAGTTTTAAATAATAAGAATAAAAATTTGTTTTTATTTTAGTGTCATAATTAGTACTAGTAAAAGCGATCAGATCATCAATATATCTGTAAATTATAACACCCTCATTAGATTTAAAATTATTTTCATAAGTATGTAAATACATATTTGCTAAACTGTTGCTAGATATTGAGCCCTGAGGAATGCCATGTTTTTGAACATAAAATTTCCCATGATAATTAATATAATTTTTTTTAGAACCAAACTGTATAATTTTTTATATTTATTATAATCTATATCTACATATGTTATGATAAAGTTTTCTTGAAGTTTTTTAATATCATCTTTAATATCTCCGTTAATATAAACCCTTCAGAACATCAAATTTTAATTTATCAATATCATTTTTACATAAAAAACCCATTCATTAAAAGCCTCAATAGGCATATTATATTTTACTGCAATACTTTTTATAAAATTATCAATATCTTTATATAATTGATTTTTTAATATTTTTGATATAATTAGTAACATTTAATCTATATTTAGTACCCATTTTCATGAAATTCTTAAGTGTATGCTAAAGCTAAATCTATAAAATCCATATCACCAGTTATAATATGTTTGTGATGTGTGTCAATAAATTGTTTAAAATTTAATACAAGTCTCTGAATTTCCATCACTCATTTTAATGTTATAATTAAATAGCAATCTACCAATAGGAGTACTATATTTATAAGCCTTTTTAATAATTATGTTTTTAATGGGAAAATATTTTTCATTTTTATTTATAATTTTATTGAAATTTATATTATCATAGGCTTTATTCATAAATAAAATAACTAGATATTCATTATTCTTTGAGTCAATTTCAGTATCTTTAATATTATGTTTTATACATCTATATTTTGTCAAAGCTCTAATTAAATCAAAAGCATGTGTATTTAAAAACATCTATTAATATTTTAATAATACTAAGTTCAGTCTTATTTAAACTAAATACATAGTTCTTTATCAAGTTAATTTTAAAACTTTTTCAAAAGTATTGTTTATTTCTATTAACTTATCAGAAATTTCTTTTTCTAAAATTGTGACATCTTTACTTTTATTCTTTTTCTTTTTGTCAGCTCTATAATGTCTTAAGTTAGCATATTGTTTATTATAGTTATTATAAATGTATTTATCATTTTGTTTCATTATAGTAGATGTTACACATTTATTAAAGTATTTTAAATTTAGACCATAAGGATATATAGTTAAATAACTCTTCATGTAAGTACTTTCATATCACAGTCCTTGTTAATGATCTATTACAGCTTTAATTATACCTATTTTAACATTTTGAAAACCATGAGAGTGAAAATGCCTTATCTCAATTTGCCTTATCTTTATTTGACATCATTAACTTTATAATGTTTAGAATCATTTCTGTGATTATTCATTCTATTATTTAAAGAATTACTTGTCTCACCAATATATTTCATATCACATAACTCACAAGTTAAAATGTATATACAATTATCATAAAAAACGGCAGTTTTTTGAGTGACGGAGCAAAGCTCAAACAAAGCTTAGCAGCGACACTCTATATATACAGCTAGTTTTACATCAAAGGAATTTGGAAACGCCGACATTTAATATCTCAGTAAATAGGAGATATTTTGATCTGATATTTTCAGAATAATCTTTTATCTTCTGCCTGATGCTATCCTGAAAGTTTCACACTTCAACATTGTATATATTTTGAGATCTGGAGTTGCAATTTAAGACTTCAAAGGAAAAATGTGTTATCGTGTGACTTTTTTTTCTCGAAAACGGCTCGAAGAAATTTTATGAAATTGATATATGATATTAATTTATTTTGTCTGAGAAGCGTGACGTGCCCCGTTTTTCCAAAAAAACTCTTGTTTCTTAAATAATTTAGCTTAAAAGTCGAACAATTTTTTCCTCCGCCATACATGTTTTTATTCTGCATATTCTCAGAATTCAGAACAGGCGTCATTCGGTTTTCTGAGGTTGTGGTTGGTTGGTTCAATCTGAATGCAGTCAATAAAATATTTAGATTTTTTTTATTAAATGCAAAAAAGAAACTTCATTGTTTGTTTTAAATATTTATTGTATATTTAAAATAAAAGAAGTATTTTTTAATTATAGATATTCTATTTTATCGTTATTCATAATATAATAAAATAAAAAATTTTAAAGCAAAAAAGTTAAAATCACTCATGCACACGAAATTATACTATGGTCCATGGTCTTTGGAGGGCATGCGTACTTTATCCAGATTCAAAACTTTTGGCGCTTGCTAAAGACTAGGGCTAGCTCGTTTGGGTTGTTTACACACTGTATTCCTCCGCTTGTGGTTTGTTATGATACTTTTTTTTTTTTTTTTTTCAAAATCAATACAATAGTTTATTGATCAGCATTGTAGATTAAATTTTTAACGGTTTAACGGTTTCTTTGATGCTTAACTAGACTGAAAAATTATTGTTTGACGTATGTGTTTATTAAATATTTTGTCACATACTAAGACAATATTATTTCAGTCACCAATTGAATTAGTCATTTGAGAAACACCTCATGTCCACTTTTGGCCAAAATTGAGTTAGACATATTAAATTGTTGGGGAAGGCTAGACAAATCCAATACGCATAAAACAACTCATCTCCACTTAGTAACCATGGTGGAATATCCTTTGAAAATATCCATTCCATTGAGAAACACCTCATCTCCTTCCGTGTGACCGCGACTTTAGTGTAATCAAACGAAAAATTAAAACAACGGACAGGATTTACACAGTAAAACAGTATCCTGAACTTATGTTGCACTCTGCTGCTATTCAGGACAAGTTCCTGGTGGAAATAGTAGAAAGTGGAAAAGTAAAGGATTTTAAATCATGGTGTGGTCAATTTTATAAAAAAAATGTAATATCTACGGAGACTCAAGCAAGGAACATCCCAAAGGAAAACAAAAAAAAATTCAACATTTTAACTTTTATGGAGTTTCATTACTCTAATAAACTTGTAGGCCAAGTTAAAGTAAAAAACTTTATTGGTGGACTCAATGAACAAACTTTTGACTTGAAAAAACCGGGAACTGATTTACCAGAGCTTCCAAAAATCAATGCTTACCCGCAAAAATGTGGTACCTATCAATATCAACAAAATCAATGACCTCAAGAAAGTCGAAGCCTATATACCTGCAGGCATTGTTGGTGAATTTCATTCAAAAATTTATGACTGGCCAACTATCAATATGGATGACATTGAACTGTTTTAAGAAACAATGTTTGGAAAATGTGTATTTATTATTTGAAAAATAAAATACTGATTTTTATTAATAATTTGAATTGTTTTACCTTTTATTTCATACCTGATAACGTATCGTTTAGTCAGTCATTTGAGAAACAACACATCTCCAACAACGTTTATAATTTTTTTAAATATCAAAATAAAAATAATAAAATTTTATTTTGGTAGAATTAGCTTACCAAACCCCTGTAGAAACATGTAAAAAAATTCAAAAAATATGTGATGTTAAATTATGGATCAGCTGAGTTTTTTTTGATTTCCCGAAAGTTTACTTTTTTGGATATGAGGTGTTTCTCAAATGACCGATTCAATTATAAAATCCGACATTCGGGCATTTTTTGCACTACCCTTCTTTTTTTTCAGATAAGTGTTTGTTTATATATATATCATAAAATATAAAATAAAATTACATTAGTTTACAAAAACTAACGGCTATATTAATAAGTTATGCATTACATTTTATTTTTATTTATTTATTTTTTACATTCCTCGAGTCATACAGTTTTCTTTACATTGACAAACAACTGTTTTTTCTTGCTTATATATATAAATTGAATTTTAATAAGATAATTATAAAAATTTTTCACAGAAGACTACATTTTAATAACTATTTAGCGTTGCTTTATTCAGGGGTGAAACTCTTCAAGGGCTATCCCTGAATTCAGGGTTTTTGAAAATTTTGCTTTCTCTGAATTTCATGTTAAATTATTTTGTTTTTGCAGAAATTCCTCATTTTTAATTTTTAATTAAAATGTAGTTGTTTCCTTAAAATGTATTAAGAACTCTTCAAATATCACTTATAATAAGTAGCCATGTAATATATCACTAATAAGTGTGCCCTATCTGCATGCAGGTATTAGTTTTCAGGGTTTTTGTGGCCATTGCTATTTAGACCATCAGTGCAATTTGTGTGGAGGCTATTCGGACCGCTTCCTTTTTGTGTTGGTCATAATAATGATTTTGCTTGTTTGATCATGAATTTTCTCTGTAATATACTAATGCAGGGCCTAAAATTTCAACTCCGATTACACACACCCCAAAAAAAGTTATACTCGCCGCAAAATAGGATTGTCTTTTTTTTTTTTTTTTTTTTTTTTCTGTTTTACGCATTTAGGGTTTTTTATTTTTTCTAACTATTTGAAATGCTTTTACGAATATGTCTAAAATTATATATATTAAAAGTGTATCGTATATATCATCCTGTCTCATAATCATCTATAATCAAAAATCATTATAACGCATTGTATTTGAGATCTGTAAAAAAAGGTTAAAATATCTATAAATGCGAAGAGTCATTAAAAAAAAAAAGAAGAGGAAAAAAAAAACTTTGTCAATCAACATCCTGTGAAAATCTTATTATGCAAGATTAAGCTTAGCTTCCTTATTTACCTATTTATATATTTAACTTTTTACATCAGAACTGTCTTTTTCGTCCATTTTATTTTTTTTGATCAGACGGAATGTCGATGTGTATAACTTGTTCATTGTTGTCATTTGAAATAGCCATTTCGGAATTACTTGTTCGATAAAATTGTTGCTTACAAATCATAACAAGCGTAAATTCTTGGCGTTTCAGCAAAAACTGGAAAATGTTAACTGTCTTTTGATCATTATTCAACAAAATAAACATAGGCAGTATCTTAAAAAGGGCTCGCGCTCATTTTCATGCGTCAATATCGCATAGGCAAACTTTCGCATTTTTTTTTTTTTTCTCTTGGATTGTGGGTGCCTAGCAAAGAGGCTATCTGCTTGTCTATTCTCACTCTGCTTAAAGAAATCACAGTGGGAGAAACGAAACTGCCTAGAGATTAAAACTTTTATGCGACTACTTTTATGCATTTTTCCTTTCTCAGGCTGGGACGATTGTCGGGCAACGCGCACACAGACTCGACACTCAAAGAAGAGAAAAAGAAGAGCGCTGTGAACGGTGACTGTGAATTCTGATTATAACGTAAGAGACATAATTACCGAAATTTTCGCTACTTGCTTCTTGCTACTTGCTACTTGGTACTTTCTACTTGTTATTTAAAACCTCCGCTGAATGTCGAACAACACAAAATTTTATTTCATACGAGAGAAAAAGAAGAGAAAAAGAAGAGCGCTGTGAACGGTGACTGTGAATTCTGATTATAACGTAAGAGACATAATTACCGAAATTTCACAAAATTTTATTTCATACGGCAAATATTTCAATTTATGAGAGAATCTCTGATAGCAACGAATTTCACATGCAAATTCCGTCTTTTTTGAATAAGCTGTAACAATCTGGACCGATTTCATGAAAATTTTTATCAAAAAGTTATTACAATATCTAACATCATTACATGTACATTTATCACAATTCAATCAATCGATGCATGCGAGTATGTGTATAGTATGAGCGAAGTGAAATGTGCGAAGTGAAATTCGTATTAAATAAAAACAAACTCGTTTTAATTAAAGGTGAAAAAGTTGAAACTCAATTTATTTTATAACAGGTATATTTTTTTAATCTACAAAAACTTAATTTATCGTAATGCCATTGGATGTACAACATTTTTGGTTAATCCTTGAGGAGTATACACAAACAAATTCGAAGGTTTTCCAACCCTGGAACACGCAACATATAATTGGCTGTGAGAAAAGCACGGATTTTCTAAATCTAAGCCGCAGATTGGGACCCCTTTGGTGACTTTAAATATTTTAAGCCATTTTTGCGATGAATTGAAATGGCTATCTCAATTGTGAAACTAAAGATCTTAGCGAGAAGCGTCCGAGCTACTTCGGTGCCAAATTTCAAATTTTGCCAAAGGGATCCGATACTAAAGGTGTTCCATTCAAAAAATAAATAAAATATAATAAATTAGCTGCACAGATAAATTTGTAGGTTAGGGTGGTTGTTAATCAACGTGCGTGTAAATTTGATAGAAAATTATATAAAATACTCACTCCAATTCCGCACTAAATTTGCAAAATGTATAGTTTTTTATGCACACTTCAAAACTCTTCAAACACTAATTACATCTTGATGTAATATTTCAATTAGGAAACAATTTTTTGTATAACAATAATAACACGAAGTTACAAAATATTTTTCTGAATTTGATCGCAGCACCAACTGTCGGGACAAACTGGAACTACAATAGAATCTACGCAAGCGAAGTGTGACGTCACTGACCGTCAGTGGATGCAAGAAAAAGATTTCCTATGTTAATCTCCCATTGGATTTTTTATAAAAAATCATTAAAAATCGAGGAAAATTATTTCTCGATTTTAATCCCCGTATTTGGGTATAGATATGTATTAGTTATCGTATGCATGTGTTAGATTGAGTTATTTTGCTCTCAAATTGACAAAATTTTAATTTTAAATTTAAAAACTCTGTCTTCCTTGGCGTTTTTTGTATTTGGCGATCAAAAACGTAATACGAAGATATACATGCCAGATGTATATTTTCGTAATATGTATTGTACGAAATTGTTTCATATTATTCATTACTCTCTTAATATAAGTTGTTGAAATAACCATTATTTTTGAAAGAAATTAAATATGTTCGCCAGATGATATTGCGATATATTTTTTTTCCGCCAAGGATGACAGAGTTTTGAGATTAAAAATTCAAATTTTATCAATTTTACAGCAAAAACAACTCAATCTAACACATGCACATGATAACTAATACATATCTATACCCAAATATGGGGATTAAAATCGGGAAATAATTTTCCTCGATTTTTAGCAATTTTTTACAAAAAAATCCAATAGGCGATTAACATAGGAAGTATTTTTCTTGCGGACGGTCAGTGACGTCATCACTTCGCTTGCGTATTATTGAATATTCGATACTACGATCGTAGCGCAGTCTGCCGGATCCAATGTGAAACATTCCAAAATTTACAACAATTTATAAGTGATAAATTAATTAAATAAACAAATTAAATTGGACTGAATTGTAAATCTAAACCATTCTCGAATCCACTTGAAGACACACAAAAAATTTCATTAAACTCTGTCCAGCCGTTTAGGAAGAGTTCAGTGACATACACACGCACAAAAGAAATATATATATAAAGATAAATACAAAGGCACAGCTTTAGTATAGACCTCACCACCCCCCTTGTCGACTTTAAATATTTTTGGCCATTTTTGCGATGAATTAACATGGCTATCTCAATTGCGTAACTGACGATCTTGGTGAGAAACGTCCGTACTACTTCGGTGCCAAATTTCAAAATTTTCCAAACTAAAGCTGTTCCATACAAAAAAAATAAAAAGAAAAACTGTTTTATGATATATACAAAATAAAAATAAAAAAATACGTGTGGCACTCGAGGACTGCCGCGGTAAAGCTATTGCATAGCATTTTTTATCAACTTATTCAATTATAATTATTTATTTATTTTATTTATGCTGTATTTTTTTTTTTTTCTTTGATATTAATTCAAGTTTTTTCTTTGATATTAATTCAAGTTACAATTTTTGAGCGTGGTGACCGATAAGAAAACAAATTTTTTTCTTTTATTGAATAAATGAGAATATATCCGCAATGAGAATATATCAAAAATATCCGCAATCGATTTGTAGGTATCGAAAACCTCGATTTACCAAATTTGAATGATGTAACTCTATTTTTTGAGAAAAGGTATTTTAATAGGTTTTTAAAGGCCTGCAAGTCGAATGGGGATATTCAAGTTTTTTCTTTGATTACTTCAAGTTACACTTTTTGAGAGTGGTGACCGATAAGAAAACAAATTTTAATAGAGAAAAGGTATTTAATAGGCTTTAAAGGCCTGCAAGTCGAATGGGGATATTCAAGCTTTTTCTTTGATATTAATTCAAGTTACACTTTTTGAGTGTGGTGACCGATAAGAAAGCAAATTTTAATAGAGAAAAGGTATTTAATAGGTTTTAAAGGCCTGCAAGTCGAATGGGGATATTCAAGTTTTTCCTTTGATATTTATGAATAAGATAACAATAATGATAAGAAACCAAATTTTAATAGAGAAAAGGTATTTTAATAGGTTTTAAAGGCCTGCAAGTCGAATGGGGATATTCAAGTTTTTTCTTTGATATTAATTCAAGTTACACTTTTTGAGCGTGGTGACCGATAAGAAAACAAATTTTAATAGAGAAAAGGTATTTAATAGGTTTTAAAGGCCTGCAAGTCGAATGGGGATATTCAAGTTTTTTCTTTGATATTAATGAATAAGATAACAATAATAAGAAAACAAATTTTAATAGAGAAAAGGTATTTTAATAGGTTTTAAAGGCCTGCAAGTCGAATGGGGATATTCAAGTTTTTTCTTTGATTACTTCAAGTTACACTTTTTGAGAGTGGTGACCGATAAGAAAACAAATTTTAATAGAGAAAAGGTATTTAATAGGCTTTAAAGGCCTGCAAGTCGAATAGGGATATTCAAGCTTTTTCTTTGATATTAATTCAAGTTACACTTTTTGAGTGTGGTGACCGATAAGAAAGCAAATTTTAATAGAGAAAAGGTATTTAATAGGTTTTAAAGGCCTGCAAGTCGAATGGGGACATTCAAGTTTTTTCTTTGATGTTAATGAATAAGATAACAATAATGATAAGAAAACAAATTTTAATAGAGAAAAGGTATTTTAATAGGTTTTAAAGGCCTGCAAGTCGAATGGGGATGTTCAAGTTTTTTCTTTGATATTAATTCAAGTTACACTTTTTGAGCGTGGTGACCGATATAAAACAAATTTTAATAGAGAAAAGGTATTTAATAGGTTTTAAAGGCCTGCAAGTCGAATGGGGATATTCAAGGTTTTACTTTGATATTAATGAATAAGATAACAATAATGATAAGATAACAATAATGATAAGAAAACAAATTTTAATAGAGAAAAGGTATTTTAATAGGTTTTAAAGGCCTGCAAGTCGAATGGGGGATATTCAATTTTTTTCTTTGATATTAATTCAAGTTACACTTTTTGAGCGTGGTGACCGATAAGAAAACAAATTTTAATAGAGAAAAGGTATTTAATAGGTTTTAAAGGCCTGCAAGTCGAATGGGGATATTAAAGTCTTTTCTTTGATATTAATTCAAGTTACACTTTTTGAGCGTGGTGACTGATAAGAAAACAAATTTTAATAGAGAAAACGTATTTAATAGGTTATAAAGGCCTGCAAGTCGAATGGGGATATTCAAGTTTTTTCTTTGATATTAATGAATAAGATAACAATAATGATAATGATAAGAAAACAAATTTTAATAGAGAAAAGGTATTTTAATAGGTTTTAAAGGCCTGCAAGTCGAATGGGGATATTCAAGTTTTTTCTTTGATAATAATTCAAGTTACACTTTTTGAGCGTGGTGACCAATAAGAAAACGAATTTTAATAGAGAAAAAGTATTTAATAGGTTTTAAAGGCCTGCAAGTCGAATGGGGATATTCAAGTTTTTTCTTTGATATTAATTCAAGTTACACTTTTTGAGCGTGGTGACCGATAAGAAAACCAATTTTAATAGAGAAAAGGTATTTAATAGGTTTTAAAGGCCTGCAAGTCGAATGGGGATATTCAAGTTTTTTCTTTGATATTAATGAATAAGATAACGATAATGATAAGATAACAATAATGATAAGAAAAGAAATTTTAATAGAGAAAAGGTATTTTAATAGGTTTTAAAGGCCTGCAAGTCGAATGGGGATATTCAAGTTTTTTCTTTGATATTAATTCAAGTTACACTTTTTGAGCGTGGTGACCGATATAAAACAAATTTTAATAGAGAAAAGGTATTTAATAGGTTTTAAAGGCCTGCAAGTCGAATGGGGATATTCAAGGTTTTTCTTTGATATTAATGAATAAGATAACAATGATAAGATAACAATAAGGATAAGAAAACAAATTTTAATAGAGAAAAGGTATTTAATAGGTTTTAAAGGCCTGCAAGTCGAATGGAGATATTCAAGTTTTATCTGATCTACTTTATAGACAAATTTTACGCGTACAGCTATTCACTGTTGTGCATAGTTGATAGATACCTATACTCCTATATACTTTCTCACAAACAGCTGCTTATGTATTCGTCCGATTTCGGAGCAGCTCGTCTCGATCTGTGCGAGCTTCGTACAGCCGAAGTCTACCGAACTGTGTTAGGTTTTTTTTTCGTTACGGAATTTTTCGATTCGGTCGCCGCGCTCAAAGCCCGCGATAAAAGCTATACAATAGCTTAAAAATTCTAATAAATTCGAAATATTACTATTTACAACTAGTGGATCTGCAGATCAGGAGCCTCAACGTCCTATTTACATCAGACATTATTCAATAGGTCATTTTTATTTATTCCTTATTATATAATCGTATATATTGATTCGATCGACTTGTTACCATAATCAGATACATTACTGAGGGGGGCTACCGCCCCCCTCAACCCCCCGCTCTATCTCTATTTGTATATCTTATAAATGTTACAGAATTGTAAATAATTGCATCTATTTTTGTATAAATTCTTTCAAAGAGGTTTAGTAAAGTTAATAAAATGCTAACTTTGTGCGTTTCTTGTCGTTTTAGCATTAAAATAGCCTAATTTTCCGTTAAAAACACTTATAAAAGTTCCAATAAGGGAAGAAATGGATTTGGCGCCAAATTTGGCGAATGTTTCCCTCCTTGGCGATTTTTTTTGGCGACTTTGGTGAGAAAATCCTTATTAGGGATAGATCAAATATGGAAGCTGTAATCTCATTATGAGATACGAGAATTTTCCAGAACAGTCTGTGTTCGATAGAAAAGTATAAAAGGAGCATTTTTTCGCCAAGGCGGTCAGTGTCAGATCTGTGTCAGTTTCGTCAAATGCTTGCTTTGCTTTGAGCCTCTTTGGATGAGACTTTCTTTATGTGTTATTGCTAAACAGTTTGTACTGTTGTTTTGCTGTTAACGGCTGTTGTTTAAGCTGTGTTTATTGGTTGAATTGAAGCTGATACTTGGTTTATAGACCTGTATTTTTCTGGAACTTTCTGTGAATACATCATTGAATTTTTGCAAGTTTCTCCTTTCATTCTCGGACAACTTACGGACCCTCAAGTACGCAACAATATGTATTCTTAATAAACGACGGTCTTGTATTATTTCCCTGAAATTCATAAATACCAAATTTCATAACTACCAATTTTCATACAAAAAAAATTACATAGCATATCAGAAATATTTTGCGTAACCTTTAAACTAATTTCCAATTCTATGCCAACAATTATCAACAGGAAAACAAGCTTTTAAAATTCTAATAAAATTTCATTATATTTGATGGGGTGTAACCATGTTAAAATAAACTTAAGAAATATCGACTATAGACCGTAATAGTACGAAATTATTTTATGTATCCCGGAAAAGTAGCCACAGTCATTATAAACGCCAATAATAAGAATAAACTTAATTAATTATAACTCATTAATTGTTCAAACTAATTTGACATCATTTGGATGATTACAGTACATACTCGGAATTATTTTGTGTGGTCCCATAAATTACTTAGTCTATGCATAACCTTTTTTAAGAGTAAACATAATTTTAAGCATCTTTATAATGTATGTTAATTTTATTAAGTTCAATTCAGCATAAACGCATTAAAGAGCGTGCTTAAATAAAAGTTTGTCCATAGGCTCTAATGTTACAAAATTCTTTCTTGTGTCCCTGTAAACAAACCATAAACATTGTATACACCAGTAAAAACTATTCAGCTTATTTTGCGTTTAAAATTAATAATTGTTCCAAATTTAACATCGTTTGGATGACTACGTGACATTGTCAGAACACTTTTGTAAGGTCCTGTACATTAATTAGAAAGCTTAAGAGCACATATTTCCTTCAAACAACATGAGTTTAAGCATCTTACACACGTACGCTAGTTTCATTTTCTTCATTGCAAAGTAATTACATTAAAATGCGTGTAAAAGAAATTCACCCCTTACGCCGTAATGTTAAGAATTTTGGCGTGTCCCTATACACAGTTTATAAACAATATAGCAATAAAAATTATTCAGCTACTTATATGCAAAGCTGGAACGTGTGCGCCAATTTGCAAGTCAATCGAAGGACTTTTGCGGCCGCTATTGCGGTACATACAAATTCTTTCCATAGGCCGTAATGATTAAAAAAAAAAAAAAAAAAACTTTGGCGTGTCCCTGTACACGAACTACAAATGGAATGCACACTCAAAACTATACAGCTAATTTTTTGTTGATCATGAACATGTGTACCAAATTTCAAGTCAATAGCGTGATATTTGCGGCCGCTATCGCACGACAGACAGACGGAACACAAAATCCCTTTGAGTCTCAACAGAGGACCTTCCTTCACTGACGTTTCGGCAAAAATTGGAAGTCAATAACTTGATTTTTGCGGTGTCTATTGCGGTACATAGTGATTCTTCCCATAGTCCGTAATGATAGAAAAACTTTGGCGTGTCCCTGTACACGAACTACAAATGGAATACACACCTAAAACTATACAGTTAATTCCGTTGGGCTCATGAATATGTGTACCAAATTGCAAGTCAATAGCGTGATTTTTGTGGTCGCTATCGCGATACATACAAATTCCTCCCTTAGGCCGTAATGATAAGAAAAACTTTGGCGTGTCCCTGTATACGAACTACAAACGGAATACATACCAAAAACTATACAGCTGATTTCGTGGGGCTCATGAATATGTGTACCAAATTTCAAGTCAGTAGCGCTATTTTTGCGGCCACTACCGCGAT
Organism: Salticus scenicus; assembly: GCA_963930645.1. Lineage (NCBI taxonomy): Eukaryota > Metazoa > Arthropoda > Arachnida > Araneae > Salticidae > Salticus > Salticus scenicus. Next base: position 1,707,104 of record OZ005654.1, on the reverse strand, counting down.
ACATACAAATTCCTTCCATAGGCCGTAATGATAAGAAAAACTTTGGCGTGTCCCTGTATACGAACTACAAATGGAATACATACCAAAAACTATACAGCTGATTTCGTGGGGCTCATGAACATTTGTACCAAATTTCAAGTCAATATCACTATTTTTGCGGCCGCTATCGCGCGACAGACAGACAGACAGACACAGCCCAAAACCGTTTTGAGTCTCAACAGAGGGCCTCCACTGACGTTTCGGCAATTAAGGTGAAAACATAAAAGAACCTTTATAAGTTACATGTAAAGTATCAATTAAAACGAAAAATTTTGTTTTACTGTAGAAAAGAAAAGTACTACTAAATTATATAAAAATTTTAAGCTAATACCAAGTATCTCTATGAAAATATTTATTTACAGGCGAACATTTTCATAGTATATTGATTTTCTTTTCTAATTTTTATTATTTATCACACGAAATTAAAAATATTTTATTTCCGGAAAAAAATAAATAAACGTGAATTTTGTTTATTTTAGCATCAAATATATTTTTCTTTTTAATCATTTTAAAGTTAAAATGGAGTTTTTATTTACTATCTTTTGATCCAATTATTCGATTGAACTGAATTCTAAATCTAAACCATTCTCGAATCCACCTGAAGACACAAAAAATTTCATTAAACTCGGTCCAGCCGTTTAGGAGGAGTTCGGTGACATACACACGCACAAAAGAAATATAGATATAAAGATATATATGATTTTTTTCAGTTTTTTTTTTTTTTTTTTCGTTAAAAGTAAAAAAATCGATAACTTTGTTTTAAATCATCACATATTTATAGTTCAACCATTCGTTTTAAAGGTGTTCACGAGACCTTTCTAAAGATACCCATCTTGAAAATTTACCCCCTCCCGGGAAGTACTACCCCCCGGGGGGGGGGGGGAAGCGATGCCCCCAGATGCACATTTTTTTCCCCTAATTAACTACTACTATTATCAATAATTAGTATTAATTTTACAATCACAGGTTAAGAATAACTTTCATCATGTACATTTATACGAAATTTTGTCCTATACTGCCATGTTAAAAATTTAGAAAAAATACGATCACAGCGCCACCTGTGGAGCGATTGATCCCCAAATACAATCAGCACCAGTTTATGTCAGGGGCCAACTAAATACCAAGTTTGGTTAAATTTCGTAAAAAAAAAAAAAAAAAACGATAACTTTGTTTTAAATTATCGCAGATTTATAGTTCAACCATTCGTTTTAAAGGCATTGACGAGAAAGATACCCATCTTGAAAATTTACTCCCCTTGAGGGGGGACTTCCTCCCCTAGGGGGGTGGCGAGGCTCCTACACATACAAAAAAATTTTCCCAGTTGACTATTTCTATTATAAATAATTCTTGTAAAATTCATAATGATTACTAAAAAATAATTCTCTTTATGCGCATTTATACAAAATTTTATCCTATATCACCACGTTAAAAATTTAGAAAAAGCGCGATGGCAACGCAACCTGTAAAGCAATTTTTACCAAAAGTTAATAGGCACTAATTTATGTCAAGGTGCAACTACATACCAATTTGTATGAAATTCTGTGCAGTAGTTCCTGAGATACAGTTGCCACAAAATTTTGTCACACACACACACACTGACAGACAGACAGACAGACATTTTCTAAAAATGGTCAAATCGTGTTTTACAGCTCTCAAAACGTGTAAATCCATCAAAAACCATAAGTCGGAAATTTTTACGAATCCAATACTTTCTTCTATTGAATATAGAAGAAAGTAAAAATTATGAAAATATAAATATAAAGACATTAAACGTTTGCTGCAAACAATTTTCGCAGTTAAAACGGGCGAGTATGCCACCAAACTCGGTATAGCGACAATTCATGGCATGAGCTTATCCCTTTTAGTTACAAGTATTTAAGTATAACCATCTTGTATGTGTGTAATATGCAATTTTTAAAATAAAAACTTAATACATAAAATTGTATCTGTAAAACAGACAAAAATAAAATATTTTAGAAAAAAGAACCTTTACCAAAATAGTAGATAAAATATTAGTTATATGTTTTTGCAAATAAAAGTAAGACACTTTTAAAACTATAAGAAAAGATTGATTTTTAATTTAAACTAGTTGGCATAGGTGGACTCTGCTCAGTTCCCCATCATATTTCTGTTCTCATAAATTTCTAGTACGAGACATATTATAATCATGTTAAAAGAAATGAATTTCACCAAAGCTTGATATAGTGACAGAATGAAATCCCCGCCTAATAGGCTATAGACCGTTCACTTCGATATATTTACCTTATTCTAATCTATTAATTTATTTTATCAGGTTCGATTCCATTGTTTAATTTTCATGCTACTATTTCCAATGCAATAATCCTCAAAATTCATATTTATATGAAAAATTTACAATTTCGCTATGTTGAGAAAATCGGAAATAACGAATAATTTACGAAATTTTCCTATTAGAATATTTGTATTCAATCATGTTCAAACAAATATCATAAATGTTATTTTGAAGTTGTCTAATGTATTTATGATCCTCAAAATGGAAGTTTATGCTCAATTTTGCTTTATTCTGACATGTTAAATAAATAGTAAATTCCAAATAACTTACGAATTTTTTAAATTGGAAAAATCATAGTCTAGGATATTCATGCCAGAATCCTAAATAATATTTCGAAAGTGGTTTGACATCATTACGATGAGAATATCCCTCAAGATTAACGTTTATGTGGAATTTTGCTCTATTCTGCTATGTTAAGAAATTCGTAAATTTCCAATAACTTATGAAATTTTTATATTGGAAAATTCATAGTCATTACTATTCATGCCAGTGTCCTAAATAATATTTCAAAAGTAGTGTGACATCGTTACGATGAAAATATCTCTCAAAAATGACGTTTATGTGAAATTTTGCCCTATGCTGCCATGTTAAGAAATTCGTAAATTTCCAATAACTTGCGAAATTTTCAAAGTAGCATAATTATAGTTACTGATGTTCATTCCGGCATCAAAACTGATATTTTAAAACTGGTCTGACATTTTTAAAAGTTTCCATTTAATGCACGTTTAAGTGAATTTTTGTCCTATTCTCCCATGTTAAGAAAATCGTAAATTTCTAATAACTTACGAAGTTTTTTAATTCGAATGTTGCAAATGAATAGGGTTCTTGCCAGTGTAGAAAGTAATATTTTAAAACTGATTTGACATCTCTGCGCCAATTTGTTCTTGAGATATCGTGTACACAGACTAACAAACTAACGGACTAACAGACACCCTACAGACAGACACCATAGAAATTTTGTCATTTTCGGATTCCTCACACCTGAAAACGTGTAAAAAGTAAAAAAAACCGAGGTCGAAAATTTTCACGATTACTTAAGTTCCCCATATCTATAGTATAATGGGGAACTAAAAATAATAATTATGAAAAAGGTAAATACACTGAAATGTTATCTATATATATAAACTAGTTGGCATAGGTGGACTCTGCTCAGTTCCCCATCATATTTATGTTCTCAGAAATTTCTAGTGCGAGACATATTACTAGTGGATCTGCAGATCAGGAGCCTCAACGTCCTATTTGCATCAGACATTATTCAATAGGTCATTTTTATTTATTCCTTATTATATAATAGTATATATTGATTCGATCGACTTATTACCAAAATCAAATACATTCCTGAGGGGGGCGGCAGCCCCCCTCAACCCCCCGTTGTATCTCTCTTTGTATACCTATTTGTATATGATATAAAGTGTTACGAAATTGTAAATAATTGCATTTATTTTTCTATAAATTCTTTCAAAGAAGTTTAGTAAGTTGATAAAATGCTAATTTTGTGCCTTTATAGTCGTTTTAGCGTTAAAATAGCCAAATTTTCCTTTATAAACGCATTAAAAAGCTCCTATAAGGGAAGAAATAAATTTGGCGCCAAATTTGGCGACTATTTCCCTCCTTGGCGATTTTTTTTTGGCGATCTTGGCGAGAAAATCCTTATTAGGGATATACCAAATATGGAAGCTCTAATCTCATTGGCAATATATATCTCGTATAAATGCAATTATACGAGAATTTTCCAGAACAGTCTGTTTTCGATAGAAAAGTATAAAAGGAGCATTATTTTCGCCAAGGCGGTCAGTCTCAGATCTATATCAGTTTCGTCAAATGCTTGCTCAATGGGCTCATGAATATGTGTACCAAATTGCAAGTCAATAGCGTTATTTTGGGGGCCGCTATCGCGGTACATACAAATTCTTCCCGTAGGCCATAATGGTAAAAAAAAAAAAACTTTGGCGTGTCCCTGTACACGAACTTACAAATGGAATGCACACCGAAAACTATACAGCTAATTTCGTGGGCATCATGAACATGTGTACAAAATTTCAAGTCAATAGCGTGTTTTTTGCGGCCGCTATCGCATGACAAACAGACAGACAGACGGAATCCAAAATCCTTTTGAGTCTCAACAGAGGGCCTCCATTCACATTTCGGCAAAAATTGGAAGTCAATAGCTTGATTTTTGCGGTGGCTATCGCGGTACATACAGATTCTTCCCATAGGCCCTAATCATAAAAAATCTTTGGCGTGTCCCTGTACACGAACTACAAATGGAATACACACCTAAAACTATACAGCTGATTCCGTTGGGCTCATGAACACGTGTACCAAATTGCAAGTCAATAGCGTGATTTTTGTGGCCGCTATCGCGGTACATACAAATTCCTCCCATAGGCCGTAATGATAAGAAAAACTTTGGCGTGTCCCTGTACACAAATTACAAATGGAATACACACCCAAAACTATACAGCAGATTTCGCGGGGCACATGAACACGTGTACCAAATTGCAAGTCAATAGCGTGATTTTTGTGTCCGCTATCGTGATACATATAAATTTCTTCCATAGGCCGTAATGATAAGAAAAACTTTGGCGTGTCCCTGTATACGAACTACAAATGGAATACATACCAAAAACTATACAGCTGATTTCGTGGGGCTCATGAACATGTGTTACCAAATTTCAAGTAAATAGCGCTTTTTTGGCGGCCGCTATTGCGCGACAGACAGACAGACAGACACAGCCCAAAACCGTTTTGAGTCTCAACAGAGGGCCTCCACTGACGTTTCGGCAATAATGTTAAAAGAAATCAATTTGACCAAAGCTTCATACAGTGACAGAATGAAATCCCCGCCTAATAGGCTATCCACCGTTCATTTCGATATATTTATCTTATTCTAATCTATTAATTTATTTTATCAGGGTCAATTTCGTTGTTTAGTTTTCATGCTACTATTTCCAATGCAATAATCCTCAAATTCATATTTATATGAAAAATTTACAATTTCGCTATGTTGATAAAATCGTAAATTACGAATAATTTACGAAATTTTCCTTTTAGAATATTTGTATTCAATCATGTTCAAACAAATATCATAAACGTAATTTTGAAGTTGTCTAACGTATTTAGGATCCAAAAAATGGAAGTTTATGCTCAATTTTGCTTTATTCTGACATGTTAAATAAATCGTAAATTCCAAATAACTAACGAATTTTTTAAATTGGATAAATCACAGTCTATGATATCCATGCCAGTATCCTAAATATTATTTCGAAAGTGGTTTGACATCTTTACGATGAAAATATCCCTCAAGATTAACGTTTATGTGAAACTTTGTTCTTATTCAGCCATGTTAAGAAATTCGTAAATTTCCAATAACTTACGAAATCTTTATATTGGAAAATTCATAGTCATTTTTTTTCATGCCAGTGTCCTAAATAATGTTTCAAAAGTAGTCTGACATCTTTACGATGAAAATATCTCTCAAAATTGACGTTTATGTGAAATTTTCCCTTATACTGCCATGTTAAGAAATTCGTAAATTTCCAGTAACTTGCGAAATTTTCAAAGTAGCCTATTTATAGTTACTGATGTTCATTCCGGCATCAAAACTGATATTTTAAAACTGGTCTGACATTTTTACAATAAAAAGTTTTCATTTAATGCACGTTTAAGTGATTTTTTGTCCTATTCTCCCATGTTAAGAAAATCGTAAATTTCGAATAACTTACGAAGTTTTTAAAATCGAATGTTGCAAATGGATAGGGTTCTTGCCAGTTTCGAAAGTAATATTTTAAAACTGATCTGACCTCTCTGCGACAATTTGTTCTTGAGATATCGTGTACACAGACTAACAAACTAACGGACTGACCCACTAACACACTAACAGACTAACAGACTAACAGACACCCTACAGACAGACACCATAGAAATTTTGTCATTTTCGGATTCCTCACACCTGAAAACGTGTAGAAAAGTCAAAAAACCGAGGTCGAAATTTTTCACGATTACCTAAGTTCCCCATACCTATAGTATGATGGGGAACTAAAATGAATGTTTGTCTGTATGTTATTTATAAAATCGTAAACGACTTGACCGATTTCGATCATTCTTTTTTTGTTTTTTTCCTTATAGGTCAGGGATGGTTTAGGGGGAAAAAAATTGAAAAAATCTTTAAAATTAATTAAAATATGAAAATAATAAACTTATTGACTTATATTGACTTAATATAAGCCATTTAAATTTTTAATTGTTGGCAAAAAAAGTTTACGAGATATATTTATTTATTGTTTTCAGCATAAAATGAAATATGCTTTCATGCGAAAAATAAGAAATTACTAAATGTTAAATTGGTCGATGAGAAAATGACACATTATAATTTTAAAATAAAATAGTAATATTACAAATCTAACATATTTCATCTGAATTTTATTTCACAGCATTTTTTTTTATATACCTCAACTTCAGATTTTTTTTTTTTTTTTTTTTTTTTTTTTTAGTATGGCGGATGAAACACGCTTGGCATAAAAGTTAATTCAGCATTATGGTAAAGGTATTTTCTTATTGATAACTCTTGACAATTTTTTAAAATTTTGATGCTGAAGTAGATCGGACATTTTTCGCCAAGGAAAAGATAGAAAGAAATACGCAAGCGAAGTGATGACGTCACTGGCCGTTCGTGGATGCAAGAAAAATATTTCCTATGTTAAACGCCCATTGGATTTTTTGTAAAAAATTATTAAAAATCGAGGAAAAATATTTCCCGATTTTAATCCGCATATTTAGGTATAGATATGTATTAGTTACCATGTCCATGCATTAGATTAAGTTATTTTTGTTGTAAAATTGACAAAATTTGAATTTTTAATTTCAAAACTCTAGAAGAAAAAAAAATGGCAAACTTCCATATTCGATTGAAAACACAAACATTTAATTTCAAAGGATGATATTAACACAATAAATATCCAACTAATATACTGATTAAAAGGGAAATGATAAATATTCTATCATAATTTGAAGTCAAATTTGTTTTCAAATGTCTAAACAAAGTATCTGATATAAAATACTAATATGTTGCAGCGGAATAGATTTGATATCGGTCATCCTTGGTAGAAAAATAAAATATCGCCAAATTATTTGGCGAACATAATTTAATTCCTTTCAAAAATCATGGTTATTTTAACAACTTATTTTAAGACAGTAATGAATAATATGAAACAATATTTCGTACAATGCATATTACGAAAATATACATCTGGCATGTATATTTTCGTATTACGTTTTTGATCACCAAATACAATAAGCGCCAAGAACGACAGAGTTTTGAAATTTAAAATTGAAATATTGTCAATTTCACAGCAAAATAACTCAATCTAACACATGCACATGATAACTAATACATATGTGTACCCAAATATGGAGATTAAAATCGGGAAATAATTTTCTTCGATTTTTAATCATTTTTTACAAAAAATCCAATGGGCGATTAACATAGGAAATCATTTTCTTGCATCCACGGACGGTCAGTGACGTCACACTTCGCTTGCGTATAGGAACAATAATCGCATAAATTATATTTTGGCCTAAAACGGCAACAAAAATTTAAAAGTCGCCAAGGGCATTAAGGCTGTACCATGATCAAGTTTACATACTAATTTATTTATTTTTCTATATACCAACTACTATTAACTAAGCATGAAGTATATATAACCACAAAATAATAATTGTCTCATGCGATAGAAGTTGCCGATCATAGCATATTGTAATATTATATGTGGCTTGAAATTGCTGTCATTCTATGGTTGATTGATTAAATCAAATAAATATAGGAAATAACTTGAGAGCAAATATTATGTACATCACATATAATGTTGTTCATATGTAACTGGGATTCAGATATAAAAGAGCTACTTCAAAATTTTCGATACTGTCCGTATCGAAACTGTTATGTATATGATAAGCAACCAAATGGAAGCCCACGGGTAAGCCATTGTCGCAGGCAATAGGGACAGGCACCGGAGATTGCAAGGACGAACAAGGCGCTGCCTAAGGCAGCGGAAACCCAAAGCAAGCTTTTGACCGATTTCAGTTTTTTTTTTTTTTTTTTTTTTTTTTTAGGACTGAGGGCCTATTAGTCTCAGACAGTGATTTTTGCGTTGTCGTTTTCGATAGTTGGACATTTATCGAAATCTAAAATTTATAGAAAATATAATTGAATAATTTAAAAGCGATGCTATAATTGGGAAGAAAAAAAAACTAATAGTCCTCCGTCCTAAACTAAATTCTGCTTTTGCCAGAATTTCATCAAAAACTTTTTTTTTTTTTGAAAGAAAAATAAAAGAAAATTAATAATAATCAGTATCGTTACAAGAGACATCGAAAACGTTTTTTTTTTTTTTTTAATTTTGAATTAGGAAATAAATAGTGCGCGTGCAATAATATGAAATAAAAATATGAATTTAATGATTTGATTTTTATATAAAACACGAAGTTTAAGTTATTAGGAGGGGCAGGAAGGGGGGGGTTGGGGAGAGGGGGGGCAAAAAGTAAAAATAGAGTTAGATCGTTCAAAATTGGTATATAGAGGTTTTCGATACCTACAAATCGATTGCAGATATTTTCGAATTTGTAAAATTATTAGGATGGGCGGTAAGGGGGGGGGCTATGGGGCAAAAACAAATAAAAATACAGTTAGGGCGTTCAAAATTGGTACAGATAGATTTTAGAGGCCTGCAAGTCGAATGGGGATATTTTCGAAAGTGTAAAGTTATTAAGAGCGCTGGGAAGGTGGTGGGTGGGGGGGACGGAGGGGCAAAAAAAGTAAAATAGAGTTAGATCATTCAAAATTGGTACATAGACATTTTCGATACCTACAAATCGATTGCGGATATTTTCGAATTTTTTAAATTATTGGGGGGGGGGGGGGCGGGAAAGAGGGGGGAGCGCAGGGGCAAAAAAATAAAAATAAAGATAGATCATTCAAAACTGGTGCATAGAGGTTTTTGATACTTACGAATCGATTGCGGATATTTTCGAATTTGTAAAATTATTAGGATAGACGGGAGGGTGGGGCGAAGGGGGAAAATAATAGGTATAAGAGTTAGAGCATTTTGGGAATTTTTTTCGAATGCAGTGAGAACCCGGTGTGACATTTTTCCTAATCCATTTTGTTTTTGAGAATTCAGTAATTATAGCGATTCATTTAAAAATAGGGACCAGCGAAGCGGGCGTTGCCTGCTAGTATATATATATATATATATATATATATATATATATATGTATATATATCATATTTAAAAAATTCTTACTTTGTAAGTTTCAACATATATACTTAAAATAAAAAAATCCAGCAAGTACAAAAATACATAAATGCTGTTTGCAGAAAAAATTTCCAAATTATGAAAAATTTCAAATATTAAAAAAAAAAAAAAAAACTTATAGCTATTACTTTGTTTGTATACAACCAAAAATTTGCTATCATGATAATTTATGAAATACTGAATTAATTTGAACCAAATTTTTGCTATTGGAACCTGAAAAAATATAAATAGTTTAAATGGATATTTTATGGTAGTTCTCATTTTGCTTGAAGATGAAATACATGGTATTTGACTTATTTTAAAAATCAGTTGACCAGCAGATAATTAAAAATTTTCTTCTACTGCTTGTTCTAAGTAAGTTTTTAATATTTCAATTCATGATAGTTCAGCATCATTAAGATGAAATATTTAATAATACTGGGATTTTCAAAGGAATTTCATAAAACAGCACTTTGTTTTCAACGCCAATATCCTATAGCTTGCAAAAATTCATATTTAGCCATTAGTGAGAAACCTTTCAGTTAAAAATAGATTTTGTTACTCATTTTTAAAATAAATAACACATAAAAATTTTATAAACGACTAAAATTCAGTTTTATTGAAGAATTTTCAGTTTTTTGTGAAAAGAAAGTAAACAGACATTTTACAATTTTTAAGTTTTAGAAAAATTTTAATGTGAGCAATTTTCTTGTAGAAATATATTAAAAATATTCATTTCACGTATAATTCATGATTGTTTAGCATCATTAAGATGAAATATGCAATAATAGGTATAGTGATTTTCATAAGAATTTCAAAAGTAATACTTTGTTTTCAACGCCGACATTTCTGGATCAACAAAATTCTGTTAATTTTGAGCCATGTTATTATACTATTATAAGAAAAGTTTTTTTTCAATGTTTTGTACTAATTACTTACAATGTTATTACTGTATGTATTATAACTGCAGCGAAAACTTTTTATTTTTAATTAACAAATCACAAAACAAAGACGTATGTAGGTTTAAATAAATTAGTATATAGGAAAAAAGTTGACAATGCAAATTACGAATATTCCACGAAACTTTGAGTATATATCAGCCAGGCCGGCCAAAGCTTTGACCTTACCAAGACTTCATTCCATCTCTAATTTTTACTGTATATTTACCAAAAAATCTGCTCAACGTTCAAAATTTTTCAAAATGTAAAAATTGTTAAGTATCTGTTTACTTTTTTTTTCCCCACAAAAATCTGAAAATTCATTAATAAAACTGTATTTTAATCCTTAATAATACTGTTATATGTTATTTGTTTAAAAAGTTAGTAATAAAATCTATTTTTAACTAAATGTTTTCATACTAATGGCTGAAATCAAATTTTGGAAGGGGTTGGTTATTGATGTTGAAAACGCCAAGTACTATTTTTTGAAATTCCTATAAAAATCCCTGTATTATTCCATATTTGATCTTAAATATTTGATCTTAATGATGCTAAACAATCATGAATTATACTTCAAATTAATCTATTATGAATATTTTTATTATATTTTTACAAGAAATTTGCTCAACATTCAAAATTTTCCAAAATGTAAAAATCGTAAAGTTTCCCGTTTACTTTTTGTTCACACACACACACAAAAAAAAAAACTGAAAATTCATGAATAAAACTGGATAAGCTTTATAAAATTTTTATACGTTACATATTTCAAAAATGAGTAACAAAATCTATTTTTAACTAAAAGATTTCTCACTAATGGCTAAAAATCAATTTTTGCAAGCTACCCAATATCGGCGTTGAAAACAATGTATTATTTTTGAAATTCCTATGAAAATACCTGTGTTATTGCATATTTCATCTTAATGATGCTAAACTATCATGAATTATACCTCAGATAAGTCTATTATAAATATTTTTACTATATATTTACAAAAAATTGCTCAACGTTGAAAAGTTTTCAAAATGTTAAATCTGCGAAGAATTTTTTTACTTTTTTTTCACAAAAAACTGAAATTTCATGAATAAAACTTAATTTTAATCCTTTTTAAAACTTTCATAAGTTATATATTTCAAAAATAAGTAACAAAATCTATTTTTAACTAAAAGGTTTCTTACTAATGGCCAAAAATCAATTTTTGCAAGCTACCCAGTATCGGCATTGAAAACAAAGTGCTATTTTTTGAAATTCCTTTGAAAACCCCTGCATATTTCATCTTAATGATGCTAAACTATCATGAATTATACCTCAAATAAGTCTCTTATAAATATTTTTACTATATATTTACTAAAAAATTGCTCAACATTCAAAAGTTTTCAAAAAGTTAAATCTGCGAAGAATTTGTTTACTTTTTTTTTCACAAAAAGCTGAAAATTCATTAATAAAATTGAATTTTAATCCTTCATTATACTGCTATGTTGTATTTATTAAAAAAAAACTAAAAGATTTCTTAATATTGCGTAAAACCAATTTTTGGAAGCTACCAGATACATTAGAAAAAAGGTGTTTTTTGTGAAATTCTCTATGCAGCTATGCGATAGAAAAAAAAAAGAATCAACCTACCCTTCCTATGAGCTGGGAGGACTTGTTTTAATCTTTAGATCAGTTGATCATTAGCCTCTAAAAAGTAATGATATCAGAACAAAAACCCTTAACGGGTTAAAAGTTTGTGACACAGCATTTTATTTCGATATGAATTGGAAATATGGGTCTTAAAAGTAATGATATCAAATTTGAGTGACGCTTTGCTATTAATTGAAATATATTACATAGATTTTCTTATTTCATCATTTTTTTTTCTTCTATTTACATCACAGAGTATATATAATATTTTCAACTTCAGCACGAAAAAATATATAAAATTTACTCCCTGATCCTTTTTCATCTGCACCTCGTGAATTCAAAATATGAGTTTTAAAAGAAATGATATAATTTCTGTGACGCCTCAGTGTTACTTTAAAAGATTTATTTTTAGATTTCATTACAATTACTTTTGTTTTGTTGAATAAAGTATATTTACACATTGAAATAATGCTTTTAATTTTCAAATATACTGTCAAATAATCACACTTTTACTGAATTTATATTATAAATTGAAATTATCTAGTTCAATAAATTGATTTGTCTATTGCGTCACGCTATCCAAAACTGTAAGTAAAAATTTTGTAAATGTTACTTTGTATCATAGTACTAAGTGAAAATGTGTGCAAAGAGATTGTGTGATGCAAAGAAAACATTTACATAATTTTTATTGATTCGTAGAAATTTTAGACCTCGGGTTTTTGATGCAGTTACACGTTTTGAGAGATGTAGAACACGATTTAACTATTTTTAGAAAATGTCTGTCTGTCTGTCAGTCTGTGTGTGTGTGACAAAATTTTGTGGCAACTGTATCTCAGGAACCACTGCACAGAATTTCATACAAATTGGTATGTAGTTGCACCTTGACATAAATGAGTGCCTATCAACTTTTGGTAAAAATTGTCTTACAGGTTGCGTTGCCATCCCGCTTTTTCTAAATTTTTAATATGGTGATATAGGACAAAATTTTGTATAAATATGAATAAAGATAATTATTTTTCAGTCATTATGAAATTTAGAAGAATTATTTATAATAGAGATAGTGAACTGGGAAAATTTTTTTGTATGTGTAGGAGCCTCGCCACCCCCCCCCCCCTCGAGGGGAGTAAATCTTCAAGATTTCAATCATTCGAAAGGTCTCGTCAATACCTTTAAAACGAATGGTTGAACTATAAATCTGTGATAATTTAAAAGAAAGTTATCGATTTTTTTTACTTTTAACGAAAAAAGAAAAAAAAAACGTAATTAAAAAAAAAAATAAAATAACGAAATTTAACCAAACTTGGTATTTAGTTGGCCCCTGACATAAACGGATGCTGATTAGATTTGGGGATTGATCGCTCAACAGGTGGCGCTGTGATCGTATTTTTTTCTAAATTTTTAACATGGCAGTATTAGGTCAAAATTTCGTATAAACGTACATAATGAGAGTTATTCTTAACCTGTGATTGTAAAATTAATATGAATTATTGATAATAGTAGTAGTTAATTAGGAAAAAAGTTTGTGCCTGTGGGGGCATCGCTTCCCTCCCTGGGGGGAAGTATCCCCCGGTGTGGGGGGGGGGGGTAAATTTTTAAGATGGGTATCTTTCGAAAGGTCTTGTCAATACCTTTAATACGAATGGTTGAACTGTAAATATGTGATAATTTAAAACAAAGTTATCGTTTTTTTTTTTCCTTTTAACAAAAAAAAAAAAAAAAAAAAAAAAGAAGAAGATTTTTTTTTTTTTTTAAATATTGTTACTGAGTGAATTCATATAGGAAAATACAGAAGAAAGTCTTGTGGTGGCCACAACATACTAGTTTTAAATTCCAGTCATTGCAACGAGACACCAGGGATCTTTTGAAAGAACTCTGGGGTTTTACAGAAACTTGAATAAGAAGACAGAAGCGTCCTTTTACAGAGAAGCTTGCCCACACCCACACCCGCCCCTTGATTCAGTTATATATATATATATTTTTTTTTTGCAAAATTTATGCTGAAATATTTTGAAGTACTGTATCTCAAAAGAAGATTGTTTGGGATTATGTAATGCCATCATGCTTCAAGAATTTGTTTTACGACTCAGATAATATGAGAAAGGGAAAAATACAGGTTTAGGATGATATACTACGACTGTTTCCGAGAAATTTTGAAATAAATATTTTTGGCTTTTCGCATCAAGATAAAGAATTGTGAATGCGCAAACGTTTCTTCTGACATCCTCTTCCAATCAGCAAGCATTCCTGGAAGGGGCACGTTCTGTTTCAAACACACCTTTGGAAGGGACAAAAAAGTCATGGCGATTTGGAAAAACAATAAAAATAAAAAAAACTGCTTATCATCTTGTGAATCTTTGAAATCCCCCTAAAAATTATGGACACAATTCAAAGTTGTAAACCATAAACAGAGGGAGACGCTATAAAGAGCTCTCTCCGCCCTTTATAAAAAAGAGTTGGGAATGAGCTCATAGTGGAAATTTTAAAAGAAGTCTTCTAGAAAATTAGTTTCAAGATGAAAATTGGGTGTATAAGCATGTTTTAAAGTTCTGTTTTAGCATAAGTTCTGTTTTAGAATTCATTCAAAACAAAAAAAAATCCCATTGAAAATGCCTTTAAAAATAAACTCTTAAATGTGTATGAAATAGCATAAATAATCAGTTTTTTGAACATTTAAAGTATAGTAACGTAATTTAAGTAATGCTTCATTTGTGTCCTTTTCTTTTATAAACTGGATCTGATGTTGTTTGTTTATGTTTATAATTAAGAAACAATTAGTAATTCAATTCTTAAAAGAAGAACCGTATGTTATAATTTTTATTTATTTTAATCACGGAAGGGGGATTTGCTCATTCTCGGTTTTTATATTGAATATGAAACTTCTGTAAACTATTTGTTCAGTTGCAGGCGACCGTTGAAAAAGGATCCTTTCATTTTATTTATTTCTCGCTTCAATGAATTCATTTGCTAGCAAGCAACTTTATTTATCTCTTCTCTATTTATTTACCTTTAAAATTATTACTATTATTTTATAGACGTCATTTTTTTTCTTATGCATGAACAAATTTAATATTTAATTTTTTTTCTTTTATTTCTTTCATTTTTTTTTTTTTTTTTACGTGAAAGCATATTTTATTTTATGCTGAGAAAAAAAAAAAAAAAAAAAAAAAAAAGGCAACAATTAAAAATTTAAATGTCTATTCCCATATTTTATTAATAAAAAAAAAAAAATCTAATCAAAAATTCGTTACAAATAAGGTACCCAATGAAAGGGACGATTTTTTTGAATCCGTCGGATTAAACAGCTTATCGATCGGACTATTAGATTTTTTAAAATGAACTAAAGTATGAAAATTAGGTGTTCACACACACACAGAGTCTCTTAGCCTTTTTAAGAGTGACAGAGTGAGTCAGTCAGTGATGAGCGTAACTATATATACTGATAAAAATTGAAGCAGCAGAATTATATCCTATTAAAAGTGTTTTCTGTTTCTGTTTTTTTTTTTTCAGTAAAAATGTACTCTACTGGGGGTTCTAGGAAGAAACTTCCCCCTGAAAAAACGTCTCCCACAAAAATTTTCCCCATGACAAAAAAGTCCCCGGTAAGAAATTAGGAATTGTTTTGAAATTTCACACACATAGGCTAAATTATTGACGAAATTTATTTAGAAATTAAATACGGAAAAAAAAAGTATGTTTTGGCCATCACATAATTTTTTTTTTCAAGTATATCATTTTACATGACTTTTCAGAATTTTATTGGGTGCACAATTGGTCTGTCCTTTTTTCTAAGAGGTAATGCCACCTCTCTCCTTCATTGCTTTGCAGTCAAGTTTTTCTCAATTCGAACGTAATGAGTTTCTTTCTCTTTTTTAATAAAAATTTATATCAGAGATAAGGAGAAATTTTTTTTCTGTTCCGAGCCCTTTAGGTCATTGGCAAATGGAACCATTTAAAAGAAAATGGCTTTGATTGGAAAATGTTTCGTAAGAATAATTTTATTTTGTGTCCCGAAATCTAAAACAATGCAGAATACAAGAAATCTGAAAGTTTGGCCTTTAAATGTGCATACAATCGATTAGAACTTGTAAAATCTACTTACAACAATTTAACGGTTACAGAATGGATTGAAATTTTAAAATCAAAACATCATTTTCAGAACTTAATATTGGGCTGTGGAATTCTTTTTATAATTCTGTTAAGTACTGTAGGCATAATGATGTGTATACTTTTCCCAAGCCTATTTATATTGTAGTCACTTTCAATTACACCTCTCTCTATTTGTAGCAGTTTAAAGTGAAATTCAAAGACATACTGACTGTAGAACGTTACGTAAATCAAATTATTTTATGTGGCACCACTACAAGAGAATTGTAAATGATATGTATATATGTGTACTATTTTTCAATAGGAAAGTTCTGTATTAGTGGCGGCGCCAACAACTAAGTCCTCCTGCAAAAAATTTTTAGAAAATCTCCTACTAAAATAAATCAATAAATACATTTTTCAATCGTTCACTTTTGTGAAAGTTTCACCTTGCATCTTACATTCTTACTTGAATTTTGTGCAAAATTACCGTTTATTATTATTAGTTAAGCACAGCTTTCAAGTGTTAAGATTGGTGTTGGATAGAATAATGTGAACACTTTTGCGTTTTGTCAAATATCTTGAAGAATACTTGTTCTTGAATTTTGGGAATAACGTCCTTCCTCCTATTTTTCAGTAAAGATTCTGTCACGAAGACCCTCAGAACAACCGATCCAATACAATAAAAAGTATTTGTGACAAAATATGGAAAAGCTTCGATCGAGATAGGGTTATAAATGTTATATTTTAGACGTGTGAGGATATTTAAGGAGTTATTAATGTTTTATTCATTAAGGCAAAACATTTTCGCGAGTTTTTACTCTATAACTCCAAAGATTTGTCTTCAAATTTCATGAATCTTTTGGAAAACATGACAGCCTATGCCTAAATCATTATTATACTGTAGTTTAAAATAAATATATCTGATATTCAAAGAGAGATGGACAGTTGTAGTCAGTAATTTATTACTGTGCATGTGCGGACTATTAAAAAAAAAAAACTTTGACATAGTTTACTCAACTGTATGGAGCACCTTATAAAAAAAAAAAAATGAAATGAAATACAGTTAAACATAAAAAAAATTCATATAGATATCGGTGATTACATGAGCTGTTTTCCAAAAAGGTTTTTACGATAAGAGGTTATTCACAAATGAAAATTTGTATGAGAAAAAAAATTAATTTTACTTTTCAAACAATTCATTTTTTTTTTTTTTTTTTTTTTTTTTTAGGTATGTAGAACATACCATTAAAAAAAAAAAAGGAAATACTGTATTAAGTTTAATTGCATGACATAGTTTTTTCTGATATAAACTTTCATTTCTGAATGATCCCTTATCGTAAAGACCTTTTTAGAAAAAGCTGAGAAACAGCTCATTGAATCACCGATATCTATATGAATTTTTCTAATATTCAACAGAATTTTCTTTATAAGGTGCTCCATACAGTTGAGTGCTAAACTAAGTAAAAGTTTTTTGGCCGCACATGCGCAGTAATCAATTATTGACTACAACTGTCCATCTCTCTTTGAATATTAAATATATTTGTTTTAAACTACAGTATAATAATTTAGGTTGTCATGTTTCTCGAAAGTTTCATGAAGAACCTTTGGAGTAAAAACTTGCGAAAATTTTTTGTATTTATCGATAAAATATTAATTACTCCTTAAATATTCAATATAGCCTGACAAAACTCTAGGACATGCATAAAATAGGATATTTATAACCCTATCTAAAATGTGTCGATCCATCGAAGCTTTTCCACATAAAATGTTATCACAAATACTTTTTATTGTATTGGATGGGTCGTTCGTCCCCCGACGGTCTTCGTGACAAAGTCTTTGCTGAAAAATAGGAAGAAAGACGTGTTTTCCTTATTCCCGAAGTTCAAGAACAACACGTTAAGTATTTTTCAAAATATTCGACCAAACGTAAAAAAGCGAACACATTATTTTGTCCAACACCTCTCTCTCTCTCTATATATATATATATAATTTGTAGCAATTTTCTGGGAAAGTTCTCTCAACTTCTTGCTGAAAGTGAGTTTCTGAAAACCGTAATGTATTATTATTATCATTCTGAGTAGGGGATTCCTTAAAATAATTTGCGGGAGGGCCCCAAAATTGTTAGCACTGCCACTCATATAGAACTTTCCTTACAAAAAAATAGTATATATAGCATTTAGAATTCTTTTGTATAGCACACACAATATATATATATATATATTTACATACATACCAGTCTACCGTCAGTAAATATTGTACTTGAATAAACTAAAACTATTAAAAATAGAAAAAATTGAATGAAATGGATACATGTCATTGAAACTCACTACACTATAGTATGCGTGGAAAAAGTATAAGCATCACTAAGCCTATATTGAATAGAATCATAAAAAGGGATTCCAGCACACTATGGACTACGAGCATTCAATATTTTTTGGTTTTGCGAATGTTTTGGATTTAAAATCTATATATATATAAAAGAGTACTTCCACTCACTTACTCACTCACTCACTGACTCATCAACGCGCAGCAAAATCTACTGGAGTCACCGACTCGAAACTGGGTCAGATTATAGAACATGTAGTGTAAGCACCCCCTAAGAAGCGATTTTGCGAAATTCGACACCCAAGGGGGGTGGGGGGCGCAGAACGTGATTTCACATAAACCTTCATATCTCAAAGCAAAAACCAGATATCTGTAAAATTTTTGCATTAAAACATAGCTAACACAAATGCCTAAAAATCGGTCCACAAGAGGGGGTGCATGGCAAAATGGGATTTCACATGCGCAAAAAGGGATTTCTAAGAAACCTTCATATCTCAAAGAAAAAAACAGATATACGTGAGATTTTTATTTCAAAATATAGCTAACATAAATACCTAAAAACCTATTTCTGGAATTTTAGAAATTCGGCCCCTAAGGGGGGACAGGGGGCAAAACGTGATTTCATAAAAACCTTTATATCTCAAAGAAAAACACCAGATATCTGTAAAATTTTTGCTTTAAAATGGAGCTAACACAAATACCTAAAAACCAATTTTTGGAATTTTAGAAATTCAGTCCCCAAGGGGAGGGGGAGGAAGCAAAACGTTATCTATATTATATCTTCTATATAATAATATAGATATTTCTTCTATAATAAAGTTTTAAAAATAATTATTTTAATTTTTAATTGTTGCCAAAAAAATTTACGAGTTAATTTATTTTTCGACATATAGTAAGATATATTTTCACGCGAATAGTAAAAGAAATATTAAATAATAAATTTGCTTAGGCTATGACAAAATGACGTCATTATTAAAATTAAATAATGATAATAATAAAAATTCAACATATTTCTTCAGATTTTGTTTCATAACCTTTTTTAACATACCTCAATTTTAGATTTCTTTTTAATAGTGTTTTTATTTATTTATTGGCATGTATATTACGTTTGGCATGAAAGCTAATTCAGCATTATATTCAGATTTACTCATAGTCATAATTCAGGGTAATTTTTAAAATTTTGATTCTGAAGTAGATACTACATTTTTCGCCAAGGAGTCTACTTTCGGGATAGCCACTTTAAGCCAAGTAGCCCATAAAGCATATAAGCAAATAAATTATAAAATATTGAGAAAAAAAAAGGGGGGGGGATAGAAAGAAAGAAACATAAATAATAATCTCATAAATTTTGTATTTTTGTTTAAAATGGTGACAAAAATTGAAAAGTTACCAATGGGAGCCATAATAAGTCTGTACCACGATAAGGTTAAATATTTATTTATTTATTTTTCTATATACGAACCACTGTTAACTAATTATGAAATACATAGAGCCACAAAAAGTTAGTTGTCTCACAGCATATTGTAATATTATATTTGACGTGAAATCGCTGTCATTTTATGGTAGGCTGATCAGATCAAAGTACTTTTATAGTACAGTAGCGTTAAAAAATGCTACAATTATCCAATTTAGGAGGTATTTTATCATTTCTAATAAAAAAGGACTAAAAATAAAGTATTACCGATTAATAATTTACTTTCTACAATTTTTTAAAACTTTTTTTAATTTTTTTTTCAAAAATAAAAGACGTCCCTATTTGTCCCTAGAAAATGGGGACGTTTGGTCAGTATATTTATGGTCGACAGAAAAAATAGAATAAATATAGGAAATAACGTAAAAGTAAATATTATGTACAATACGCATAGGGTTGTTCATATGTAATTAATATTCTAATATAAAAGGGCTACTTAAATGATTTTTGATACTGTCTGTTTCGAAATCGTTATCTGATAAGCACAAAAGTGGAAGCCCACTGGTATGACATTGTAAGTCGCATGGAATAGCGACGCACACCCGAAGCGAGCTTTTGAGCAATTTCAATGAATTTTATTTTTATTTTTTTTATATTTTATTTATTTTTTAAGAATTTTCTTTAAATATAGTGGCTAGCCAAGCGGGTAAAATTTCCCCGAAGAAATCCATAGGAGCTGGGGCCACAATTTTTAGTGTGTGGCTTATTTACGTGTGTCCAACATCCATTGCAACGGGACTTTGAGAATTTCCCCATTTTCCTCCTTAAAGAAGGGAGAGCAATAAAGACGTTTCCAAGAGTAACTTTGTTTAAAATTATCACAGTAAGATTAATTTTTATGTGTGGGTTGGTTATGCGTTCTCAACACGCACTATCAAGTAATTTTACGAAATTTCCCTCTTCCTCCCTCCTTTAAGGGCGGAGTGCGGGCAAAAACACGTTTTTAAGAGTAACTTTGTTCCAAAGTGCCTCAGGAAAGCGATTTTTTGATATGTCGGGTGGTTACGCGTACTCAACACACACACTACAAAGAGGTTTTGTGATGAATTTCCACCCTACCGGTCTTGGGAGGTAGGGTCTAAAAGCATGTATCCATGTGTAACTCTGCACTAAATTATCTTAGGAAGGAGATTTTTTATGTGTGGTTCGATGTGCAGGGGGGTAAAAAACACGTTTTAAAATATAATTCTGCTTCAAATAATCTCAGGATCTCGATATTTTTTACGTCTGGTTAGGTAAGTGTATGCAAGATGCACTATAAAGGGATTTCGAGAAATTACACTCCCCCTCTTCTGGGGCTGGCGTTGGGAAAAAACAAGCTTAAATATACTCCAGATTACCTTAGAATGATGAATTTTTTTTGAGTGGGTTTTGATTAAGTGTACGCAATATGCACATTGATGGGAGGAAATTTTGCGAAACTTTCAACATTACCCGTTAGGGAGAGGGTGTAAAAATTAGGTAAGGTACTGCAGAAGCCATTGGGGCTCATGATTCAAAAAGTCTGGGGAGCAGGAAAACCACTACCAAAGGTAGCAGAAACTTTAACTTACATTTTGACTGATTTCTTTCTTTTTTTTTCTTAAGATTTTTTTTTTTTTCTTATTATTGATATGAAATATTGAGAATTTATTTCGATATAATGACCAGCGAAGCGGGCAAAGCCTGCTAGTTTTGTATAATTGCATACTAAATGCATATAGTATTCAGTTGTTTCTTCTTTCTTCCGGAGCAAAATGAATCCATCCCACGAATCCAAGGACTTAACTGTTCTATTGTTTGCAAAACTTTTAGATTTGGGATTTCTTCATTCTATTATTAATTTCCCGTCTTATATGTTTGGGACACAAAGTAAAATTGTTTTTCTGAAATATTTTCCAATCTTTTAAGTGATTTCATTTAACATTGACCTAAAGACCACAGCAAAATGCTCGGAACAGAAAAAGTTTTCTCTGATATGCGTCAAACAAGTCTGCAAAAAGAAATGGAAACAAGAAATTAATACCTCTTTCATTCAAAATAGGACCCTCCGGCTTCAGTCCACTTTTCACAGCGACTTGACTTATGAATGAATCCAACGCCTGTTGTAGATCACTTTGTGGAACGGCCGGCAAAGCACACGCCGAAACTGCTTGTAGGGTCGAAATAACACCCTCTTACCTTCATTTTAAGTTTTCGGAATGAGGAGTAGTCAACACGGTGCTGAATCGTGTGAATACCATAGACCTTATATATATAGACCACGCATCCCCCCCTCGTTATCTGTCTGCATCATGAAGGAGCTTCCCCAGCAAAATTGTCACGTGATGTTGGCCTGGAGGAAGAGTGAAGAACGATCACTGTGTTATTTTTCTGTAGGAACGAATTTTGTGATTTTTAATATTTTTATTGTACACGCACTTTTTATTTTAGCATTTAGATTTACGCATGGATGGAAAGTTAAACTTTCATAAATTAATTACATAGAAAAAAAAATTATGATAAATCATTTTGCAAGCGAAAAAATTGCGTTTGAATTGATATAACCATCTTAAATCGTTCATGCATACAAATGAAAGGGGGGAAAAAAAGTGAGAGCTTTCTTACAGATTTCAGAGGAATCGCCCCTAAGTCCAGTTCACGTGACTTCCGAGACTCAGAACAAAGGATGCAGATATCGGATTACACCCTCATGTTGAAGACATTCGCTATAATGGTCAGTCCTATTGGTGGCGTGGTCTAGTATATAAGGTCTATGGTGAATACGGTGGAGGGTTCAACACACAGACTTTATTTTTTGCCAAAAATCCAAGAACAATAAGGGAGGTGTGACTGGGTGCATTTTCGTGTAACAAACACCAACTGCTTTCAGTCCGATAGTCTGTACGAATTCTGGCCATCAAACGCTTTAAAACAGCTCAGTAGTATTCACCTGTAATTGTTTGTCCAGATGGAACAAATTCTTTCTGGATAATAATACCTTGACTGTCGAAGAATGTAATGAGCATTGTTTTTATTTTGGACGGAACTTTCCTTGATTTTGCAGCGAATTTTGTGACTTCCGTTCCGCCCTTTGTCGCTTTGTTTCAGGATTATTTTGGAAACGTTTCATCACCTGTAGCAATGGACTTCAAGAAGTTTGGATCGTTTTCAGCGGCTGAAATGATGTCTGTGCAATGCGCACTTCTCATTGCTTTTTGTTCAGGGGTTAAAGTGTGTGGGACAAATTTAGCACACACTTTTGTTTTGCCCAAATCTTCATGCAGGATGGTTCGAATTGTTTCTTTGTTGATGGTTAAAGAGTCTTCCATCCTTCTCAGTGTCGCACAGCGATCGTTTGTTACGAAATTTCATACTTTCTCAATAACTTCAGGTGTACTAGATGAAATTGTCTTCCATTACGCTGATCATCTTCTAACGTATCTCTTTAGTCCAAAAACGTTTATGCCACACAAAAACATTTGATGAACAGTCACCGTAAACTTACTTCATGAGTTTCCGAAGTACTTTTATCAAGTTTTGCGTTAAATTTAAATACAACTTTTTGTTCCATCTTATGAAAAAAATTCACTTCTTCAATGAACACTCGCCTTCTATCAGCTACTCAATGAAATGCGCACAACTTGTTGGCAGTGTGCCATGCAAGCAGACGATGGATGTTATGACGCATGCGCATTTACACTCACAGCGCTTTTAAAACCTGCGCTCTGGGACGAGTCTTAACGCTTATATGACGCACAGTGTAAATTTTTATCCTAAAAATAATAAAAAATAAATTTCAATCAAGAAAAAGTTGACTGTAAAGCAAATGGGGAAGACTAAAGGGGGGGGGGGGGTGAGGACAAAGCATTGACTCTCAGAAAAAAAGAAAAGACAGATTGTGCCCCAATGAATGTCTGAAAAGTGTGCACCTATGTTTGTGCATGTTAACAGCTATTATATAAAATGATATAGAAAAAAAGTTTTGTGATGACCAAAACAAACTGTTTTTTTTTTTTTTTTTTTTTTTTTTTTTTTATAATTCAGTTTTTAATTATGAACAGCAAATAAACCTCGTTAGTAATTTGGCCTACAGGATATAAATATTAAATTTCGAAACAGTCGTAATTTATTTCGGGGGACGCTCTTTCCTGGGGACATTCTTTCCAGGGACGTTTTCTCCGGGGTCGTTTTGTGGGGTGCGTGTTTTCCTGATACTACACTGGGTGAACTATTTTTATTTAAACATTTTTATTAATTTTAAAACTTCCACGAAAAAGAAAAGAAAAGAAATATGGTGAATAATTTTAAATCTCAGCAATACTGAAAAATGTCCTCCTTCAAAATAAGGAGAGTTCAGTTGAGAAGAGTTACTTGAAGATGCCTTTGAACACTTTCCAACAAGGTTTTAAAATGCCTGTCCGCGCTCTCACTCCCCTGAATATTTATGAAATTTCTTGAAAGTGATATTCAAGTTCACAATCGGATCTTCCCTGAGCAAATGCTTCTAATGGTTTGTGTATAGAGACACACGAAAGTTTTCTAAATCATTGCGATCTGTGAGAGGTATTTCCATAAACCCTATTTTCATATCTTTACTTTACACAAATCTTAATGGAATTAAAATATGTTATTCAGGTTACAGTATCCGGGTGTTCCCTATTCAAAATTGAGTAAATACCACTACTGGTTTGTGTACAGGGACGCACGAAAGTATTCCAAAGCACTGCATTCTATGAGAGGTATTTCTTTAAAACCTATTTCAATAACTTTACTTTGCACAAATCTTCATGAAATTGAAATATGTTATTCATATGCGCAAAAGAATGCTTTTTATACAATATAGTATAACTAGCCATAAGATTTACAGGGCCACACAAAAATATTCAGTTACATTTAGGGATATTATTGGAAATTTGCTGGAATTGCACTTTTGTTTACATTAAGTAATACACTTTCTAACAATTTTTAGGTGTGATGTGTGACTATAATTTAAATTTGTGTATTTGTCTGTCCGACTGTCTGTCTGCTTGTCTGCCCGCTCCAGCGTCCGTAAATATTTTCAGAATTTTTAAAAACTGATACAGGTTATTCAAGTTCACTATGAAAGTTCCTATTTGAAAGGACATTAATAATTCCTCGTTAGTGTACAGGTCTTAGGGCATTCAATAACTTTCTACTGCAAAAATCGCAATGAAATCGACATTCCTATTTAATAGGCTAAAATAATGCGTTTTGTGTCGAATAAACTTTCACAGATATGCAATTAGAATCGGATTTTCTTTTGCCTATTTAGCACTTGTAACGATGTTTGAGGGCGAATTCAGTGAGTCTGCCTTTTCATTGTGTGATAACGTGGGCAAAGAACATTGAAAGTGACACGATTCAAAAGTATGTGCGGTTGGAAAGTGTTAATAGTCAACGCACAATTTTTCGTTCTTGTTAAACTAGGAAATCCCGCTCAAGGTGATGTGTTTTTCTGGCACTACCTGATTACTTGAACCTCAAAAGAGAGACATCCCAGAAATGGAGAGGAGATTTCAGGGAGGATTATTGTCCACTCCTCAAGCCGTGCACGTGAGAGGATGTGCCTTTCGATTTTTAATGTGAATCTGCATCCTAACACATCAGAAACAGTGCAGAAAAATATTAAAAGGTACAATTTCGCACACCTTTCTTATGATAACAGTCGACGTCATTTTAATTCATTTCAGTCATTTTAAAAAATACGGTTTTAGCGTAAAAAAATGAGATAAAAAATAAATTAAAATTAAAATTTTACAGATTGAAATTAATAGTCCTCCATACTAAACTAAATTCTGTCTTTGACAGAATTTTTTATTTTTTATTTTTTTTTTTTTAATCTAATTTTTTGATCGTAAAACTGGGCTGCGTACTTTTTAAAAGGACTGAAATGAATTTAAATGAAGTGCTGCCGCCTAAATTTCATACTTTAGTTAATTTTAGAAAATCTAATTATCGTGTCGAAAAATTGTTTGTGCCGTTGGATTCAGAAAAATCGCACCTTTCATTGGGTACCGAAATGGTAAGGATAGGACTGATATTTCTAATTTATTTTCCCTCATTTTGTTGTTACTCAAAACTGGTGTACGAAAAGTGTCGACAAAGTTTTTATCCAGATTGTAACTAATAGTCCTCCTAGTTCTAATAAGTAAAATCCTTCCGGCTTATTCGGAAAGGTAGGTTGATTTCTTTTTCCTTATCAAGTAGCAGTCATTTCGTTTCAAAATGGCGGCTGCAAATTATAAATACACTTGGTATAGAAATATTGATGTAGCCTATGCACATATGGAGTTTTAAGCAAATCGGTTCATAAATACCTTTTTATGTGAATTGAAAATTTTGAAGTGGCCGGCGCTTGGAAACACAATGGTGGGTTAAGTTGACAAATACTGTACACATATCTACTGTACACATATAGTTCGATTTAATTCAAAATCTTAAAAGTCATCGTGCTGAAAAATTAAGTGGCTGCTACTTGGATTAAAATGGCAGAGAAAGTTGCTCATCTAAGATGTCGTTGCAATTTTTTTTTTTTTTTTTTGTAGAAATTATTTCAAAGAGGACTAGTAAGTTGATAAATTGTTAGTTTTCTGCATTTCTAGTTTGTTTTAGCATTAAAATAACCTAAATTTCCCTTAAAAACGCATTAAAAAGATCCAATAAGGCAGATAATGGATTTGGCGTCAAATTTGGCGACTTTCGGCGAGAAAATACTTATTACCGATATACAAAAGTATTCCAAAAACCAAAAACGATATACCAAAAACGTGATTGGTTCACGAGTTAACTGAAATTTCTAGATTTTTGTTGTTTGAATGATAAATCCATTTGTCAACTTTGATTTGAATTGATTAAGTATTTCTAAAGTTACCGTGATAACAAATCAAGTGGCGGCCACTTGGAAACAATAGAGTGGAACAAGTTGCCCAGCAAACACATCCAAGATATTTCAAGCATATGTTGACTGTCGTGGTTTAAAACAGTGCCGTGTTTCAAAAGTTATTATTATGGCAAATTTTCAAGTGGCAGTCTAAGTGGCTGCGACTTGGAAAAAAAATGGCAAAAGAACTTGCTCAGCGAAATCATCCAATATATTTGTATGATAAGTTCATTGTCCAGTTTAAATTAAATCAGTATTTCAAAAATTATCGTCGTCATAAGAAATTTTTAAGGTGGCACCACTTGGAAAAAAAAGCGGAGTGATATGCCCAGCGAACTTATCTGAGATATTTGAATGATAAATACACTACCCAAATTTGATGCGAAGTGATTCTGTATTACTAAAATTACCATAATGACAAATTTTCAAGTGGCCGCCACTTGAAAATAAAATTGCGGATCAAGTCACCAAGTGAAATTATCCTAGACAGTTGAACCATAAGTTCACTGTCCAACTTTTATTTGAATCAGTTTAGTATTTTAAA
The DNA here is from genome assembly GCA_963930645.1 of Salticus scenicus. Lineage (NCBI taxonomy): Eukaryota > Metazoa > Arthropoda > Arachnida > Araneae > Salticidae > Salticus > Salticus scenicus. The sequence goes on along the minus strand of OZ005654.1, from coordinate 1,679,618 downwards.
AGTTATCGTGATGGCATATTTTCAAGTGGCAGTGTGATTTCAAGTGGCTGCAACTTAGAAACAAAATGTCGGGACAAGTTGCCCAGTGAAAACATTCAAGATAATTAATTATATGATAATATCACTGTCCAAATTTTGTTCGATCTGGAGTATTATTTCAGAAGTTCCAAAAAATGCCGGTTAAAGTTCTTTAATAAACTAGGTTCAAAGCCTTATATGGTCTATGTATACATCAAAATTCAAACAAATTCGGAATAAGCCTTTTACAATGGGAATTTGAAATTTTGAGGTGGTCGCCACTTGAAAGCAAAATGGCAAACTCATGAAAATATTTATAAGTTCACTGTCCAAATATGGTTCGATTTGGAGTATTATTTCGAAAGTTATCGTGATTTTAAATTTTCACGTGGTAGCCTGATTTCAAGTGGCCTTGCTTAACTTAAGATATACGCCACTTTGTTAAATATGGCGGATAAAGTTCATTAATAAACTTGATTGAGACACCTATGTACACATCAAAATTCAAAGAAATTTGGAATACGCTACTATGTAAATTTGAAATTTTCAAGTGGTCTCCACTTGAAAACAATATGGCGAAGCAACTTGGTTAACAACCTCATTCAAGATATTTATAAGATAAATTCACTGTCCAAATTTGGTTCGATTTGGAGTATTATTTCGGAAGTTATTGTGATTTTAAGTTTTCAAGTGGCAGCGAGATTTCAAGTGTCCCCTCTTAACTTAAAATTTCCGCTACTTTGTTAAAAATGGCAGATAAATTCCAGTAATAAACATCATTGAAACCCTTATGTGGTCTATATTTACATCAAAATTCAAGCAAATACGGCCTTAGATATGCTTTTTTACAATGTGGATTTGAAATTTTCAAGTGGCCCCCCACTTGAAGTCTTCTAGATACAACCACTTAAAATATTTCCAGCGATACTTTTTTAAGGTTGGTTGGTAGTAGGTTTTAAGGCCAACTGACTAGGCTAGGGTCCTAGGCCTATAGGTAGAATGGCCTCCACGAGGTCTTTCTAAGGGGCCGAAACCCGTATTTAAGCGAGTTTCGGATAAAAACACGGAAGGAACGGCTAGGTCAAAGAGTGCGGAATGGGATCGAATCCGGGGTCAAAGAGTGCGGGATGGGATCGAATCCGGGACTTCTCATTCACCAGCTTTGAGCGCAGAACCGCTCGGCCGCTGGTGAGGCATTTATAAGGAACTCGTAAATATTTTTTCTCTAAAAGTCCCATCTTCCTCCCCAAATCTATCGGAAACGCCACGGAATTTTTGAAAATTATAAAAAAAAAACGTTCAAATTAAATATAAGTCTGTAAGTAAGAACTTTAAATGAGCTCTTAATCCCCCTAATTCCCCTCCTATTTGAAATTATACTGTTTGCTTTCTACGATTCCCCCTATCGCAATAATGCTTCAATTTCTTTTCTTTTCTTTTTTTTTTTTAATTGTTCATAGAAGACATTTTCGACAAACTAAAAAAAAAAACTACAATTGTTTAAAATTTCAAAGATGTGCCTTTTGCTGCCCCCTGTTTTCGAAATTTCCAAAATTTTTTAAAAAATTTGCAAACAAAACAATGATCCTTCAAACTCATTAAGCCATTCCTCCTTTTTTTCAGGTTTTTAGAATTACCAAGGTGTTCTCAAGACACGGGAGGGGGGGGGGGAAGACTTTAAACGAAAAATTTTCTTTCATATTTTTCTAACGAATAATTACAGAGAAAAACATTTTTTGTTAAAATGTTGTTTTGAAAAGGTCTTTCCATTAAACTAACAGAAAATTCTCCCCTCCCCCCCAATTTTCACATTTTAAAAATTAAAATTTGTCCATGTCTGACTCCTTGTAGCCCCTTCTCCCCCTTCCCATTCCCACCATACACATTTGTTTTCTTCTTAACTAAACAAAATTCCGCAAATTTGTCGAAGACGTGTTTTACAGTTTTTAGAAATTTCGAAAATTACTGGATATGGAAAAACAAATTGAATAATTCGTATTCGATACTGTTTTTCAAGATTTTGTATGAACTTCGGAAACACACTTTTCTAAAATTGATTAAATTAAATTAATGAAAAAATGAACAACTTGATTAGCTTTTTATATAATACAAAATGAATTTAAATCAGTTTGATTTAAAGTTGTTTTCCTAAAAGAATTTGCGATTTTTATAATCTAATGCAAACACAAGTTCCTGTAACAATCTTTGTGTTATCAGTAATTTTAAGCAAGGCAAAATCATTTAATTTAGTATAAGTAATAATCGTTATTTGTTGTTGGTTTGGTTATCAATCCTTGTTATTGTTGGTCGACTTTTAAGTTTTTAAACTGAATAATTAATTAGTTTTGCAAAGTGAAAACAATTATTTATTGTAATTTTACTAAATTTTTTTGTGTTTTAGTTAAAAAATTAAAATTACCTCAATTTGCAGTCAGCAGTGTACCTCTTAACACTTTTAATGTTTTATGGATATTGTGTAGGAAGGCTATATTTAAAAAATAAAGTTATATTTAATAAATAAATAAATAACAATAATAAACCCTCCTCTATAATAGAAATAAACATCCTTGAATCCCATTTGAACCTCAATGTCATTTAATAGTTTTAATAATATAATTCACCAAAAAAATATTCCTGAAAATGTTATGACATATTTTTTAGAGCAGTGTATACAAAATTTGCAATGTATTATTAATTTCTAATTTAAAGGTTGCAGATGCATGGTAATTTCATTTTATATCAATATAAGAAATAAGTTTATACAAGTTAGGAGGATTTCTTTTTTTTCTTCTAGAGTAGCTTCTATCGTTATATTCATACCTCCTCTCTACTGTTAAATTTAAAAAAGAAAGAAAGAAACAATTATTAATTTTTAGGTATAGATTTGATTTAAAATAAAAATTAAAAATAAAAATAGAAAAATCTTTAAAATGTGAAACTTTTATACTGGTAAATATTTAAGTTGTATAGTTTTTTAATAGAAATTTAATGAACAGAATAATTTATAAAATAATAGACTAAATAATTCTTAATTATTTTACCAGAGTATGCTTTGAAGAAATATATTATTTCGTAAAATTAAGTATTATAATGCGAAGAAAAAAAATTAATTAATTAATATTTTAAAAAATATATTATGGGTTTAAATTGAAGTCAAATGAAGATGTATTTTACTTTGTTTTATTTTATTACTTATTTTACTAATTTTAATTCTGTTTTCAGAGTTTTTCCAATGCATTTAAGTGTTTGGTAACAGACTTCTTTATTATTATTATTATTATTATTATTATTACAATATTATTTTATAAAAGTAAATAAATAAATAAATAAATAAATAACAGAAAACATGAAATTTTAGATTTGGATTTGATATATTATAATTATTATAATCTTTGTAAAATATTTCATTTACATACTATATTATAGGAATTTAACTTTAAAAAAATCTTAATCTATTCAAAGTTTTTACAGCTTAACATTTTGTAGTACGTATATATATATATATATATATATACTAGAAATTTAATGAGCAAATTAATCAATTAATTATTATTATTTTTTTTTTTCAGGATTTTTTTCTATTCATAGTTTAAGTGATTTATCAATTAGTTAAAAAAAAAAAAAAATGCGTGTGACACTCGGGGACTGCCGCGGAAAAGCTATTGCTTAGCAATTTTTATCAACTTATGCAATTATAATTATTTATTTATTTTATTTATGCAGTATTTTTTTTTTCTTTGATATTAATTCAAGTTTTTTCTTTGATATTAATTAAAGTTACACTTTTTGAGCGTGGTGACCGATAAGAAAACAATTTTTTTTCTTTTATTGAATAAATGAGAAGTTAATATTGTTTAAAATATTTTTATTATCTTACAATACATGTAGGTTATTCAGGAATTTTTATCATTGAAACTATAGGTTTATGGTAACTGAAATAAGAAACATCAGTTTGAGACTTGATATCCTCTAACTATCTGGAAAATACCGCGTCAATGATGGTCCCATATTTTGTTGTGGATTCTTGTGGATCATTATTCATTTTCAAATTCAATTTTTCCGAAAGAAAAGTTGTCAACCGCTCTGATTTTTTATCAGCGAAGTTGATGTTGAAATCGCCAGCCAAGATAAGTGGAAATTTATTACCATTTGTACAAAGTATTTTCGACCCTTCTTCAGTGTACTCCAGTAAAGTGCGATGAATAAAATGCTCTACCTCGTCCAATTTTGGATTCGGAGAAATGTAAATTGCTACCATGACTATGTGTAGGCCATTTCTAAGTTTGCATAAGCACGCACAAATATCTCCAACAAATGAGCGCCTAACATTAACATCGCTAACGTGTGCAATATTTATTTCAATATTCGGAGTCATAATATTGTATTACCTATACACGAAAAACAAAGGTACTAAATAGTACACGTGCTTGGTTTAATGGTTTCTATTATATACATAATGAAGAATGAATGTATATATATATGTATATATATATACATACATTGAGAATCTAAATTGAGAATTTAAACTATACTAGTATCGCCCAGTGGTCGAAACTCGACCATTTTTTTTTTTTTTTTGCAAAGCGAGGCAAAGCAAAGTTATTGCCTTGTCCTAAACGGAATGCAATTGCAACACAGCTGCAGCAATTGTTTGTCGATATTCACTCTAACTGAATTAGCAGAGTTTTACTTAATATAACTATTTCTCTCTGTAGATGTTAGCCTTTCCTGAAATGAGAGAAAATCGCAACGTGAAAACGCCCCTTGTTGTGTGATACAGCCCAGAAGCTAATAGGTACCATGTCAAACCAAAGCCCAACCAAGTATCAAATTCTGTTAAATAAATTCGATTGGTTCATAAAGTACAGTGTTTGAACAAAAAAAAAAAAAAAAAAAAAAAAAAAAAAAAGATATTTTTCAAAAATGGTCGAATTGAGTTCGAGAAATTTCAAAACGTGTAACTTTATCGAAAACCGAAAATCTAAAACTTTTCTGAATCTTATATTTTCTACTTATATATGCAGAAGAAAGAATAATAAATCCACTTTTTAAAAAATAAAAATAAGTAGTCAATTTCACTTAATTAAAATGCAAGGGAATCTCAAAACGTGTAAATTCATCGAAAACCGGAAATCAAAAGTTTTTATGTATCTTCTACTTGCTTCTTCCACCCACAAAAGCTAGCAATAAAGACACTTTTTTAAAAAATACGTAGCCAATTTCAGGAAATTGAAACGTAAAGAAAACTCAAAACATGTCAATTCAGCAAAAAACGGAAATCGGAATTTTTTCCGTATCGTCTACTTATACATGCAGCAGTTAGTAACAAATCCATTTTCCTTTTATTTAGTATATTAGTTGAATATTTATTGTTTAAATATCACCCTTTGAAATGAAATGTTTATGTTTACATTCGAAACTGGAAGTTTGCCTTTTTTTTTTTTCTGGAGTTTTGTGATTTTAAATTAAAATTTTATCAATTTTACAGAAAAAATAACTCAATCAAACACATGTAGACAGTAACTTATATATAACTATACCCAAATATCGGAATTAAAATCGGCTGATAATTTCCGTTATTTTTTAATAATTTTTTACAAAAAATCCAATGGAAGATTAACATAGAAAAGCTTTTTCATGGCTCCATGGACAGACAGTGACGTCATCACTTTACTTGCGTATAGTGGTGCTACATTATACAAATTACTGTGTCTATGGTTTTATTTGAGCTTTAAGAAATTGCCAGATTTAACAACTTTCTACTTTTAGGTATTTTTTAATGTAAAGGAATACGTGTATAAAAGGGAAAAATGGGGGAAAAATGCATAAAAAATAAATGTATTTTTAAATACTTTCTTGACATCGTAAGAAAATAATATTTGTATTCGCACCTTCCGGCTAACCATACCTTTCGAATGATACCATTTACAACCCTCTACTCCCATAATTAATATGTTAAAAAGGGACAACAAATTTTATGCTTGCCTATTAATATATAGATGTGTGTGTGTGTGTGTGTGTGTATAAAAGAGGGCTACTTCTAAGATCGCTCATTTTAATATAAAAAATTTAGGTTATTTTTATAGCAGTATTATATATAAATAAATAAAAAAAAAAATTAAAAAAAAAAATACTGCACTTGTGATGATAATAATAAAATGTATGTACCCATTTTCTTTCACTATTTTTCATCACTTTCTTCATTAATAAATGCACTTTGTTTATTCATATTTAAAACACTTTATACACAAATTTTACGCGTACAGCGATTCATTGCTGTACATAGATGATAGATACCTATACACCTCATACATTCTCACAAACAGCTGCTTACGTATTCGTCCGATTTCGGAGCAGCTCGTCTCGATCCGTGCGAGCTTCGTACAGTCGTACCATATACATACACGTTAAGGTTCAACTAGTCGCGGGCTCGAACTCACTCGTGGACGCGGCCAAAAAGCACGCTGTCTCACCCAGCATTGTGTCTAAAAGAGATAGAATCAGTTATGAGCAGTTAGCAGCTAGTCTACACGCATACGTCTAGTCGCACACACGCAAACACCATGCCGAAGTCTGCCGAACTGACTGTCTGCGGAAATCTGCCGAACTGCGTTAGGTTTATTTTCGTTACGGAATTTCTTGATTCGGTCGCCGCGCTCAAAGCCCGCGATAAAAGCTATGCAATAGCTTAAAAAAAAAATTACATATATTTGCATATGATTATGTTATTATCTATCATTTTTATGAAAGTAAAGAAAAAAAGTTTTCGCTGTTGCAATCACTTTTTTAAATAAAACCAATTTTGAAAGTTAACAACGTATCAACTTGAAAACAATGCGAATTGAATGAATATTTTTGATAAAAAAATATGACATAAAATACAAATACCAAAATAAATAACTCATTTAATATATTTAAAGAAAAAAAAAATATTTTATTTTTGTATTAAGTTTTTTTTTTTACACTAACTGCCGACAGATGGAGCCAAATTACCTATCTTATATTGAATATTTCAAATGGAAGCGGAGTCTGTACGCATCCGCGAACATTCCAAACCGGATTACATTCTTTTCTTATGAGCGATGCGAAAGAAAAGAGTGTAATCCGCGTGGTAATATAGTTCCATTTTTAAAGTGAAATATATATAAAGCAAGAGTTTTTTGGGAAAAACGGGGCACATCATGCTTCTCAGACAAAAGAAATTAATATCATATAACAATTTCATGAAATTTGTCCGAGCTGTTTTCGAGAAAAAAAATTTTACACAATTACCATTTTTCCTTTGAAGTCTTAAATTGCAATTCCAGATCTCAAAATATATAGAATGTGGAAGTGTGAAGCTTTCAGGATAGCATCAGGCAGAAGGTAAAAGATTATTCTGAAAACATTAGATCAGAATATCTCCAATTTGCTGAGATATTAAGTGTCGGCGTTTCTAAATTCCTTTCATGTTAAATTAGCTGTATATAGTGTCGCAGGTAAGCTTCGTTTGACTTTGCTGCGTCAGGGAGACACGGCCGTGTCTCATGATTTGTGAGTGCAAGAAGTGTTAAAATTCGGAGTAGAATACGTTGATTTCCATTCATAAATTAACAATAGAATCGTGAAAAATAACTATAATATAAAGAACGAATAATGGATCTATTAATATTTCATTACGACTGTGGAATAATTTAACATACCATTATCGTTGAAAAATATTTTCGCTTCGAAAAGCCAGAACGGATTTACTTCTTTTTAATCTGTTAGCCAAAGTTGTCAAACTTTAAATATCTTTAGTCTCCTCGCGGGCCGCGGGTTGGCCACCCCTGCGTATAAAACATAGTGCGTATACCTAACAACCAAAAGAACAACTAATATCGATGTCACATATCGATAATAAATGGGGACAATACCTCTGCTAACTGAGATCAAATTCCTCAAAGTGATAAATTCGATGTTTCTCATGGATCACTTACTTCAAAATTAAACAACTGTATTGCCAATTTATATTTTGCCATGCACCTGCATTAATGATAAAAGTCTATGTTTTAACGCTGAGGATGTCTGTTCTGTAGGATGTACTTTCCTCCTCAGGGTATCCTAGGAAGAAAGACTACCTCCAAAAAGTCCCTACATGCTCAAGAAAACTGCTAAAAGTTCGTTCGCGTAAGGACAAATCCCTACAGTTAAACCACGGACTTAGATAACGTGTATACGTCCATGAGTTAAACCAATCAAGTAGACCAATTTACGACAAAAAAGTCGAAAAATTCCCAGAAATTTTTCAAAAATCCCCACAAATATTCAGTTTTCGATCCCTAAAGTCCCCAGAAGGCCAAACATTTCCAAAATGGGTATAAAATCCCCAATCTGACAACACTGATTGGAGGCAGCCAGTGACCCACTTCGGGAGCAGCGAAATCCTGTGCGTGTCAAGAGGAAGGAGGAAGGAATCTTCGTCTGACGTATTTTATTGGAACACCCTGACTGAAAAGTGGGAGAATTGCGAAGTGTAGATTATATACACGGAGTAAGAAATGACTGGAGGGGAAACTAGTGTAAAATGTGCGTTATCCAATTATTTGAATAAAAAATGGCGCCACTCTCGGCTGATGTCCGATCATTCCCGTTCCGTTTCAGTGGCAAAAACGTTCATTTATTTTTTAACAAAAAGAATGATTTTTGAGAAAATCGGCGAAAAGTGAATTTGATATAGAGGGTTTCTTAACAGCATAAAATTTCTACAAGCGGCATAGGACACTTGTTATTTTAAAAGAGCCAATTTTTATAGGCTTCCGTCAAGATCATAACGAATTAAAGGGACATTTAAAGGGACTAGGGATATCCATAATAAAGAAAAATGTAGATTGAAAAGAAATGTATCGTATATAAAAAATTTTCGTCGCAGATATAAATTTTTTCATAAATTTCAATTTTAATTTATAAACAATTTATAAATAAATAGAAGAAAAAACTTATTTTATTGAATACTATTATTGTTATTATACTTCTCAGTTGCGGATGATTCTATACATTATTTAACTATCTTAATAGTATAAATGTATTTTATGATTATGATTTGTCATTATTACATTTAGCTGTACAAAGTGGTTTTTTTTTTTAATAATATATGATTTAGTTTCTATAAAATTAATTTATAAATATAACTAATTATTTAAAAATAATCACTGAAAATCACTGAAAATAAATAAATAAAAACTATTGTATTTCTTTCTCTAAAATTTCCACTTAAATTGTACACTCTATTTCAAAAATAAAAATTTATTTAAAATAAATAAATAAATATAATAACAAATAATAATGTAACAATAATACAAAAATAAATAAATAAATAAATAAATAAATAAACGATTGAACGAAATTAATTGACGGCATTTCTTATTTTAATTTTTTTTTTTTCCTTCTGAAATATATCTTACTCTTTTTTTTTTTTTTTTTTTGTTCTATCTCCCTCTTCTTTTTCTTTTTCTATTTTTTTTTTTTTTTTTTTTTTTTTTAATTATGAAATAATATGCAACTTTGTAATAATAAATTACTTAAGAAATCCTTTGCTCCTCTCAACCCATTGAAATTTTCGTATTAGTTTTACTTGTCCTCTAATAGCCGAGAAATTCTACTTTCGAAGCTCACAGATGGGAAGTACCTGGTTTGATCCCAGGTCGTATTTGTCGACGTAACCATTCAGAGTTTTTTACGGTTGTCTGAAAATTTCAATAGTAATTTTTTTTTTTTTTTTTTGCAGATGTGTATAGTTTTTTTTTTTTTTTGCAGATGTGTATAGTTTTTTTTTTTTTTTGCAGATGTGTATAGTTTTTTTTTTTTTTTTTAACACCTGGCTCCTATTTTCTGAAAAAGAAAAATATATATATAATAATTATTTTCGACAATATTTAACCACTTCGCTCTAAGTTCGTAACACAAGCCCCCCCCCCCCTCCATCCCCCCGAAAAAAAAAAGTATCTGAGAAATTTTTCTTTTTAAGCTAAAAGGAAGAAATCCGATCGGAGTTTTCCGTGATGTTCTCCAAAACTTGCATAACTACTGGCTAGGACCCCACAAGGAGACACACTGAAGGCATTCCACTCAGGCTTAAAACCTAAGTGCTGTCAATTGGTTTTATCATCACACAACGAATGAGGTCTAAAATTTACTTTTTCAAAGAGTTTGCATATAGTAAAATTGCAGTTCATAATCAAAATTATTTATTACTTTTATGTAGATTTTTCTTTCTTTCTTTCTTTTCTTTTCTTTTTTTTTTTTTTTAATGGAATCAATTTCATATTTCATTGGGATAAAAAAAAAAATAATTAAATATATAATATAATAAAAATTATAAAACATGTTTAAAAAAATATATTATTTATAAATTATTTGTAATAAAATGTCCCTTTTAATTCATTTTTTCCTTTTGATGACAGTTTATAGAAAAGTGGCTTTTTTAAAATAACAAGCTTCTTGTAAAAAATGTATGTTTTTAAAGTGTCATCGAATTCATTTTTCGTTGACTTTCTCAAAAATCATTCTTTTCGTTAAAGTCAATGAACATTTTTGAAATTGAAAAGGAACGAAGGTCATCGGACGAGTGGATATTACCTAAAAGTACATTGCAGTTTTTCAAGGTTTCGGCCATTGGAGTTTAGTTTCCCCTCCAGTTACTTCTTACTCTGTGGTAGTATATATTTATTTGTGGTCAACAGAACATACTTGGACTTGTTCCACACAATGCACAACAGCAAGCAGATGTGCATTTATTGAAGGGCAAGAGCAAGAGAGGATTTCTGAAGTGGATACATTTCGAGTCAACAGAAATATTTAATAAATACCCATTCACCGATGAATGAATTTCGTCCCGAGATGAGGGGATAAGATCCTTCATAAGATGAGGAACGAGAATCCTGAAATCGTCGATCCTTCTCGCAGTTCCCGTTAGAATGCAACAGAAACGGAACGGAGATCGTTTGCGAAAATGCATCACTCTCACGATCTTTCGTAAATATTCCTATTCTCATCGGCAGAAAGACTCAACTAGCCTCCACTTTGTTCATGAGTGCGGCCAATTAAATCCATCTTCAACTCGGGTTCAAACATGTCAACATTGAGTGCAAAACACCGTTTTCTATTCAAAAAGCCACTTTCCCGTGGTGCCGGGTTCCAATCCCAGTTCAGGCATCGTAGGCGTGTCGGAAAGCTCTCATCAATCTTGTTGCTGGCACCGGAGAGCGACATCCTAAATCGAATGACAGTCTTTACAAGTGTCCCAACTCGACTTTCCGAAATTGAATCGTGAACGTCCGTTCAAACAGATTTGAATCTTCGAGTCAATGACTGAAAAGGAATGTGTAGTAGGGTGTTCGAACATTTTTCATCCAGTTTGAGGTTTGAATATTTGTATAATGGATTCATTTGCGCGTTCCTGTAAATTAGTATAAACATTAAACACGCCGCTCATGACCCTTCGACAGCAAAATTTTCTGAAACAGTTTTAATCTCTCGATTTAATGATCTTTCTATAATGAGCCCCAGCATCATGTGATAGGGGTCGATTATTTTGTACTACCCCGTAGAACTAATACACGCAATGATCCTATTGGCTTGTTCGGTCTTTTTCTTTCTCCCAACAAAAGACTTTATCGTATTTTTTTTCACAAACATTTTTTTAGACAAACATTTAATGAAAGTGTTAGATAAAAATTGATAACGACGCTGTCTGAAAGAAATTGCACGACCTGCCGTACTTAAAAAAAAAAAAAAAAACACGCTTAGTGCATTATCGCCGCGTTCAGCATAGATAACTCATGTCGAGATAGAACTTTTCTCTATTAGCATTTCCAACAAACAACCAATTTTGATTTTCGTATTCCTCACACGTGCAAAAACACAATCCCTCCATCCATAATAATAACTGAAGTCGAAAATTTTCAAGAATACCTAAGTTCCCCACACTTGTAGTAGGGTGGGGGATAAATAAATAAATAAATTATTATCATTATTATAGAGAAATACGAAAAGCGTAAAAATATTATGCAAAGAAAAAGCATTTATAAGAAGTGACTGTGAGATGTGTCATCTCATTTTCTTGTCGATCTTTCTAGATCCACAATCAATACTACATTATGTATACTATTAAAAATCAGCTTAGGAAGTGGACCGACAAGACCTCTGTGTGAGGGTCAAGAGCAAGAAGCCATACATATGGGAACGGATTGTGAAAAGGATTCTGTCCGCTGAGTGAACATCGCCCGTTTTCAACAACAACAACAACAAAAAAGTTTTTCTAAGAAATCCTTAAGAAAGGGAATCAGTGTAAGTGCGTGCAAAAAGTTGGATCGAAAAAAGCATCGAATCCTGTCAAATAAAAGAAGATGTTTTGGGAACACCGATGTTTTGGGGTGACTTTTAATTCATTATCAGTTTGTTCATGTAAACAAACTGATATATTGTTTAAACAAAATTATTCCTGAAGAGCTTTAAAAATTAAAACATGAATGATTACCAGAAAGCTATAGCGACACATTATATAAATTTAAATGATTAAAATCACTTAGAGTTTGTTTGCTGGATTAAGATTTTCTGATCCTCTCTATTAAAAGGCCACCCCTGTAAAGATCCAATATTTAAACGGCCTCTTCAGAGAGGTTTTTACTATAATCTGTTTCTAACCGATAATTTTTTGATAACTGTAATTTTTATCAAAATGTTTTCACATTTAATGAAACATAAGTACTTAAAAAATAAAAGATTCGAACACTTTGTTATCAATAACTTACGTTTTTATTACATATTAATGAAACAAAAACCTCTTAAATTATACAGCATGAAAATTCCTGAATTTTATTATTATTATTACTATTAATTTCACGCGAGAATAGGATTACTTATCAACCTATTTCACTTTGTATTCTATATTATATAAGTTATTTTTTATTTATTTTTTTAACAAGCAGAATAATTCACATAAACTCCCCCCACCCTGATAACAACACGAGATGAAAGAATAGGTATTTTAAAATGTGAAATAACAGCATAAATTAAATGAAAAGACTTTCAAATTGTGACCGCTCCTCACGTCTTGAGGATTTTAGATTATCGTACTACCATGGATAAACATAGTATATTGGACCTATTTCAGATCAAGACCTTTGAGGAAAAAAAAAAAGCATATACTATTTGAATTGGGAGCCTCCTCCTTTTTGAAATCGGTTAATAAGTTGGTTTTTAATAAATTAATATTCCATGCATTCTAGTGGTTTACTGCAATCAATATCAATTTTATACGATTTTAAAAGAAAACAAGCCGACATTTCTTATTTATTTTTGCCCATTGAACTCGGAATGGACTTACTTATTTCAACTGACATACGTTCACTTTTTAATAAATATCCCCACAATTATTATTGTTATTATTTTTCCTGCGCAGTTTATTCTACCCATTTGTCAATTTATGTCAATCTACGGCACGTGTAATTCGCTGCACATTTAATACATAGACATCTTCTTTTATTATTGTAGCTATGCGTGCATCTCAAAAAAAAAAAAAAAAAAAGTCAAAGCAACCAGCTCAAAGACCGTTATAAGTGGGGGGGGGGGGGAATACAAGATGGGATATCCATAAAACAATAAAAATACTTCAATACCCTGAAACAATCTGAGAACATGATAGAGGTCTCTGCTCTATGCAACCTGATAAGCGGTTTCAGGTTCCTGAATGAAGATTAAATTACCGGCCGAGAACAGGAACTGCGTGTCCTATCCCAGTCACTTTTGCACCGTTATCACGGAGCAAAAATTGACTTTCATCGCATTTCTTCACGCACGAATTGGCTCATCCCTGCATTACGCAGGTCACAAGCTCCAGTCGATGAAGTCGCATTCTCATGAATCGGTGGAAAGGAAATATTTTTATACGCATGTCGTACGCAAAGTTCTACATGTATGGATAATTCCAGCTCTGTCTGAGGATGGGCAAAAGAATTATTTTAAGATTTTTACATTCCGATTTGGATAAGGATTTAACACAAATATTGGACACAAGAAATCTTCCCTATAAAAGTCAAATGACTTCTTCTTATTATGTTTACATTTGTTCTTAGGTTACAAAAAGGTAAAAATTATTTTATACGTGCGTTCCCGTATACTAGGTACCGGGCAATACAAAAGTCACAATATATATATGTAAGATCTTGGCTGGGCATCTAGAGGTGGGGTCAGTGATGAGATGCAAATTAAATAACGTCACATTTATTTGCAGATACACAAAACACAAATTACAAATAAATATTATTATAACAGCAGATCTTCATTATTAACCAACTACTGGTTCCGAGGCTTAACACATAGAACTAAGAAAGAAGTTCACTTCATTAAATGACTATCACAAAGCAACACCTACTCGTACTAATACACAAAAACACCTACGCGTGCTATCAAATAGTGAAAATGAAGTAATGAGCCCTCCATGGCTCTACCCAACTACTCAGAGCGTTTCAAGCTCTAATTAGAAGAAAATGACCACATCAGCCTTCGCGCTGACGGTCTCAACAGCTCTCCATTGTAGACGGATGCTAACTCTCTCTTCCGCTTGTCAGCTCGTTCTCTGGGTACATCCGAGACAGCGCCATCTGTTGACTGTGCAAGGAATTACTTTCCACAGAGCTCTGTCATCCTGACGTAAGGTGTCCTCACCGTCGGATCAGCCTAGGATACTAAAGGATATCTGCAAAATACAATTCAAAAGAGAAAAAAAACAAAAAAGAGAAACAGACATTAAAAAAATTATATACATTATGCATAAAAATCAGACATTTTTTTTTTCAGAGTCTATAGTTTTGGGATTTATGACTAGTTCGTGGCCCACAACTTCATATTATCTGCAGAGGTACTAGTATGAATAGGACCTTCGTGATCACCTATCTTCTCGACTTCCTATCGTTCCTTAGCCTTCACTCGTACAGTCGGCTGCAAAATTATTCGTCTAAGAACATGATTCGACAAGGATTTATTTAACAAAGCTGTATTAAGTGTACTTTTTTTTGGCAAGGATTATTGCTAGTGCTCGAATAATTTTGCAGCCGACTGTACAATCTTGTATGGACCTAAGAATTTTGGTCTAAGTTTCATGCCAGCTCCAAACTGAGTACGCTGTACGGCAACTAGGTCATTAATTTTATACGCATGGGCTTTCTTTCTCTTCTTCTTGTAACATCTACGATTTTCTTCTTGAATCTTAAGGATGTTTTCCGTGCTTCTTCACGAATGGTGTTAAGGTTGTCGAACATGGAATTTACCCTTTCCTCTTCGAGGAGTTCTAGTACTCTCTTATCTTCCTTCCTTCTCATGGTTACACCTGTGAGTAATTCAAAAGGAGTTCTTTTGGTACTTCTTGATACGATGAAATTAACTGTTCTCTGGACAGCCTCAACAAACTTGTTCCATCTATGGATAACTTGGACAATACAGGTTAAGATTGTTCGATGGAGTCTCTCTATTTGACCGTTCCCTCTTGGGATTCCGGTTGTGATGGTGACATGTTCGATTCCCTCTGATTCACAGTAATACTTAAATTCTTTGGATGTGAACGCAGCTCCGCAATCAGATATTATTCTTGCGGGGTTGCCAAAAATAGCTGCTTGTTGTTTTAATTTTTGCATGGCATCTACTGAAGTTGATTTCACCGGATATAGCCATGAAAATTTACTAAATCCATCTATAACGGTGAAAATGTAATTATAATTTTTGTTAGTGGTCGGTAATGGACCCACAAAATCGATATGATAAGTAGATAATGGTATATCTTCTTTCGGGATAGGGTTCAAAAAACCTTCTCCTTTTCCCTGCTTCTTATTTATGAGTATACAGTCTACACAACTTTTTACAACATTATCTATACATCTTTTCATATTAGAAAAATAGTAATCTCTTTTAACTAACTCTTCAGTTTTATTAACCGAAAAATGTACTAGGACATGGCATTTCTTTACGACCTCAATTTGCATGGTTTCTGGGACAACTAGTACATCCCTGTCATTTAACACTTTATATAAAATATTATTTTTTAACACATATTCGTCATTTTGGTTCTGCTGTAAAAGAGATTTCATTGTTTTAATGTACTCGTCACTTTCTTGAGCAGCAGCAATACGATGAGTGAGAGTATCAGTAGTCACAGCCATTACAGGGTGTCGGCTGACAGCGTCTACGGGCTGCATTTGTTTACCAGGACGATGTACTAATTCATAATCGAATTCTTGCAGCAGGAAAGACCACCTGGCTACCTTAGGTGTCCATTCACGTTTATTTAAAGTTTTTGTGAACGCTTGACAGTCAGTGTAAATTTTGAATTTACTGCCTAATAATTTCTAAATTTTTTAAGGGCCTCAACATCGCCAACATTTCTAACTCGTAACTGCAGTATTTTTCTTCTTGTACCGAGGTCTTTTTACTCATATAATGGATAGGATAGTATTGTCCATCGTCGTCGTCTTGTAATAAGATAGCACCGAATCCTAATTTAGATGCATCTGTATGAACTTCCAATTTATAACCTTGCTTAAAAAGATGTAAGACAGGCGTATTGGATAAAATATCTTTCAGCTTTTGAAAAGCCAATTTCTGCTCTTGCTCGAATTTAAATGGAGTGGAAGCACGTAATAAATCACTAAGCTATGTTGGTATATGAACGAATAAATTTTCTAAAGTAACCCGTTAAACCTAAGAAACTGTGCACGGGGTTCAGGGAAATTTTGGACTGCAAAAGTTTTTTCTACTGAGGGTTTAATCGTGCCATTCTCAATTATGTGACCTAAGAAATCGATCTTTCGTTTCAAAACTGACATTTATTTAAATTTAATTCTAGACCAAATTTTGATGCCGTTTCTAACACACGTTTTAATTTATCTAACCCTTATTCTCATCTTTAGAGGGAATAATTATATCGTCTAAATAAATAATTACAGTATCATCTTTTAATAAATCTTTAAACACATAATTTACATATCTCTGAAATGCTAAGGGACTATTACATAACCCATACGGGACTTTTAGAAGCTCATACTGGGCATTGTAGGTCACAAAAGCTGTATATTTTCTACTTTTTTCCTCTACATCAACTTGTAAAAACGCATTCTTTAAATCTAGTGTCAAAAAGACCTTACCCTCCCCTAACCTATCAAATAGATCCTCAATATTTGGCAACGGGTATTTATCTTTAATAATTTTCGTATTTAAAATACGGTAATCACAGCATAACCTTATTCCTCCATCTGTTTTCCTACACACCACTATTGGCGAAGCGTAATGTGACGTACTTTCTCTAATTATACCATCTTTCAACCACAGATCAATCTGTTTATCTACTTCTAATTTCTCTGCAAATGACAACCTGCGCGAACGCAAACATACAGGTGTGTGTCATCAGATAAAACGATCGACATTTTTAAATCAGTGCTTTTTGTTTTAACTGGCTTATAATTTTTTATCAACTTCCTTAATCTCTCTTTTAACGACTTATTAGTTCCCCCATCAAATTATAGTCATGGGGAACTTAGGTAATCGTGAAAAATTTCGACCTCGGTTTTTTGACCTTTTTATACGTTTTCAGGTGTGAGGAATCCGAAAATGACAAAATTTGTATGGCGTCTGTCTGTAGGGTGTCTGTTAGTGTGTCAGTCCGTTAGTGTGTTAGTCTGTTAGTTTGTTAGTCTGTTAACACGATATCTCACGAACAAATGATCGCAGAGAGGTCAGATCGGTTTTAAAATATTACTTTCGATACTGGCAGGAACCCTATTCATTTGCAACATTCGAATTAAAAAACTTCGTAAGTTATGAGAAATTTACGATTTTCTTAACATGGGAGAATAGGACAAAATTTTACTTAAACGTGCATTAAATGGAAACTTTTTACTGTAAAAATGTCGGACCAGTTTTAAAATATCAGTTTTGATGCCGGAATGAACATCAGTAACTATAAATATGCTACTTTGAAAATTTCACAAGTTATTGGAAATTTACGAATTTCTTAACATGGCAGTATAGGGCAAAATTCCACATAAACGTCAATTTTGAGAGATATTTTCATCGTAAAGATGTCAGACTACTTTTGAAATATTATTTAGAACACTGGCATGAATAATAATGACTATGAATTTTCCAATATAAAAATTTCGTAAGTTATTGGAACATTACGAATTTCTTAACATGGCAGAATAGAGCAAAATTTCACATAAACGTCAATCTTGAGGGATATTTTCATCGTAAAGATGTCAAACCACTTTTTAAATATTATTTTGGATACTGGCATGAATATCACAGACTATGATTTTTCCAATTAAAAAAATTCGTAAGTTATTTGGAATTTACGATTTACTTAAAATGGCAGAATAAGGCAAAATTGAGCATAAACTTCCATTTTGAGGATCATAAATACATTAGACAACTTCAAAATAACATTTATGATATTTGTTTGAACATGATTGAATACAAATATTCTAATAGGAAAATTTCGTAAATTATTCGTAATTTACGATTTTATCAACATAGCGAAATTGTAAATTTTTCATATAAATATGAATTTTGAGGATTATTGCATTGGAAATAGCAGCATGAAAACTAAACAATAGAATTGACCCTGATAAAATAAATTAATAGATTAGAATAAGATAAATATATCGAAGTGAACGGTGGATGACCTATTAGGCGGGGATTTCATTCTGTCATTGTATCAAGCTTTGGTCAAATTCATTTCTTTTAACATGATTATAATATGTCTCCCACTAGAAATTTATGAGAACATAAATATGATGGGGAACTGAGCAGAGTCCACCTATGCCAACTAGTTTAAAATGTGGCTGACATCGAATTCTGTTTCTTCCTACAATTTACACATATTTGAAAAAAAAAAAAAAAAAAAAAAAAAAAAAGAATCTATTTTATTTTCCCCTTGATCAAATAAAGAAAAAAAAAAAACACTCATCTGCTTCATTGGGATCGCTTCCCCCCGAAATTGGAAGACAATCCCCCCCCCCCCCCTCTACGTCGGTCGAATTCGAAACACCTGTCTTCTTTTTATTTTGTTGTTTCAGAATATGAAAGATAATACCAGGCAGAATTACGTCGCATGACAAACTTTTGCATAATGCGCCGATTATATTTACTGAATCACGATTAGGAATCATGTTTAAAACACAAGCAAAATTTAAAAGATCTTATCAGCTTATGACCAGAAAGGGGACATACCCCTAATAAAAATGAGAAGGGTTGACTTTCAAAGCCCGAATATATCATTTTTCTTCCGGACAACTTCTAATAAAAACAGTTAATCCCTTCATAGATTAGGGGAGGGGAATTGGGCTCCCTGGGAGGGGAAAGAAGCGGAGGAAAAGCTAACAGGTGAACACCTGTTCGGAAAACTGTATTCGGAAAACGCATGATAATCCCCTATTTCGGAAATCGCACGTTCGCAAGTAGCACGACACCGTATGGAGTTCTGTGATACATTAAACTTTATACTGTTACAGATCACCGTGTCTTCAAATAACGGATATTCTACAGTAAGCGTACCTATTTTTGCGACAGGTTACTTCTGAAGCAAAATATAGCCAGTGCTAAATGTGGATAAAGTGTGGAGGAAAATTGAAGAGTTCATTTTTTTATTTATTAATTTATTTTTAAATTTATTATACATTTCCGCTAAAGGCACGTATGCTTAAAGCATGCCACCGAGGGGGGATAACATTTCCGCTAAGGACACGGGTTTATGGATTTCCGCTAAGGGTACTGTCGCTAAGGGCACGGTCCCCGTGAAACATGAAAAAGTTTTTAATTATGTGAAGTTAGAGGTTTTATTGAGTGAAGTTAGAGGTTTTATTGTAAAAGATGACGAATGTTTTAAAAAGATATCGTTTTTCACTTGAGGTATTGTGAAAAAGAGTGTAACGAGAATGATTCAGTAATTAAAAAAATAACTATGCTTTATGAAAAAGAATATGAAATGAGAGTAACGAAAAATAAATAAATAAAAATATTCATAAAAAACATCCTTCAGTATGACTTGAATTCGATCCCGGCACCTCCCATTCGAACTTGAGACAAAATACTTCCATAAGAGAATAGTTTTCGAGTACTCTAACCATTGACCTATAGAAATATGTCCTAATGAATCTTGTTTTAATGCATGTAGATAAAAAAAAAAATGTATGTGTGAGGGATTTTTTTCTACTATGTGCTTGAACAAATCTCTCTCTCTATTTTTAAAGAGCGTTCTTTGTGTGTGTGTGGGGGGGGGAAGAGTCTAAGCGTTTCTAATTTGTATGCAATTGAACTTCAGTGAAAACCATAGAAAACTCCCAACGAGCTCGACTTCGCTCCGAATTTTGTATCTTCTTTCTTCCAGCTTTGATGGCTACTGCCAAGGCGAAGTTGTTCAGAGTCTTCCTTCTTTTTTTTCCCCCTTCGAATTCTTGTGGATACGGACTAGAATTCTTAGAAACCCCTTCCCGCACAGGACACCAGGTTTAGGTGCCTCCAGTTTGCAATTTTACCCAAACAACGCTGACGCTCTTTTCATTTTCATTGTTTAGAATTTAACAAATGAAATTTTGAGTGAATTCCTAATAATGCTTCGAAATCTTTTGTTCCGAAGCAGCACGTTTCATCCCAATTAATTATGCCGTTGGCTTCTAAAAGATTCAAAGGAATTTTTTCTTCCCTCCATTTCTATGCTTTTGTTATCGTTGATAGAGCACTTGTTACTTTATGAAATAGCTTTCAAAGAGGTCGGCATCTCCCCCCCCCCCCCCCCCCGCTTTAAGCCTCATTACTGTGATTTTATACAAAGAACACTGTAATTAGGTCGGTAGCAAAAGAACCTTTTTTTTTCCATGCAATAAAAGTGGCGGTCAGCGTGAAGAGAATGAGAATGGGCTGTTTGACGAGATTTGTTTAAGATAGCGAGTTGGAAATGTGTTACCTCGTGATATCGGACACGAAAACTTCATTCAAAGTTACAAAAATGTCTCTTATTTCTTGCAATAAATGCCGTTCTGGAAGCAGCTAATACATATGCCAAACTCATTATGTGGAACGAGAGGTGCCATTGGGGTTTCTAATTAACATCTTTTTAAACAACGTAAAAATTTCTTTTGAAAGCACTTTAAAAAAGTCTGATGTGGGCACCACACGACTTCCTTACACAACCATTTCACTGAAATATATATAATGTTATGAAAACATTCACATTTTTGTGAGCTAACTGATTCGAAAATAAACAGGCTACAAAAATTCCTTAGTGTGTGACATGCGGAGGGTGGAGTGAGGTCGGAGGAGTGAGGAGGAATCGGATTTTTCCCTTGATCTTGGACGAGGGTTCGTTGCCACCGGGAGATTACAAATTATGGGAGCGTTGCCATCGGAAGTTTGTAAATAATTTCCGGTGGGACTTGGCAATTTTCGCGATTGAAAATGAATTTAAGGGACTTAGATTTATTTACACAATTTTTTGGGCTCGGAATTTTTTTAACTTAGAAATAGATTGAATTTAAAAAAAGAATTTGCTTCAATCCTACATAGTGTGTGCTCTCCTCTTCGCTCGCTCGCATTCGGACTTGAGACCGACAACGGTAGAGTTACGCACACACTAATATCCATACACACATTCATTCATCCGTGAAGTTTTTCTTGGTTTTCTTCAAATATAAAGATGCAGGAACAATCAATAAATCTGTGCAATATTTTTCTTGAAGTTTTTGAATATTTTTGTATAATTTAAAGGAATATTTTTGTATAATTTAAATAATGTCCCTTAAACTTTTAGTGAATTTCGGGAACTTAGCAATTTCGACAGAATTAAAAATCAGTTTGTTATTACATAGGATTTACATACCTTTAATTAAGGTTGATTAACATTTAAATATTTAACCATTATTTTTATGAATTAATTTATAATGAAAATTTATATAAGCGGATAATTTTGGATAGTTAACAAGTTTCGTATGCCTTCGTGAAGGAGATATTTGCAAAATAAATTGATGCTACATTCCAATTGGCTGAATCGTGTCACGTGATAAAATACACTGAACTAACTTTTTTCAATCATGCGACCCATGCATGCCGAATCTTTAAGGGACTCGGCATTTTTGGAGATATTTCGGAGACTTGGAAGTTTTGACAGAATAAAACAAAGGGCTCGGAATTTGAATATTTTGGGCTAATTTAAAGAATGTCACTTGAACGGAATAAAAAAATAGGGGGATTCATCGGTTATTACATAGGATTTAAAACAACAACATGCCTTTAATTACGGGTTAAATAATGAACAATTAATTTTTTAACATGCATTAAGGTTGGTTGGTTGATAAGGATCATACAATCGGGTAATACAGTTTAATAAGGGTTGTGCAATGGACACTTCAACAAAGGGATTGTAGATTTTAACTATAAAGTAAACGATATGACGTTACGAAAACCCTCCACCAGTATTGGAAGAGTCGTTTCGAACGGCAATCTCCCTTCATCAGATAGAAGCACTCATTTTATAACAAACTTTTATTTTGAAAATTTTTCAGAATGAAACAAAGATTGGGTTGATGAACACTTATTGAAGCCCCAACTTATAAATAACTTAACATTCATGAAAAATGTACACTCTAAAAATCACTATCATTTAAAAAATTCTCACTTTCAAACAGTCAATAAATTTTATACTCTAAAAATTAAATTTTATATTGTCACTAAATAAGTTTTGCATTTAACATTCAAGTTGCATTGATTAAAAATTGAACACGTATGTAATATTAATTTTAAATCTGTTAATAAATTTTATAAATTTAATGAAAGTTATATAAATTAAATTTTATATATTGTTGCTATAAAAATATTATTTTTGTCTTTACTATTAAATAAATTTATCATATCATGGAAGTTTTAAATCAGTCAATAAATTTTATAGGCAATAAAGTTATATACGTTATACATATAATGAATATTATATAAACTTTATATATTGCTGCTATACATTTACCATTAAATAAATTTCCCCCTTAACATTCACTTAAGCTCTAACTTACAAATACTTTTCTATTCGTTAAAAATTGAACACACGTGTACTGTTCGTTTAAAAATCCCTATCATTTAAAGAATTCTCACTCTGAAACAGTCAATAAATTTTACTGTTAAATAAAGTTAACATAACATGAGAGTTTAACAGAGTAATATAATTTACAGTATCTTGATTTTCTTCAAACAGATAAATAATAAATTTTATAATAATAATAATTTTTAAATGATTATAAAATTATTTTGAAGTTTAAGTTTATAATGACATAAAAACAAAATAGTATTTTAAATTGTTTTTATAAAAATTTGTATAAACATTAATAAGGAAAGAATTATTAGTTACTAAGAAATAAAAAATATTTCGCGTTAAACATTTTCATTTTAAAAAATTCCATATGTCAAACTAATTAAAATAAAAATAAACAATTTTTATTAAAAACTAGCAGACCCGGCCACGCGTTGCTGTGGCTAAGTTATACGTTGAAAATTTGATAAGATATATATTATTTCCCCACAACTGGATTTAGCGGTCTTTTTTTTTTTTTTTTTTTGCGCCGTTTTGAACGATAACGATGTTGTTCTGGATTCTTTGCAATAAAATATGGCAACCTGCATGCTTTTATTTTAGATTTATGATTTAGCTTATGAGTTTTCACTGAAAAGAGAAAATTAAAATCTTTTTGTAAAAAAATAGAACCGACTCCAAAAAGCAACTACTATTCAAACAACTAAAAAAATAAATAAATAAATAAATAAATAAAATAAATAAATATAGAGCAATCAATTTCTTTTAACTAACAAAGTTAAAAGTAATTTTATGTACAATATAATTATTGTCTGGATTAGAGATTCTCAAAGTACTAAGCACACTGGAATTTTCCAGGTGTATCCTGCGTTAATTTCGACAAATGTGCCCAGATATACAAATAACTATAGTTACTGTATTCCATGTATACTACTCATTTGTCAACTCATCATTATTACGATAATTTATTACGATTCTTTTAGCTCCCCCCCTCCAAAAAAAAAAAATTATACAGACACGACATTATTTCATTATTTAAAGCATGAAAATCTGACATTGACAGATTTTAATTTAGTGCCAGAGGCCTACTGCTAAACTTGTTAATATCGACAACTTCTTCTTTAGTTAATTCGTGACGATCTAAATTCCATGATAAAGTTTTCATTAAATCAAACCAATGTGTTTCAGCTGCAGATACTGTAACAAATAACGTTGGAAGTCCAAACTGTCTTATAGCCGCAAAACAACGTTTTTTCTCTTTTTACCAATGAGGGGGAGGTGTGCCTTGGGGGGACTCATGTCAAAGGCGTGCCTTGGGGGGGGGACTCATGTCAAAGTTGTACCTTGGGGGGGGCTCATGTCAAGGTTGGGCCTTGGGGGGGACTCATGTCTAAGTTGTGCCTGGGGGGGGACTCATGTCAAAGTTGTGCCTTGGGGGGGACTCATGTCAAAGTTGGGCCTGGGGGGATTCATGTCAAAGTTGGGCCTGGGGGGGGACTCATGTCAAAGTTGTGCATTGGGGGGACTTCATTCAATAAATCCCCATCCAATAAACCGACTGAAATAGGCCCTTAGCACTAATTAAGAGTGTATTATAAAAATTCGACAACTGTACCGACTGAAATAGGCCTCTAGCACTAAAAAAAAAAAAAAAAAAAAAAACTAATAGTCCTCAGTCCTAAACTAAATTCTGCTTTTGCCAGAATTTCATCAACATCTTTTTTCTTTTATTATTATTATTGAAAGAAAAAGAAAAGAAAATTAATAATAATCAGTATCGTTACCAGCGATATCGAAAAAGTTTTTTTTAATAATTTTGAATTAGGAAAAAAAAAAAAAAAAAAAAAAAAAGGAAATTAAAGGGGTCTAATGTGCAAGTTGTACCTGACGGGACTAATGTGCAAGCTGCACCGAACGAACAAACTATTTCTTTCAACGAAAATGCCTACTAACCCTGGACGATAGGTCTAATATATTGTATCATATTATACATCGTATTTATCGTAATATAACTCAATACTTATTTCGCTTCCTTCTTCGACACGTTTTAATACGCATTTTTTATATGCATGAGCAGCCCCCGAAAAACAAAAACATTAAATCATTAAATTGATTTTTTTACTTATTTTTATTTCATATTATTTCACGCGCACTTTTTATTTCCTAATTCAAAATTATTAAAAAAAAAAAAAAACTTTTTCGATATCGCTTGTAACGATACTGATTATTACTAATTTTCTTTTCTTTTCCTTTCAATAATAGTAACAATAAAAAAAGATTTTGATGAAATTCTGGCAAAAGCAGAATTTAGTTTAGGACGGAGGACTATTAGTTTTTTTTTTTTTTTTTCGTCCCAATTATAACATCGCTTTCAAATTATTCATTTATATTTTCGATAAATTTTAGATCGATAAATGTCCAACTATCGAAAATGACAACGCAAAAATCGCAGATTGAGAATAATAGGCCCTCAGTCCTAAAAAAAAAAAAAAATTGTATTAAATGCAAATGAAACTGTAAATTGCGCCTAAAAGTATAAAATAATTTCCTTCCCCAAACAACCTATAACAGTACAAATAATCACAACTTTTGAAGTTAGCGCAAAATTAAATACAAATTGATACCTTTATTCAATACAAAAATCGAATCTTATTCAAAATACACATCTCACATTGTCACCTGCAAAACGCAGCCGAAAACTACTTTGATTCAAGAAAACAAATAAGATTTCGTAAGCAGCAAAAGTTGGCGAAGTTGCTGGTATCTGACGTCCTTGGTAAAAGAAAAATCGCAAAATTATACAATATATATTATGAAAATATACATCTTGCACGTATATTTTTGCGTTACGTTTTGATCGCCAAATCCAAAAGCCACCAAGGATGATAGCTATCAAAGTTATACCAAATTTGCAAAGGAAACTCTAACTTCGTAGAAACTTAAATACCGCATTGTGAAGAATGTTCACTGTTCTATGTAGATGCTACTTATGGACCAAAATAATAAAGGAAACATGAAATTGTATCATTCGAGACAACAGCATTTGTTGTTACCGATCTAAAAACAAACCTTTAAAAACTAATTAAATTGTATTTAATTTTGCGCCGACTTTAAAAGTTATGATTAATTGTAGTGTTACAGGTTGTTTGGCGAAGGAAATTATTTTTTACTTTTAGGCGCAATTTTCAATTTCATTTCATACAATTTTTTTTTTTTTTTTTTTTTTTTTTAGTTGTTTGAATAGTAGTTGCTTTTTGGAGTCGGTTCTATTTTTACAAAAAGATTTTATATATTATGCAAACATGACAGTTTTATTTGTTTCAACCATTAGTTTTGAAGTTATTACAAATAGAAAGGGCAGCGCGGCTTTTTTGTTTCTGTGTCTTAGTGTATGTTCAATGCGTTAGCCTTAACTTCCACCTTGAAAGTGACTCGTTTTGTTTACTTTTAAAATTCCCAATATTCTCCAAAGTTCCTAAAAAATCCCCAGTTTACTACCATTTTTCAAAAACCGTGGTTTTTTGGCAACACTACCTGCATATGAGTTTTATCAGCCTCTGTAGCGTTCGGGAAATGTCTACCAAAACTTTTCTGGAAGAGTTTGTTCTGATTGGTTGCACAGGAAGCTTGTTGTCGGGTCTCGGGTAGAGATAATGGATGTTTTGGTACTAGACCGTGGGCCATAAGCTAAAAATGTCATTTAAAAACAAGTTCGTTTCAACTTTTCGGGGGCAACCTGAAAATGTTGCTAATATATTCTTTTTAAGATAGTTAATGAAAATATTAAATCTTCTGGAAGTAAACTTTGCACATAAATTTGGAAAATTGATTTCAGTTTGAAGGAATTGAGTTTACATTTAGGATGCTGGTTTAAAGCAGTGTGTAATATATTTCTGATAATACTGTGAGTCGTTGAATAAATTTTAAAATATCTTGCACACAAGTGCTTAAATCATACTCCTGAGAAAAAGTACTAAAAAGGGGAAAAATATTAATATTTAGTGGATCTGCAGATCAGGAGCCTCAACATCCTATTTTCATCACTCATTACTCATTAGATCATTGATAGTTTTTATTAATTCCATATTTATATCTATCATTATCATCATCAATTTCAATCTTTATCAGTCCACTACAGGGTAAAGGCCCCTTCTAGGTCATTCCAATCTGCCCTGTTTTCTGCAATTATCCTCCATTCTCTCTTCCAAACTTCACAATTTTATCTCTTAAAAAACACACTGGTCTCTTTCGCGGTCTTTTGTTTAATCTCGGTATCCAAAATAGGAGTGGTGCTCAATCTATCATAATTTCTTCTGGAAGTGCCCAGTCCAGCTCCATTTTAACTTAATTCTAGAAATAACATCAGTAACATTGGTTTGCTCCCTAATCTAATACAAATGTTTCGTTTTCTGTCTCTTCGAGTGAATCCAAACATGCATCTCTCTCTCTTTATTATATATATGTATACATATATATGACGACTCGCTACATAAACAGATACATTTCTGACGGGGGTTACCACTCCCCTTCAACTTTTCGCTGTATATCTCTGTCTATATCTATATCTCTACATATGTATATTTATATAGCTTGGCGGGTGTTTGTTTTAGCTTGGCGGGGCGGAACGCTACCTCGTTCCTTGATTTATATATTTTCCTAGAAACAGCCTTCTATTAATTCCTTGTAAATAATAAAATTTTTTACCAAATTTCTTGCAAAAAAACTACATCACATATCGGAATTATTTTGTATAACTCTCTAAACTAATTATCAATTCTATCGCAAAATTTTTGTAGAAAAACAGGCTTTTAAACATTGTAATAACATTTCATTATATTTAGTGTAACCATGTTAAACTATATTTTTAATACATACCATTTATAGACCATAATGGTACGATATTCTTTTGCGTGTTCCTCAAAAGGAGTCACCGTTATTATGTACACCGCTAAAAATGATACACCTAGTTGATTATAACTCACTTATATTTCAACCTAATTTGACATCATTTGAATGATTACAGAATATCATCGGAATTCTTTTGTGTGGTCCTGTAAATAAATTTAGCTTATACATAACTTTTTTTTTTTTTTTAAGCAAGAACACATGCTTTTTAAATATGTTTATAATATATGTTAATTCCACTAAATGCAGCATAAACACGTTAAAATGCGCTTAGGTAAAAATTTGCCCATAGATTCTAATGTTATGAAATTATTTTGCGTTTCTCTGTAAAGAACAGCAGGAAAAACATTTCAACTTATTCTATGTTTTTCAAAAATAATTGTTCGAAATTTAACAAAATTTGGATGGTTACATGACATTGTCGGAATACTTTTGTAAGGTCCTGTACATTAATTATGAAGCCTAAGTACACATATTTTCTACAGAAATCATAAATTTAAGCATCTCAATAATGTACGCTAATTTAATTTCGTTGAATACAGATTAACGAAGATAAAACTCGCTTAAACGAAATTCACCCCATAGGCCATAATGATAAGAAAATCTTTGGTGTATCCCTTTACACGATCCATGAATAATCGAAGCATAAAAAAAATTACACAACTATTTTTATACAGAGTCTGAACATTTATACTAATTTGCAAGTCAATCGGGGATTTTTGCGTCCGCTATCACGGTACAAATTCTGTCCATAGGCCGTAATGTTAAAAAAAAACTTTGGTGTGTCCCTGTACACGAACAATAAATGGAATATACACTTAAACTATACTCATTCCGCGTGGTTCATGAGCATGTGTACCAAATTGCAAGCCAATAGCGTGATTTTTGCGGCCGCTATCATGCGAGAAACAGACACAAACAGAACCCAAAATTTTTTTGAGTCTCCATATCCCTTTAAGACTGGGAACGTTTTTGCTTTAAAGCATTACATTCTTCTTTTTTTGCAAACTGAAAGAATAATATGGACTATAACCAACATTTGTTGATTTAAAATTGTACTTTACACTTCCTGCTAATTAGCTCGATAGTTTTTTTTTTCCTGATTTTATTACAGATGCAAAATAGTGAGTGGATGTCGTGGATGTCTAACCCGTACAAATGTACGATTTCGGTCGGAAAGTGATATGGAGGCCTCCACTGACGCTTAGGTAATAATTTAGCTAGATGTCAGAGTAAAACTTACTGTGTAACACTGTCTATGGTAACCTATGTTGTTGTATAAAGACAGTTTGGAGAGTTCATTAATTTGAAGAAGAAGCAAATCGGTAGATATTTTTCTTTCACGAACATTTAACACTTTCTACTGATCAGCAAACAATCTCACTTCAGCCCAGCTTATTTGAGAAAAACACGTCACCTTTGAATGTTTCTCATCTCCGATGTACAACCAATAACTAATTTCTTCTTACATTATATTACCTGTAATAATTCTACTTAAAAATAAAGGGGGGAAAAGCGTTTTAAAAGAATTCGATCAAAATGTTAATAATACGCAAGATAATGATGTCGAGAGAAACTTTACATCTTATTTGTGAAAAATACTACATTTTTGAATTTACCTCATTCCCGATATATAAACAATACGTCCTTTATTTCTCACATTGTATGAAATGTAAAGATTACTCAAAAATACACGAAAAGAATGCAATAATAGAATTGGATGAAAATGTCAACAATACTCCTGATAATGTAAACATAAATATACGTAAACAAAACATATCAAATGCTAGCGCGCGCCGTAACAGCAGCTGTCATTGGGCTAAAAATCACAGCGAAAAGGAAATTACTGTTTTGATTGGAGGATAAGCGAATGAATGAGTAGAGAATTTGACTATCTCTAAGTGTAAGTAGAATAGCAGGACCGCAGAAATGTCAAATTTGTTGAATTAATTTAATTAATTTTAAAATAATGTGCACATCTTCAGACCAGAACATTGCGAATTCGTAGATAATAGAATATTCTTTTAATTTTAACATTAATTTGAAATTGCCCCTCGATGATTGAAACGGACTTGAACGATATCAACCTATGGCCCACGGCCTATACTTTATGATCACGAATATTTATATCTGTCATTCATTAACAAATAGGCAGGTTTTAATCTGTTAATAGGTATGTACGTTTACATTTTTACCCTTTATTTCTACTGTGAAATATTTTTCATGCCCTTTGACAACTGGAAAATGTCCATCCTAAGCAGGTTCGAGTGTTTTTTTTTTTTAACTCGATCAGTGCGAATGAAAACATGGGTCTTCATGAATAAAAATTTTCTTGGAAGGTTGCCTATGGATTTTAAGCGGTTTTAATGGCTCCATTTGTCTCTAGAAAAGGTTTCGGGGTCTGTAACTGTTCGCCCGGTATCCTGACAGATATGCCGTAAACCTTTTGGGCAATGGTAAAATTTCTATCTAATTCTGATCTTAATCCTAACAGTACTGTTGGTAGTGACTGCGTCCATTTAATCGAATGCTTTTAAGGAACTTTTCCATGACATTGTGGAGGATGTTTCTGTTTATTTTAAAACCGCAAATGTTGAAAAGTTCCGATCTAAACTGATCAGTGATCACACGATGCGGGAAATCCAGTGATCCTAAAATGCACGAGCAACTGTTGCGGCCACCCAATTTCCTAGAGGAATAACTTCTATCCAACATGTGAAGCGGTCCATACAAGTTCAGCAATATAGTTTCTCGTCTGAGCACCTATTATGTCAAGAAGAACGACGCTGAATCTTTCATCTGTTTCTTCGTAAGTGGAAAATGGGGAATGGATATATCTGATAATCTTGTTCTTTTGACAGACAATGTCGTTGATTTACATTTTTCCGAATATTTGTCCAAATAAATTCTGAAGCGATTTGCTTGACTGTAGATTTCAAACCAGGGTGAGCTAAGTTGTGGATTTTTTGAAATATCTAAAAGCTTCGAGTGCAAATGGCCGAATTTTCGAAATTGAAATGTCACACCAAAGAAGTTTACCAGAATGCTTAAACTTCAAGGACTCTTTTAAACGTTAAGAGCTTCATTGTTAATCTGTGCGTTAGAAATTTCATCCTAATGAATTGTAGTGATTCTGGATAATGAATCTGCAACTCTATTTTCTTTTCCACTAATGGAAAAAGAAAATAGAGCTGCTAAATCGGTTTTTTGAAACTGATATACGTTATTCAAGTTCACAAACGGATGTCGAAAATCATGTAAATACCACCCCTGGTCCATGTACAGGGACATCAGAAATTATTCCAAAGCATCGAATACTGTGGGACTGTGAGATGTATTTCTAAAACCCTACTTTAATACAGCTTTATTTTTCACAAATCCTAATAAAATTTAAATATGTTATTCAGGTTCACAATCGGATGTTCCCTATTGAAAATGGAGTAAATAAAACCAGTAGTTTGTGTGTAGGAACACCTGAAAATATTCCAAAATATAAAGAAATGTTTATCTAAACATAATTTAAGAACTTTATCATGCACAGATCTTAATGAAATTAAATAAAGTTATTCATGTGCTTTCCATAGTATGATAAGATTTACAGGGCCACGTAAAAATAATATCCACGTATATTGAGAGCTATGTAAGGAAATTGTTGTAATTAACCTTTCATTTTTATTGAGCATTTTATTACTTTCTAACAACGTTTAAGAGTGAATATTATTTGAATTAGTTTAGTTGTCTGTCTGACTGTCTAATGGCTCGCCTTCAACGTCTGTAAATATTTTTAGGACTTGTTAAAAATGAAAATCGTTATTCAAGTTCACTATGGAATGTTCCCTCTCTAAATTGACACGAACAGGTCCTGTACAAATTGTTTGTATACAGGAACACTCAGAAACGTTGCCAGCGTTTTTGCAGAGGCATTTTTAGAAATCCTATTTAAGTAACTTACCACTTCAAAAAATCTTAATTAAATTGACTTTTATTGTTGATATCCTAAAAACAGTTAAACATATCCGATGACAGTTAAACATATCCTGTCTTGTATATGTTTAACTGTCCAGTTTACAGGGTTATACTGAAATATTCCGACGGAAATTGCATTTCCGTTTGAGTTAAGCATTTTTATCGCTTTCCAACGACGTTTAAGAGTGATTATGAATTCAATTAGTCTGTCTGTCTTCTTTTTTTGTCCTTCTGCCTTGTAACAATGCAGGCAAAGAACTAGGACAGTGCACTGAGAAAAAAAATACATACCGCTTTCATCTAGAACGAATAGGTGGTGCTTTTCTAAATCCCTAAACTAGAAATATATATTTCAGAACTATGAGTATAAGGCACGTCAATACACTGAGAAAAAATTCTGTAACTGACATCTAGAATCTAAATTGTGGTTCTAGAAAAAATAGTTCCATGTCATCCTTTAAATTTCATATAAAAAAAATTCTAGTCCCCTTTTAAAGCGAATTCTAGAGACCTCTATTAGAATTCTTGAGCGTTTGCCTATACTATCGAGGACAAACCTATTTGAAAATATCTCCAAATAAATGAGAATACAAGAGGCGGGTTTCAGCAGCTATAATCTTGGTTTATGATCCAATTCTAGAAAATTAAGCGAGAATTTCTCGTGATACAAAAGATTCAGAATATTTTTTCACCATCCAGAAATGAGTACACTAGAAATTCTCGACCATTTCATCTATTCAGTTTATTGGCGTGCCTTATGCGCATAGCTCGGAAATCTATATTTCTAGTTTAAGGATTTAGAAAATGGCCACTTATTCATTCTAGATGAAGGCGGTATATATTTTTTTTTATCAGTGTGAAACGATGCAACGAGTATTTTCAGTTGGAAAGTGTTAATAATGAATGTAAACCGCATAACTTTTTTGTTCTTGTCAATTTATTTAAATAGAGCGAAGTGGGCAATATAACAATAAAGGTTTACGACCGGAATATGTGATGTATGGAATGAGTATTCTGTACTGTACGGAGGTTCCATTTCATTTATGTTCACAGACTCGTTCTTTCCTTTGACGCATACATAAAACGAAAAAACACGTAGGATAGGAATGAAGTACGCCTGCGCTTTTTACGTTAGTCTTAATTAATAAAAAAGATATCCCAAATGTTTCTCGACTTTAGAATGCTTCTCATCGCCTACCCTTTGACGTCAATAGGAAGGTGTGAGGTTATCGCCATTTCAGCTCCACCATGTTCTTTTCTTCCACGAGGTCATACAAGTGCGAGGCGATTTCTTCAATTTGAATTGAGTAACGTTTTGCTTGACAGTGTGTTTGTAGCTATTCCACATCGTTCTCATAATCATCCCTCAAATGTAGAGGTGAAGTTTAGAGAAAAATTGTCAACTACTCGAATTCTGAAGGAACAGTCTGGCCATAGAATAATAATATAGGAAGAAGGAGCATAAGTGTTTCTAATAAGCTGTTGTGTTGCCACAACAAACAGCGATATTATTATTTTTCTATGGCCCTACTTTAAGGTTTTGAGTAGCAAAAGTAGCTTTCGCTGGCATTTCACTAGAAGGGGTTTGTAAGCATTAAGAGTATTGCCATGCTCCTTCTTCTTATTATTATTCTATGCAGTCTGGCTAGGGCAATTGGTTCGAAAGCGTGCAGATGACGCAAATGATCACACAAATTAATTTACTATTACTCATAAAAATATAGTTAAAGTAGTCTAACATACTACCGCATACACCCTCTGCAGACGTCACACATTGAAACATGTAAAAACATTGGGGGGAAAAAAAAACCCCAAGATTTTACAATTACCTAAGCTCCCGATAGCTATGTATCAACAAAGTCAATCCAATATGTTCAGAATACATAGTTGGACTACAATAATGTAAAAACAAGGGGGAAAAAATCATTTAAAAAACAGTTGATTTAAAAAACAGTTGATCATTTATGAAGCCGGAAGCCGAAGCTAATGTTATTCTATGGGAAATTTTTCTTTACAAATAACTTATTAACTAATACATATTTTTAAATTCTGTTTTCACATTCTGAAAATTCCCAGCTGTTCAATGGACGGACCTTTTTTTAAAAATTATTTTTTTTTAATTTTTTATATTTTATTTTGAAGCTGCAAAATACGAATTCTCAATATGTGAATTTTTTTTCATTTTTCAATTTCAAAGTTAAACATTAAAAATACATTTTCAATACGTCCATTTAAAAGTTGGGAATTTTCTGAATGTGAAAACCGAATTTTAAAATATGTATTAGTTAATAGGTTATTTGTAAAGAAAATTTCCCCATAGAATAACAATGGCTCGGGCTTCCGGCGACGGTAAGTGAAGAGGGCCGTTAAGGAATAATGATAAAGTTTTTAATTTTATTTTTAGGGATTTTTATTTTATTTTTATTGTTTTTTATTTATTAATTATTAATAATTTATTTATTTTTATTTATTTTTGGCCACATTTTCATTTTTTTTTTTTTTTTTTTTTTTTTTTTAACTATAAAGTTAAAATGGGATATTTATTTAATACCTTTTGAACCAATTATCCGACTGAACTAAAAATTACGGTGTTAGATACATTTTGTCCCGATTAATACGTACACCAAGTTTCGTAGCTTCCAGTTGAATGGTGTACGAATTGAAATATCATGTCATCCATTTTACCGAAATGTCCAGAACATGTTTTTGGAGTTTGCTTAAACAGGATTTATTTTACACTTTTTGTTTATGATATATTTTCAATTCATTGTCTATTTTCTCGAGTGGATTCATTCAATGTGAGAGATCTATTTGTCGTAGAAATAATGATCCTCCTCGATCTAGAGTCGAACCTTTTCAGCTAATGAGAAATGCTAATCAACAGGTATCGTTCGAGTAGGAAGGAGAGAGAACGGCACAATCAGAGCATGACCAGAGAGAGACGGGGAAAAAAAGTTCTGCCACAAAGGCACAACGCTGCACAATGAAAGAAGTTGCACAATTAGTAAACAATAAGAGAATCAACAAAAGGAAAGGGACTAAAAATAGGTTTGTGTTGCCGTCGATGTTATCAGTTCAATAGGTCGGACATTTGTTTCGGTTCTCGTCTCGAGATTTAGCTTTGTTTTGTTTGCTCAAACACACACACCTATCTGTTCCGGAAGAGTGATAAAGTGGATAGGAAAACTATCGGTAGCTGTTTCGAATGGAGAAGGAGACTCGCCATCTGCGCGGACAAAATTATATCAGAAGAACGAGGACTGTGCTTACTCGATTTGCGTTGCGGAAAAAAACACTGTATTTTAGGAAACAATAAAAAATGTACTGCAATGCGCCTTAATCTAATGCTCTGATTTAGAGTTGCCCAATATAGAGTACAATACGAATGTCTGGAGGGTAAACGAAAAAAATGGTAACAGATAAAATGGTAATGGAAAAACTAAGTAATCGGAAAAAATGGTAACGGGTATAATAATGGAACTTCTGCCATGTCTGAAAGTCATGTTTGAAGCAATTATAACACAGGTCGACAGGTAAAATTTTCATTTTATAATTTTGGTTGATCTTTATGTTTTTTGGTGTGCTGAAACAGAAAATGAAGCCATTTTTTTTCTATTTTTGTCGATACAGGGCGCCTGCCTGTACAATTTCTTCCATTACTCTTCCACCAATAGGGTAAGTATGTTACCATAATTAATCATAGATACCTATTGTTGTAATTGTGAAGCACTAGTGCGACTTAAAACCCAACCAACCAACCTATTGTTATGATGGCAATGTAAGAAGTTGTGTCGGTAAACACCCTGTATTGACAAAAATCTATACGTGATTGAGAAAAATTGGCTGCATCTTTTCAAAAAACAAAGATCAGCTGAAATCATCCAATCAAATTTTGTCAACTTCATTTTTGTACGATGTGTAATTTGGGCTCAGAAATAATTGGTGTAGAGAAAAAAGTATTTCTTGTTACTTCTTCCATGGATTCCCATGAAAGTCTTGAAAAGTTTTCTTTACAAATTAAACAATAATGAATTATTTGAGAAAACACTTTTTCACCATAATAATTTCTAAAAAATATTTATCCCGCTTCACTGGTCAATATACTGAAATCTCAAAATACCATATCATTAATAATAATAAAAAATCTAAAAAAAAAAAAAAAACAATCATTGAAATAAGTCACAATCAAAGTTAAATTTGCTGCTACTTTGGGCAGCGGTATTCCTGCACGCCACAGTCGAGTCTGGAGACCCAATGCCTTCGGCAGCGCCTCACCTGCTTTTTACCCCCCCCCCCCCCTCCCTCGAGCGTAAAGTTGAAAGTTTTGCAAAATCTCATCAAAGTGCATGTTGCGTACATCAACACCCTACACCAAAATTTGCCACTCTAAGGTAATTGAAAATGTGTTTTTTTTCCCTGCCCGCCCCGAAGGGGGGGTAGGGGTAATTTCGCAAAATAACTTTATATTGCATGTTGCATACACATACCTAACCGACACATCAAAAAATCGCGATTCTGAGATTATTTAAAGCAGAGTTATGCTTTAAAACGTGTTTTTACCTCCCCGCTCTTAAAGGAGGGAAGGGGAGGGAATTCCGCAAAATCTCTTCATACTATGTTAGATACATATAACCGACCCACTCATCAAAAATCTCCAACATAAGATAATTTAGTGCAGAGTTACGCATGTATAAACATGCTCCCCCCTTCACACACACAAAGGGCGGTAGGGTGAAATTTCACAAAATCCCTTTGTACTGTGTGTTGAGTACGCATAAGCATCCCACACATAAAAAATTATCATTCTAAGTTAATTTCGAACAGAGTTTACGCATGGAAACATGTTTTTTGCCCCCCCCCCCTCCCCGACCACTAACGGAGGTAGGACGGAATTTCAGAAAACCCCTTTGTAGTGTGCACGTTGACTAAGCATAACTAATCGACATATCAAAAAGTTGCTTTTCTTAGATAATTTAGAGCAGAGTTACTCTTAAAAACGTGAGGGGCAACATTCTAAAAAAATTCACGGTCAATTCAAAGTTCTCTTTATACTAATAAAGAGAACTTTGTGCTATTATAAACGCTCCTCCGCCGTTAAAGGGGGAAAAGGGAAAATATCGCAAAATCCCTTCATAGTGCGTGTTGGGAAAGCATAACTAGCCAACACATTAAAAAAATCGCCTTTTTAAGATAGTCCAAAGCAGATTTTCGCATGGAAACATATTTTTTGCCCCACCCCACCTTCAAGGTGGATAGGGTGGACTTTCACAAAATCCATTTGTAGTGTGTGTCGTGAATACGCATAACCAATCGACTTATCAAAAGTCGCTATCCTGAGATAATTTACATCAGCAGAGTTACTCTTATAAGAGTGTTTGCCTCCCCCCCCTCGTCTTTAAAGGGCACAGAAGGGGGAATTTTCGTAGAATCTCTTTATAGTGCGTGTTGGCAACGCACAACCAACCCACACATAAAAAATAATCTTACTGAGATAACTTGAAGCTAAGTTATGCTTGGAAACGTGTTTATCCCTCCACTCTCCCACAAGGAGGTAGGGGAGAATTTCGCAAAATCCCGTTATAATGGGTGTTGGATACACGTAAACAAGCCACACACCAAAATTTGTGACTTCAGCTCCTATAGATTTTCTGGACAAATTTAGCACTTGAATTTGCCCCCTTGTAACTCACCCCCCCCCCCCCCCCCCAAAAAAAAAAAAAAAAAAAAAAAAAAAAAAAAAAAAATCGAGAATCGCAAAAAAAAAAAAAAATAATAATAATAATAATAATTTTTTGGAAATATCCTCAAGAAGAAGCTTGGCGTT
This sequence comes from Salticus scenicus, assembly GCA_963930645.1. Classification (NCBI taxonomy): domain Eukaryota; kingdom Metazoa; phylum Arthropoda; class Arachnida; order Araneae; family Salticidae; genus Salticus; species Salticus scenicus. Next base: position 1,641,828 of record OZ005654.1, on the reverse strand, counting down.
TTTTTTTTATATCTTTGTGCTGTTATTGGTAGAGTTCCACTCGAAAACCTGTATTTTGCTAAATTTACCTCCGATAATCGTTTTCTCTCCCTCCCCCCTTAAAATTCCAAAAATTATTTTTTTTTTATACTTCCCATCTGCAATTTCTTCACTGTGAAGTAATTTGGAGCCGAGTTATGCTTATAAAGGTGTTTGTGCCTTCTGCCCCCCCCCCCTTCAGAAGAAAACGGGGGGGGGGGGGGAGGGTATGTCGCAAAATCCCGTCTTAGAAGGGGTCAGGGTTCTAAAACCAGCCTGGTCATCAAAATTTGTGACTCTATCTCTCATAGAATGGCCATGGCTATGTTGAATCAGTAAGTTTACTCTTTTATATAATATATATAGATTATGAATTAATTTACCTTTTCAAAAAGAAGGAAAAATCCTTTATTATTATTAATCTCATCATCATTATTTTATTTTACTGGTGTTAAAAAAATTATATAGAAAAAAAAATGAATAAAAAATAGAGTAAAAACTGCTTTAAGCTGTATTTTTCAATTTATATCTGTTCCTAATTGTGTCACTGTGTTAAAGTTTTTTTTTTTTTTTTTTTTTTTTTTTTTTTTTTTTTTTAACTAGGATGCTCTGTCCCTTGCTCGCTCCGGTCACGAAACCCCGAGGGAGTCTTCGCCTCCCTCCGATTTGCTTCACTTATAACCCCTGCGGGACTCTGCCGGGGCCGCCGCGCCGCGAGGAGATTTCACGATGCTCTCCGGGTAGACACTGATAGGATGACGTCACGCTAAATGATGGTACTCACACATGCTTCATTCATAATGTTTGTTACTGTACTTTTTCCTTTTTTTATTTTTTCAGACGCTACTCATTCTGAAAACGACTCTATACACTCTATATAAGTCATGAGTATCCCACCAATATATTCTCTCTTATACAAAATTTAAGAAATAATTTTTCTTCAAACTTGTATTTTATTTAAATGACTACAATTCGGAAAATAATTTCCCAGTTTGCTGTAAATATTTTGTGTTATCACTGGTTAAAATATTGATTTCATTCTTTTTTATATTTTAGAAAACATTCTCTCCTATCAGAAAGCGTTTTTTAATAATTACCAACAGAGCTGAAGCTTGTTTATGACTTCTGGCAGTGTTCTGATTCCTAGAGATATTTTTGAACTGATATAATATATTCAGGTTCACAGTGACACGTTTCCTATTATACTAGAACTAATAGTCTTTGAACAGAGTCACACAAAAGAATTCAAATGCACTACGGTCTAAAATAAAGGTATTGCAGAAAAGTTTTATATCCTGTATAACGCACAAAACATGACAAAATGAATATGTATTTTCCAGATGCCCGCGAGCATGTCTCCTTTAGTATGAAGTGCAATTAGTATTAATGTTTTTTGTATTACAAGGCCTCACTCATTGGATGCATAAGTGATAATTGCTCAAAAGGTATTTTCAGCAGTAATTCTTAATTATTTATACCATCAGAAATTTTTAATACCTTCTATGACACGGGCAAGCCGACTTCTCTAATCAAGAACGTCATACGTTCTCTGCTAGTGGGAATTGACTTAAGATAAAACAGAACAGTCCGACAATCTTTTAGAACTTAAAGAACGAAACATGCTCAACAGCATCGACACATTCACACAAGCTAAAGAAACAAACATTAACAACAGCAGCAAACATACACCATTAAAACATAACAACAACAAAAAATTAACCAAAGTAATTAAGATTTTAACACCTAACAATAAAGCATCAACACACTCATGGTGTCTACACGCCTCAATAAACTAAAATTAACTGGCACACCAACAAACATAAATGCTATAAGCATCGTCACACTCACAGGCTGAATAGTTCTCTCCACCCACAGTTTCACAACACACTCGTAAGCAACTAGCCTATATACAGGGTTGGCAAGTTTCTTCCAAGGTGGAAAAAACCGGCCGGAAGAAATAGGTTTCTTCCAAGTGGAAGAAATGGAAAAAACTGTTTTTCTTAAAAATTTATCCTATAAATTGCAAATTTGTAAGATACAATGGATGCATTGATCTTATAAACAACTCTAAGCAACTTTAATTATGCCTATTAAAATTTAATTACGTATTTAATTAATAATTACGAGACTTTTACCGAAGTAATCTTCGGTATCTGATGATCACGTTCCAAAATACTCAAAATCCATTAGGGAAAAAAAAAAAAATAAAAAAAAATATTTCAATTTAAACAGTTTAAAGTTTTATAATTTAGACAATTTTATTTCCTTAAATGGTAATAAATAATAGTTTGGATCACTTGCTTATACTTTCTGATAAAACCATAAAATAGCTCTTAACAAACATCCAGTTAATTAAAAGAACTAGTATTCAATAATTACTGTATTACAAAATGTCATTAAAAACTGTATTTTCCTTATAGTTATATGCAGTACAGTCAACTCCCTCGACTCTGCAAATCCTTCTAATCCATAATTGATTTTTTAATGTAAAAGAAATTTACATCTCATATTTAAAAAAAAAATTCATATAGAAATTCCAATAGAAAAATTCTAATTAGTAATTGGGGTAACGGCTACTCAGAAAGATCTCAATCAAAAGGCTGCCCTCAGGGCTCATGCCTAGGACCAACTCTTTGGAACCTCATAGCAAACAAGATCCTGCTGCGCATGAACTCTGGGGGTTTCAAAACTTACGCATACGCAGATGATTTCTTGTTACTCCTCTCGGGCAGAATTAGAAAAGATCTGGAGGTACAGGCCCAGGAGGCTCTCTCTCTTTTCACTAATCTTCTAAAACAACTAGATCTATCCCTCTCCCCAGGTAAAACACAGCCCTTAACATTCTCTCACCCAAGACAATTGAAAAGAATGCCTGTGATGAGAATTGACGGCGTCAGTGTCAGACATGTTCCTCATATCAAGGTCCTTGGCATCACGGCCGACAGGGGTCTCAAATGGCGAGCCCACATTAAAGAACTTAAATTGAAAACTCTCACACACTATCACAATGCAGCTAAAATAGTTGGAAGGAGGTGGGGAATCTCCACCTCCTTTCTTAAAATATGGCACTCAACAATAATAGAAAAAATATTAACTTACGGGGCTGGCATTTGGGGAGGTCACCTGTCGGTTGCTGCTCAGACAAACTTAAACTCAATCCAGAGGAACTTCCTCCTCCAATTATCAAGAGGATATAGAACAATCTCCACTCCATTCCCCACGTCCATCTTCAGCTTCAACAGACATACTTAAAAACTAACATTCTTCAGTTAAAAAATATTTCTTTGGCAAAAACCCTTTTTCCAAACACAGAAATACAATCCACAGTCAATAGTTGGAATATTCATCCCGGCAAAGATGTTGCTTCACAAATAGTAAATTGTAACAAAAATAGCTTTTCTCCTTCTGCTCCTGTGGCTATCTATACCGATGGCACCAAAACGGACCACGGTGTGGCTGCGGCCTTTTGTGTGATGACCGATGGTTCGGTTGTCCATCAGTGGGCGGGCAGACTGGCCAACTGTAACTCTGTTTTCCAAGCGGAATTATTCGCGATCCAAATGGCCATAGACTGGGTTGTGGCTAATAATATTATCCTTCGCATAATATTTTCAGTGATAGTCTGTCAAGTCTGCTAACCATTGCTCGCCACAGGAGTAAACATCCACAGGTTATCTCAATTAAATCAAAACTTATTAATGTGGCTAAACATCTCTCCCTGGCACATGTTTCTGCCCACAGGTGAGTTCTCGGCAATGAACTTGCTTATTAATTGGCCAAGGCAGCCACCGAAAACAATTCAATAGATTTTTCACTCCCCTCATACGTTAAACACGTATTAAAACAACAATTACTTAGAGATTGGCAGGAACTTCTCCAAAGGGAAGATACGCCTTTAATCTCATTCCACTCGTAAACTTAAAGAAACAGCTGTATGCACCTCTATAATTTTTCTTTGGCGTTTCTGACGTAGTAGTTTATTCCTGTTTTAATATTCCAACGCCAAGTCTCCTGCTATTATTAACAACAACGTTGCCCATTCTCTAGAAGGGTTTTTATAAAGACTTTCACAGCACAAAAATTTATAAAGACTTTCCCAGCACCAATTTTTTCTCATGAACTCTCAATAATACATCTACCAGGATAGAGTATGCCGCTCCTTGTCGCGTGAGAGACCTGTCTCTAGCGGCCTTTGTAATTTTTTTTTTTTTAGAGTTTAAATAAACTCCGGAAGAGGGGCCTAGCATAGCTGAAATCGCTCGACACTGCTCCTAGAGCGGTGAGCGGCACCTATTCCCTGTTAAAACATTCTATGAGGAAAAAACATTTTTTTTTTTTTTTTTCGTATACAGAGCTACTTAAAAGCAACCTATTTTAAGATTCATCTAAGAAGGTAAATCTATAAATATAGTTTTTTGTGTGATTTCCTCCTCTATAATTGCAACAAAAAGTTAAAATTGCGCGACTAGTTTGTACACAAGAACTTAAAAAATTTTTGGGATGTATTACGATGTATGAAAAATTTTTAAAAATGTTTTTAACATTTACATACTGCAGAAAACATAACGAAGTCAATAACCATTCATTAAACGATTGGTAAACAGTTTTGTCACCTTTTCTTTTTTTTTAATATTTTAATGAATAAAATAACTTTGCTTTTTATTTGGATACCTTTTTGTGTACATAGAATTAATTTTATTGAAAATTCTCATTATTATTATACTATTTGGGAAAAGCAAAAATAAGAATTCATTTATATAAGTGGAAATGTATAAGTGGAAATAAATGATATATATAATTTCATTCAAAATTGCCCTTTCAAAATTATTTATTTTAAAATTTTAAATATATTGTTTAAAAAAAAAACACTCTTACACATTATAGGTAAAATTATTGATAAATTTCATTTACCATTTAAAATAAAAATAATTTTTAAGTGAAATGTCCACTTTTTAAATGCTAATAGAAATAATAATTTAAAAATAATTTATGTAAAGTTATTATTGTTTAATTTTTTCCATTTAATCTATATATATATAAATGAATTGCTGTTCGTTAGAACGGCTGAACGGATTTATCTTATCTTAGTCTTGAAATGTTCGTGGAGGTCTAGGGAAGGTTTAAAAGGCGAGAAAAAATCGAAGAATTTCCGGGAAAACCCTAAAAACAGCCCTTTTCTATTTCCCATGCAAACGTTTTCTAGAGTCAATTTGAACTTTATTGCTATTCAATAAAGTTTAGGTGTGTTCCTAACGGCTGATGGCTGAGCTACAAAAATTTGCATGTTGATTCGTAATGACCTCCCCTGATGCACCTCGAAGCCGGATTTTCGAATTTTGTTTTAGTTTTCTTTTAATTAATTAAAATGTTAAAATAAAAACCTTCTAATAACTGATAAATTGGCCATTTAATTTTAATCCTTAATTTAATTGTTGCCAAAAAAAAAATTATTCTTTCTTGGACAGAAAAAAAGAAAAAAAAAAACGTGAACAATAAAAATTACATTTATTTAAAATATTTAATTTTATTCCTTAATTTAATTGTTGCCAAAAAAATTATCATTATTTTTTCGACGGAAAAAAAAAAAAAAAAAAACGTGAACAATAAAAATTACATGTATTTAAAATGAGGAAAGTAAATTAAAAAAATTAGAAATATCAGTCGTATCGTTACAAATAAGATACCAAATGAAAGATGCAATTTTTGTGAATCCAACGGATTAAACAGCTTATCGGTCGGACAATTAGATTTTTTAAAATTAACTAATGTATGTATTTTATAAATTTTCTTTCACAAACACAAACGTGTAGTATACAGCCTGTACAACACTAGACCAAATTGAAGTTCAAATTTCATCAATATTTAAATAAATAAATGAAAATAAAAATATGCTTAATGGGAAATATATATAACCATTAAAAGTTTAGTTGTCTAAAATATGTCAGAAATAGCGCTCATAGCATATTGTTACAAGGTATTAAGTCTTATTTTTTACAAGGGATAAAATCTAAAATGGTGACAAAAATTCAAAAGTCGCCAAAGAGAGCTATATTAAGGCGGTACTATGATCATGCTTACAAACCATGAATACTAATAACCACAAAAAATTAATTGTCTCATGCAACAGACGTAGCCGGTCATAGCATATTATAATATTTAGCGTGAAATTGTTATCATTTTTATGGTTGATCGGGGATAAACAAAATAAACATAGGGAATAACGTAAAAGCAAATATTATGTGCACCACGTATAGTGTTGTTCATATGTAACTGGGATTCAAATATAAAGGGGATACTTCATTTTTCTTTCGATACTATCTATTTCGAAACTGTTATCTAATAAGGACTTAATGCAAGCCTATTGGTAAACCATTGTCTCAGGTAATAGGGACAAGCGCCCGAGTTTTAGCGGATGACCAAATCGCTACCGAAGGCAGCAGGGATCCGAAGCGAGCTTTTGAGCAATTTTAGTATTTTATTTTATTTTTATAAAGCTATATAGAAAAGAGTTTCCTTTAAATTTAGTGACCAGCGAAGCGGGCAAATCCTGCTAGTTATGTATAAGTTTATTCAATTTATGAAATATTGCCAATTATTTTTATTGACACATTTAAATGTTCTTTTTAAAATATTCTAATGGATACAATATATTAAAATCACACAATCAACTGATTGGGAAAAAAATCATATTTACTGAAATTTATTTTTCCGACTGAATGAAAATAATGCCTGGACCGGGAGCCGAACCCCAGATCTTTGACTTACAAGGTCAAGGCTCTACCAATTGAGCTATCCAGGCCAACACCCGGTCCAGGCATTATTTTCATTCAGTCGGAAAAATAAATTTCAATAAATATTCTAATGGAACCTGCTTAATAATTTTAATTTAACAATTATTAAAATATTAAAAAGTAAGTTATTTTAATTATAAATTAATATTAAGTTATTTATTTCTAACAGTCAATAACTGAAAATTTGCAATTTGATTATTTTAATACGAAAATGAAGCAATTTAAATAATTTTCAGGGATTTATTTCCGGAAACATAAAATGATTGAGCAGAAAATCAAAATTACCACGTTTCAGAGCCAAAGGCGTGCTAAATTATTAGAGATAAAATAATAGATACACAATAAAATGTGTCAGTATAGCTGACTAGTACTGAAATTTTCCTCTTGCCACTTTTATTTGCTTTAAATGTGTCATTTTTGAACTCTGAGTAATTATTTAATAGAATGTTAATGCACCTTTTTGGAGATCAACTTTGCAGCAGCAGCTTACACACGTGCCAACAGTTACATGAAGTTCAGTGATTCATTCTTTCTAGTAAGGAATTCTTTTTTAGTTAGTTCTCTTCATATTGGCTTAACATTTTCGTGGTGAAGAAGCAATTCGTGGTTTGAGAACTTTGTAACACCACAAAAACTTTTACTACCTTTTCATGTTAATTTTCCTCTATGCAGCATCAAAAGATAATTTTGTATAGATTTATCAGTTACCTCAAAAAAATATCTCTTTTCCTGTACGCAATATAAACTTCCTTTGATTTTGTAAGCAGAGAGAAATGCAATCTTCTTCACGTGTCAACTTCTCGCAGTTCTATATCAATGCTCTCATTATGCTCATCTGGCAGACACCTCACAGATCCCCCCTAAACTTTAATGAATGGAGTTGCATTAAACTATGCTGATCCCCATCTTTCTCTCTCATCCGATATGCTTGTAAATGGCTGCTCTCGACCTTTATGAGGGTTCTGGATGTTTAGAATTTTGCACCATTTTAAGCAAGAATAGGATTGTCCCTTCATACTTATACTGTCCTCCAAGCGCTGATACATTTGTTTCATCCAATACCTACAGGCAACATTCTGTTTCTCAATATTGCTAGGAAATAAAGCTTTCTGCGTGAGTTTTGGGGCCTACCTAATCAGAGCCGAGTATGGAGTTCTCTGGGACGATCCAAAGGCGCATGAAGAAATCCATCGAATCAGAATCTTCATTAGACTGATTTATCCAATTATTCCTAATGCACATGGACAGAATGAAATAGGAAGTAGAGTACTTTTGAGTATTATTATGAGGATTCGGGATGTATTTCTATTTATTCTGTTATTGTCAGCTGATACCGCAAGGATTGTGAAACGATTAGGTTAAGGATTTGTTAGCTCATTTTTGTCTGCATTAGGCAAGAAACAATCTTTGTTCGAAGAGCGATGATATCATAAATTCCTGACCACAGGTTCAAGTTCTTTGTTAATGCGTACGCCATGTTTGAATGGAACCTTAAATGAGAGCGAATAATTTTTTTCATCCAGCAAAAGGTTCACTCTTTTTTCTGTAATGCTTTAAACGCGTTTTATGCTCCATACCATCAACACTGCTGCTGACAGATAGAAGTGAAGACAACCTTCTCAGATGAGGCAAGGCAAAAGGACCACTCGCCTGTCCTGAAGAGATCTTTCAAAATAGATGCCAGCGTTGTCACATCAGAACAGTTTTCTTGGATTGCCCAAGTATGCAAATAAGTTGTCGTGTCTAACTGGGAGTACCTCTTAATAAACAATCTTCCCTTTTTTATTAAAATTCAGTAACCACTTTCATTAATATGCCTGTTTAAAAAAAAAAAAAAAAAATCTGAACTATTAGATCCTGTGACAGGGAGATACTTGTGCGGATTTTATAGATGTGGAATTGGGTACTAGTTTGTAATAAGTGATACGTGCAGGTGCATCTTCTACAAATGTCTGCCAGCCTTCCCGAGACTGCATTAATTGTTCAAAAGATGCATTATTCAGAATTTCTTCAATCTTTTCACTTTCTCTAGAAAGGATCTGTAATCTCCGCTGTTCTGGATCTGCTCTCTTTTTTGATGTTGAAGGTTTGGAGAGGTACAGTCGATAACAAAAGTATCCGAACACTAGCAAAAATCCCTATATAAAAAAAGTAGAGTTAATACTATTTTGTTAACCCGTTAGTAGTCGCTAGTGGGTCGATTTGCCGCCCATCCTTTAGTGTTGCCTCATTTTTTTATTCAATAGCCACCATAAATTTTTAGAAGTAGCATTTGATATACGTAAAACGCGAATAAAATCGAAGGAACGTCGATCCCATAACTGCTTAAAATTATTGGTGAGAGTTAAATAAAAAATGCGCAATCTCTAATAGGTGGCGCTGCCTATAGCGACTACTAACGGGTTAAATAAATCCTTGTCGAATCATGTTCTTAGACTAAGAACATGATTCGGCAAGGATTTATTTAAATTTACGAGAAGACGGGCGGGTTTTCACGAAAGGTGAACGAGCTTCGGCGACATGATTACGTGTAGATCGCAATTTGGGATCGTCTCAGCGTCGTTAAAAATGAATTTTTAAAATACGAAGGGAAACATAACTGTCGTCCAATTTTCATAACAAAGGCAGTGTAAAAGAGATTCGATGATTTAGTTACCGAAAATACCATGTGATGCCTATCATGGCGTAACGTAAATGTTTTTAATTAGCCTGTATCCTTTTGTAGAAGGATAAAATCATACATTGAATGACATCCATATTTAAAATTTTTTGTGTGTCAATAAAAAGGGATCAAGCTTTCCTTTTAAAACGAGAATGTCATTTTATGGATGGTGGGTGGGAGGAATTTAGTTTTCAGGTATCTGCAGGTCAGATTTCAACGTTACATGGATTCTGTCGAGGACATATATTTCTGGTATTTTCTTCTTTTTCAGTGTATAAGATAACTCTGGGTAATAACATAAAATAAACTCTTTAATATATTTTATTAGAACTTAACCACTAACGACAACTCACGATGCGCCGCTTTCAACAAAATAGCGCTGTTGTAGACCGCACATGCATTGCCACCCATCAGCAAAAGTGTGTTGCATTACAAACACTGCTGTTAGCGCATCGAGGATGCTCTGAAGTAAGACGTCACAAGCGTTTTCCTATAAGGAAAGGGCACTTAACGGTTAAGGGTAGAGGGGCAAAACAATGGTGTTTCCACATCCCCGAATTCAGGTTCATTTTTTGCCACTCGTTAGTGGCAAAGAGTGTTTGACGGAGCGTTTGTTTGTAAGACTCCTATAATACGAGCTGACTCACAGCTGATCATTGTTGCCCAGCGTGAATATAGCTTGGCGACGTTTAGTTGCAGACGTATTACTCAGCGTCCTTATCGCCTAAAATGGCGAGTTTGCCTAAACAGAAGAGCGAAGTATTGTTTGTACTTGATAAGTTTGGCGGTAATATTTGGCGAAATTTTCTTATAAGTAAAAAGTAGCCATCACTGTTGCTGCTAAATTAGTTAATTTTAAATATTTAAACACGTTAAAAAGTAGCGTAGGTTGTAAAATACAACATTTAGATAATCAAACAGCAATAAAAACAAATTATTCATACAAAAAATGCAAGAAAACATATCATAATTACACTTTATATTTGTGATTGAAAGCTAAGTGTACAATTTTCTTTTGGACAATTAATAGTCCATTTCTTTCGTCTTTCTTCATCTGTTGGAAATCTAAACGTTCTAAAAGCAGTTCTGGTATGATATGAACAATTTTCGGCTGCAAAACCTCCGTTTTATGTGATTTGATAACAACCGCGTGGGCAACAATCGCTGAGTGGGAAACAAAATGCCTGATGTGCCAGCCTGTATTGAAGGAGCTCTATTTGTTTGTATACTGCCCTTTCCTTATACCAATGCTGCTTGTGATTCAATAAGGAAAGGGTATGTTTACAAAAAAACGCTCCGTGAAATAATCTTTGCCACTCTCGAGTGGCAAAAGATCGACTTAGATTGGTGGAAATTTATTGGTGAAATTGGATTGGCGTTTTGCCACTTTACGCATAATTTGACTGCGAGTGACGTCACGTGCCCTTTCCTTATAGTAATTCTATTGAATAGCAGGGAGCCATGCTTATACAAACAACGGACGGCGGGAAAGGCTGTTTGCTTAGAAACTCGAGAATTCGGTTGTTTGGTTAGCTGGATCGCGCTAGTACTGCGCGGTAGTGTTGCAAAAAACCCACAATTTTTGAAAGATAGGAATTTTTAAGAATAAACCCGGAACTTTGGGGAATATTGGGAATTTTAAAAGTAAACAAAACTAGTCACTTTCAAAATGGAAGTTAGGACTAACGCATTGAATATACTTAAAATGCCAATGAGTATTGCATAAACTAGTTTTAAATGCATGAGAAATATTATTTTAATGCTTCTGTTCATTGCAACTATTACATAATACTTTTTAATATATTTCCAAAAAAGAAACAAATTGATTTTTTTTTTTTTTAATTTGGTCTTTTTTTTAAAACTAAAGCAAATAAATTTAAATTGTGTATGTTCTGTTTTAAACTTCAAAAAATAGTTTAAGTAATGTTATTTTATCAAAAAGTTTTTAAAAGATTACTTAAATAAATTACCATTTTAACTGCAATAATTTTGAGTGATTTTTTTTTCTAGGTTTTTCAAAAAAATATACATTTTAAATCTCTCACAAACAAGTACAGTCAACCTCTTTAATCTGCAATTAAATTTGTAATTAAAAATAAATAAAATAAAATAAAAATAAAACTTTAAGACAAACTACTATTACATCAGCATTTAAAACTAGTTAGCATAGGTGGACTCTGCTCAGTTCCCCATCATATGTATATTCTCATAAATTTCTAGTGCAGGTCATATAATATTCATGTTAAGGGAAATGAATTTGATCAAACGATAGAATGAAATCCCCGCCCAATAGGCTACCCACCATTCAGTTCGACATATTTATCTTATTCTAATCTATTAATTTATTTTATTGGGATCAATGCATATTTATATGGAATATCGCCCAATTTTGCTATGTTGATAAAATTCTAAATTACGAATAACTTGCGAAATTTTCCTATTCGAATATTTGTAGTCAATCATGTTCAAAAAAATATCATAAATGTTATTTTGAAGTTGTCTCATATATTTATGATCCTCAAAACAAAATGGACGTTTATGCTCAATTTTGCCCTATTCTGCCATTTTAAGTAAATCGTAAATTCCAAATAACTTACGAATTTTTAAAATTGAAAAATTTATAGTCTATGATATTCATGCCAATATCCTAAATAATACTTCAATAGTGGTCTGACATCTTTACGATGAAAAAATCCCTCAAGATTGATATTTATGTGAAATTTTGCCCTAATCTGCAATGTTAAGAAATTCGTAAATTTCAAATAACTTGCGAAATTTTCAAATTAGCATGTTTATAATTACTGGTGTTCATTCTCGCATCAAAACTGATATTTTAAAACTTGTCTGACATATTTAGAGTAAAAATTTTCCATTTAATGCACGTTTAAGTGAAATTTCGCCCTATTCTCATGTATATTTATATTTTACTAGCAGGCAACGCCCGCTTCGCTGGTCCCTATTTTTAAATGAATCACTCTAATTACTGAATTCTCAAAATTGCATTCATTTTTATCACGTGAAAAGAAAAGAGAAACAAAATCTGATTAGGAAAAATGTCGCACCGGGTTCTCACTGCCTTCGGAAAAAATTCCCAAAATGCTCTAACTCTTATTTCTATTATTTTCCCCCTTCGCCCCCCCCTCCCGTCTATCCTAATAATTTTACAAATTCGAAAATATCCGCAATCGATTTGTAGGTATCAAAAACCACTATGCACCAGTTTTGAACTATCTATCTCTATTTTTATTTTTTGGACCCTCCGTTCCCCCCATCCCGCCCCTCCCAATAATTTAAAAAATTTGAAAATATCCGCAATCGATTTGTAGGTATCGAAAACATCTATGTACCAATTTTATATGATCTAACTCTATATTATTTTTTTTTGCCCCTCCGCCCGCCCCCCCCACCTTCCCAGCCCTCCTAATAACTTTACACTTTCGAAAATATCCCCATTCGACTTGCAGGCCTCTAAAACCTATCTGTACCAATTTTGAACGGCCTAACTGTATTTCTATTTGTTTTTGCTCCATAGCCCCCCCTTACCGCCCCACCCCCTTTCCCGCCCCTCCTAATAATTTTACAACTTCGAAAATATCCGCAATCGATTTGTAGGTATCGCAAACCTCTATATACCAATTTTGAACGATCTAACTCTATTTTTATTTTTTTGCCCCCCTCTCCCCCCCTATCTTCCCGGTCCTCCTAATAACTTTACACTTTCGAAAATATCCCCATTCGACTTGCAGGCCTCGAAAACCTATCTATACCAATTTTGAACGGCCTAACTGTATTTCTATTTGTTTTTGCCCATAGCCCTCCCTTACCGCTCCACCCCCCTTCCCGCCCCACCTATAAATTTTACAACTTCGAAAATATCCGCAATCGATTTGTACGTATCGAAAACCTCTATATACCAATTTTGAACGATCTAACTCTATTTTTATTTTTTTGCCCCCCCCCCCCCCCACCTTCCCTGCCCTCCTAATAACTTTACGCAATCGAAAATATCCTCATTTGACTTGCAGGCCTCTAAAACCTATCTGTATCAATTTTGAACGCCCTAACTGTATTTCTATTTGTTTTTTCCCCATAGCCCCCCGCCCCCCCTGCTGCCCCACCTGGGGGCTGAATTTCTAAAATTCCAGAAATTGGTTTTTAGATATTTGCATTAGCTATATTTTAGAGCAAAAATTTCACGTATATCTATTTTTTTTGTTTGAGATATGTAGGATTGTGCGAAATCACGTTTTACGCATGTGAAATCACGTCTTGCCCCCCCCGCCCCCCTTGGGGACTGAATTTGGAAAATTCCAGAAATTGGTTTTTAGACATTTGTATTAGCTATATTTTAAAGCAAAAATTTTACGGATATCTGTTTTTTTGTTTGCGATATGAAGGATTTTGTGAAATCACGTTTTGCCCCTCCTCCCCCCCTTGGGGGCCAATTTTGTAAAATCGCTTCTTAGTGGATGCCTACGTCATAGAAAGAACATTGTCACGAAATTTCATGCTTCTAGGTCCAGGGGTTTGGTCTGGGCGATGATGAATCACCCCCCCCCCCCTCACTCAGGAAGTGTTCTTTTATATATATAGATTGCTATGTATTATTTGAGTATGCTTAAATTATTTACCTTATGAATACACAATTTTATGAAAATTGAAGAAATATTTTATTCGGAAATTTATTAGAAATAGTCTTTCTATTTTAATGTCTATTTATGAAGTAATAATAATAACTGACTTTGTATCTGCAAAAGAAAGAAGAGTTGCGTCTCTGCTTGACTTTAAATTTAATTAAATTCAGTCATGGCCTTGAAATGACAATATCGTACTTGAAGACGAACGCATCACTAAAACCTCACAAAACGTATATAAAACATTTAAAACACAAATAAAATTCTCGGACGAAACTAAAAACATGTCATTTCTCTCGTCCACCCAACTCCGTTCTCTCTTTTTTGACTGTTGACACTCATCTCCTGTCTAATACCATTTCATGACGTCATGGAACTTTACTAGTTGCTTTTCAGCGTTACAGTTAAAAATGCTAAATAGGAAATCATTAAAAATAATAAAAATGAAAAAAAATGTATCTATGCATCAAATTATTACAAAAATTCCTTCCTAAAAATCCCGGTTTATTTCAGGGGAAGAAATGGGTTTTTTTCAGCCTTTGCAACACTAGCTGTGGGTAATGGGTAAGGTGACCCAATGTCTCCATTTTCTGGGGGCACCGTTTATTTTGAAGACAGTTTTCTGAGTTTTGAAAAACTGCAGAAAGGAAATTATTTATCATTGATATTTTATTTTTAGTCCTTATATTTATTAGGAATGAAAAAATACATCCGTAACTCTAGCAATTTTTAAGGGTTCTCTGTTATAAAAGTACTCTGACCTGGTCACTATAGCAACTGGCGATGATCTGGGATGCCCCACTAATGATGGTCAGAAGACATGCTACCACAATTTTGAAGCTCGACGGAGGGGATGGCTTCCTCGCTCTGGTGATCCCCCAGAGGTAAAATTTGGATGGGAACAGGGAGGACATTGCGGCCACTACTGATTTTGCGTGCACCAGCCACCATTAGTGCATACGACGACCTTTGGTTGGATCGAATATCGAACTCGCAATCTTCCAATTGCGAGCTCAGCCCTCTAACGAATGGGCAACCGTGGCCCCGAGAATTCGGTTTACCAAGTGAGAAAATTGTGGAATGTGGAAGTGAATAGATCGGGGCAGTGCATCGCGAATGAAGTGAGTTAAAATAAAGTGCGATGTTACGACACAGTGTGAAAACAGTGAAACAGTTTTAACTGATCTAACAGTGAAAAGTGTCTTTAACGATCAGAGTGTGTGTTAATGTGCGTATTTCGGCTATCTAACCAATTTTGTGCTCGAATAATTGAGGAGAAAAGTCAAAAAACGATTATGAGTGAAAAATGAAAACAGGCACTGAAAAATTATTTTTATAAAAATTAAGATTGAAAAAAAAAGTTCCCAGCGATGTTTCCCTGAGCTCTGGTGACATGGATGAGATTGCAATCGAAGCAAGCAACAAGTTGTCTTCATACACTTGTGAAGAGGACAAAACACAATATTAATCACAGCTGGAATGTAAATTCTGGCTGTAGATATTTTAATTATATCAAAAAATTTAACTCCACTGATGAAGATAGGATAACAGTGCTAAAAAAATCTTTGGTCAACCCGTGATTACGGGTTGACCATTACGGGACCTTGGCAAATAGGACGTTAAATCAAAAGGCGCACTGGAATCAATTAGGTGTATTGGTCTTCATCAGAGGGTCGCTAAATAAAGGGTCACAAAACAGCGAGTCGACTGTATATGCAAATTACAATTTTCCATTGAAATTGTGTGTTCTCTTTGCACACCACGAAGTTTGTTTAAGATTGACACAAACAGTAGACCAACTTATTTCAAAAGGATTTATGTAATTATTGGAAAAAGGCCTTAGAGAAATTTTGTCAACATGTAAACATTTTCTATCGTATGTATTTAGTTCTGAAAGCTGATAAGTTTTTGAAGGTCATGGAAGGAAAAATTGGTTCCTGTGGGAACAAAAACAAGTTTTTCAGAATTCTTAGACCTATTATCAAAACAATGATTATGTGTGGAAGACTGGGACTGGCCATGAGAGAGCATAGAAGCTACAATGCGTAATCATAAGACAGAGATTGAAGACACAATAACTTTATCTTCATCTATTTCTTATTTTATGTTGTATTGCATAAATATAATATGATGTATTACTTATTTTTCTAATCACTTAATTGTCTTGCACTGCACTGCAGAATTATTTGTAACTGAATAAATGTCGAATAAAAGACAACCACCTTTTTAACTGAAATGGCCTCTGACAATTTTTTTCTGTGAAAATTTTGGGAGGAGTCATCCTCTCTCATAAAAATTTTGTGCACGGCCGGCTCCCCCTTTGGGAAAATACTCGGTGCGCCACTGATCATAGTTATTATGCTTAAAACATCTATATAAAACAAAAGCTGCATATCAAAGACGTGGTGTGTATCACTTTTGTAGCACCAAAAAGAAAAAGAAAGAAAAGAAAATGGACATGTTTAAAGATTTTTTTTTTCTGCTTTGAATTGTTGCTATCGACTTTTTACAGTAGGAAGCCCTATTTCTTAATTAAAATCTCTCTGAGCGAAAGTTGTTGAGAAGCTCAAAGAAAACTTCCTTTCATCGCATCTGAACAAAAAGAGGCGTGGCTGTCCAAATGGCGGGGCCCATCAGTAGCTGAAAAATCATTTTCAAAAACTTATTACAATTTAAAGCGGTTCGTGACTTATTTCTTTCGGACTAAAACGAGACTCCTAAACTTCGCAGCATTATCTGAAAGAGATTAGGCTTGAGTGTCAGGAGATTTCTAAATTTTGCAGCGAGCTACGTTACAATGGCCTACGTTCCAAGATATTCGCAGTTCAGATACATGTACATGAACGGACTTTTGCCCGTTGTGCTCGATTATAGAAGGTATAGATTCTTGATGCACCTCTTTTTATTTTATTTTTTTTTTGTTTCTTGACTAAAAAAACTTACAGGAATAGATTTTATATCTGTCGTGCTTGGCGAAAAAGAAAAGTAATCTAGTGAACATACATATCTAATACCTTGAAAAAATCATGGTTATTTTAATAACGTTTGTTAAGAGAGCAATTAATTATATGAAACAATATTTCATACAATATATATTACGCATCTGGTTTGTATATTTTCGTATTACGTTTTTGATAGCCAAATGCAAAAGTCCCCAAGGATGACAGATATCAAAATCTATGCCAAAATACTTATGCATAATTCCTAAAAAAAATTATTATTATTATTATTATTATTATTATTTAAGTATTTGTTTCGATAGACTAGACTTGACTTTTTTATCATTGCAATTTTTAATTAAGTTATGGAAGTACTCCCTTAGTATAAGATCCCTGAGGCGAAGTTTTAATTTTCTCTGGCTTGGTGATTTTTATTTAATTAAAAAAAAAAAAAAAAAAATACATAAAAAAAAAATCATGTAATTTTTTAAGAGAGTATTTGAAGCAAGTTCATCATGCAGGTTAGTCCACAACCTTATTTGGCGATTCCCTTTTTGCACCGTTTTGAACGATAACGATGTCGTTCTGGATTCTTTGCAACATTTGTTTACGTTTGGAACCAATGGCGATTCTTTCCAAAAATCGCATTTCGCCATAATCATCGGGGGTGGGGGGGGGGGGGGGAATGCCAAATAGAGTTGTCGACCAATCTGCAAGTTGTAACTGAAACAACTACGATATTGGTCCAAGACACATTTTTGGCGATTTGTTTTTGACATCCACGGGGAAATGCCGTTTTCGGACATGGTTGCCAGGAGTCCCAAACGTATTACGTTTTACGCTAAGCGTTAACGCTAATGTTAATACTTAAACAAAATAATAAAAAATGGAAAAACACAAGATAAAAGAATAATAAAATAGAGAAGTACAACCCTGTTTATTGAATCGTATTGCAATGCTAAGTGTAGTAGAACATTTAAATGTCAATCAGGTTATCAATAATAAGCGCAAACGGGTTACAATACTAGGTTGCCAAAGAGTCCAGAACGACATCATTATCAATCAAAATGGTGCCAAAAAAAAAAAAAAAAAAAAAAAAAAAACGCTAAGAAAGGCATAGATTTGATATTTTTCGCCGTTGGTGATTTTTATATTTGGCTATCAAAATCGTCATACAAAAATATACATGCCAGATGTATATTTTCGTAATATATGTTGTGCGAAATTTTGTTTTACATCACTGATTTGCTCTTTTAATAAATGCTTTTTGGGAATCTTGAAGAACAGTGTACGGTTCCGTCGCCAACTCAAAATTTTGTCGCCACGACGCCAAAAGGTTGTTTTGTCAGAATTCAAGATGGCGCCCTACATATCAAGGTTGTTTTGTCGCCAATTTCCTTACACGCGGCTTTCAAATTCAAGGGGTTGCCAAAACAAACAAGATTTGGCGATATTTCGAAAAAATGTTGTAGTCCCACATTGGCGATTTTTCGACCAGGTTGGCGAATCGTACCCTGTTCTTCAGTCACCCCTGCTTTTAAATAATCGTGATTTTTGAAATGAATTAAATACGTTCGCCGGATAACTTGGCGATTTTATTTACTTACTTCCCCCCCCCCCCCACCCGAGGACGAGATATCCAATCTGTTCCCCAAAAGATTTTGGACCAGTATCTACTAGTTGTACCATTTTACATTCTGCTTATATTTTTAACATGCAGCTATGTTATAATGGTGCTTGTGGAAGTAATGTTCCAATTTTTAGAAATACATTTATCCTATATAATAATCTAGTCAGACGCATTAAAAACAGATAATTTATTTATCTATTGGGTGGTCACAGAAAAATAAAAAATATACAATTCAAAAAGTATCGACTGTAGCACTATGCGGTTTTCACTAACATGCACAGAAAGAACAAAAGATTTATTAGCAAATTAGTTTAAGTTTTCTTTATCAGGTGGCGCTTTAATTGCAGAATTTATTAGTGCTAGAGGCCTATTTCAGTCGGTACAGTTGTCGAATTTTTATAGGTCACTCTTAATTAGTGCTAGAGGCCTATTTCAGTCGATTTATTGAATGGGGATTTATTGAATGAAGTTCCCCCAAGGCACAACTTTGACATGAGTCCCCCCCCCCAGGCCCAACTTTGACATGAATCCCCCCCAAGATACACCTATTTCAGTCGGTACAGCGTTGTCGAATTTTTATAATACACTCTTAATAGTGCTAAGGGCCTATTTCAGTCGGTTTATTGAATGGGGATTTATTGAATGAAGTCCCCAAGGCACAACTTTGACATGAGTCCCCCCCCCCAGGTCCAACTTTGACATGAGTCCCCCCAAGGCACAACTTTGACATGAGTCCCCCCCAAGGCACACCTTTGGCATGAGTCCCCCCCAAGGCACACCTCCCCCTCATTGGGAAAAAGAGAAAAAACGTTTTGCGGCTATAAGACAGTCTGGACTTCCAACGTTATTTGTTACAGTATCTGCAGCTGAAACACATTGGTTTGATTTAATGAAAACTTTATCATGGAATTTAGATCGTCACGAATTAACTAAAGAAGAATTTGTCGATATTAACAAGTTTAGCAGTAGGCCTCAGGCACTAAATTAAAATCTGTCAATGTCAGATTTTGATGTTTTAAATAATGAAATGATGTCGTGTCTGTATATTTTTTTTATAAATTTTTTGCAGTAGAGCAGTACATTCAACAACATAAATGTTCAATGCAACGGTCGTCCTTCATCAGAAAGACCGTGAGACGTTGCACATTGGAAATTCTCCTAAACAGCATCTGTTTAAAATGTCCTTACATGTACCGAGTATGTATATATATACTGAGAACACAGCGTGATAGGTTGGTGAAAAATTTAACTAACGTTTTTTTCTTATATATATACATAAATAAATCTCATGCTTTTCTGTACATTTAAGTGAAATTTGCATGGAGTACATTATGAATAATATATATATATATATATATATTTTTTTTTTTTGTGGCTTTTAAATCATTCGATATAGAAATATTTCTCTAACGTGGACCGTTTAGGATTCAATTTTGCCTTAAACGACAGGACAGGGACGTAATTAATAAAGTACGCGAGGATAAAAAATATCTCATAAAAAAATAATACTATTGTAAATGTCACGCCGCCATACGGATTTATTAGAAAGATGTATGCAGAGTTATTTCCACAGCGGCGTATGAATTGTGATATCAATCTTTTTTACGGCTGCCTAAGAAAGGTGAGAGTTTTAACAGAGCGGGGTGATGTTTAGGATTTTTTTTTTTACTTTCTTCTATCTTCAATAGAAGAAAGTATTGGATTCGTAAAAATTTTCGATTTCGGGTTTTTGATGGATTTACACGTTTTGAGAGCAGTAGAACACGATTTTACCATTTTTAGAAAATGTCTGTCTGTCTGTCTGTCTGTCTGTGTGTGTGTGTGTGTGTGTGACAAAATTTTGTGGCAACTGTATCTCTGGAACTACTGCACAGAATTTCATACAAATTGGTATGTAGTTGCACCTTGACATAAATTAGTGCCTATCAACTTTTGGTAAAAATCGTCTTACAGGTTGCGTTGCCATCCCGCTTTTTCTAAATTTTTAACAGGGTGATATAGGGCAAAAATTTTCAAGATGGGTATCTTTCGAAAGGTCTCGTCAGTACCTTTAAAACGAATGGTTGAACTATAAATCTGTGATAATTTAAAACAAAGTTATCGATTTTTTTTACTTTTTACGAAAAAAAACTTAGAAAAAAATCTTTTTTTTTTTTCTCTCCCCTTAATTTTATCAAACTCCCACGGTTTCCGTGTTTTGACAAACCTTAACAAATTTTCACATTTTACCCAACATTTTGTCAAAGTCCCACTTTTTTTTTTTTTTTTTTTTTTTTTATTGTTACTAAGTGAATTTGTATAGGAAGATATAGAAGAAAGTCTCGTGGTGGCCACAACATACTAGTTTTTTTTGAGATATCACTTTTTTTTTCAGGTTATGCATGCGCGCTTCTAAATATAACATAATGGGTAATTTGTATAATACAACTATAAAATTCGTGCGTGTTATGCATATATGTAATATATGTTTGTCAAATGTGCATATACACTCATGCTTGTGAAACTTTCAACCCCAAGAAGGAATGCGAATATAAGAATAATATTTATTGGGTACATACATTATAGTAGGAAGAACAACTGATTAAATTTTCAGGAAGTTTTAAGTAATATATCCTGAGAAAATAGTACATAAAGCAGCGACCTCTAGGAGCTATAACTACAGTTATCTGCCTAGGCATTGAATCGAACAGCAATTGGATAACATATTCGGGTACAGCACTTCATGAAGCTTCAACACGATGCCACAATTCATCCATCGATCGTAGTTTCTGGCGAGTGGTGGCGGGCCACTCACTTTACAACGATTAAACAGTCATTTTCATTGTGCGAGATCAGGAGAACACGCTGGCCGGAGCAATGGTTGAACACATTCTGTATCAAGTAAGGTCCAGACAGTACAAACAACTTGCGGTCGTGCATTATCCTGCTTAAACATTGCGCTACGGAGACCCTGAATATAGAGCAGATGGGCGGGTCTTATCTCACCAGAAATTTAATGGCCGCTATTCAGAGTGCCGGCAATGCGAACAACAAGTGATTGAGACGCGTATCCAATGGGACCCCATACCATCACTGCAGGTGATGGACAGTGTGACGATGTCGAATCCCAGCTGGCAATGTGCAGTATTCACAATGCCGTTAAATACGGATAAGGCAATCCTGATACTGTAAACAGGATTGTGATTTGTCTGAAAGGCGACTTTACACCTTCTTGCGTCCAGGTTTGTCGTTGATCACACATTAAAGGCTGCGTCAGTGATGCAGTTTTGAGGGTAATCAAAATTTTGGTAGCCGCATACTGGGTCACCACCTGGAGTCATGGTATGCGATACCATTGAATACACGTCTCGATCACCTCTTGTTTTCATTCCTGCCACTCTGAATACCAGCCATTACATTTATGACGAGTTAAGACCCATCTCTTTGTCCTATATTCAAGGCCTCCGAAAAGCAATACTTAAGCAGGACAATGCACGACAGCAAGTTGTCCTTATTGCCCGGACCTTCCTTGATGCAGAATGAGTTCGACTGCTGCTCTGGCCAGCGCGCTCTTCTGATCTCGCACCAATGAGTATAGCTAAGTGTTCTGAACATAATTTGGCAGTTTATCGCTGGGGCTGCGGGAGAGTGCCAAGTGGAAATCTTCTAAGATAAAAGTATGGAATGATAAAATAAGATATAGGAGTATCTCTACCACAGTTCGTGTTTGAATAGAATGGAACGGAGTTCATTCGAATTTTTTTAAGTGTGTGTTCATGTAAAAGGACGATAACTGGTAAGCACGCAATCTGCAACACGGCCAAATACTTAAATAAAAAATCTGATGTGGGCACCACATGACTTCCTTATACACCTTTAGAAATATATACATAATGTTAAAAAGCATTGTCATTGGACCCAAGACAGATGGCTAAAAATATTTTTAAAATGTATTATCACCGTGTTATGAGCTTTTCTGAAAGTTTTAAATGTCTAGCTAGTCGGGAAGTTAGTTAAAAATCGATTGCAAGATTTACAGATCACAGGTAACGCAGCCGAAGGCGGCAGGGATCCGAAGCAGTTGGCTAGAAGTATTTAAAAAATGAATTTTCACCGTGTTCTGAACTATTCTGAAAGTTTCAAATGTCTAGCTAGTCGGGAAGTTAGTTAAATACATTTTCTGTTGAACCATATAAATGCTGCCGAAGGCAGCAGTGACCCGAAACAATTTGCTAAAAATATTTAAAAAATGCATTGTCACCATGTTTCTGAAAGTTTCAAATGTCTAGCTAGTCGGAAAGTTAATCGATTGCAAGATTTGTCCAGGTAACCCTGCCGAAGGCAGCAGGGATCCGAAACAGTTTGCTAAAAGTATTGAAAAAATGCATTTTCACCGAGTTTTGAACTATTCTGAAAGTTTCAAGTGTCTAGCTAGTCGGGAAGTTAGTTAAATAACTTTCTGTTAAATCATATAAACGCTGCTGAAGGCAGCAGGTATCCGAAACAGTTGGCTAAAAATATTTTAAAAATGGATTGTCACCGTGTCCCGAGCTTTTCTGAAAGTTTCACATGTCTAGCTAGTCGGGAAGTTAGTTAATAATCGATTGCAAGATTTGTCCAAACCGTTTTTGAGTTATTACCGTTTTTTGATACATTATGGACAAAACCATTGTATTTTTGATCATTATGAACCTAATTTTCCTAAATATCTCCAAAACGGAAAATAGTAAACACCAAAAAGAAAGGTGCACAACTAGATGTTATAACAGACCTGTGTACCAATTCGCAAACTTTCTACGTTCAACCGTTTTTGAGTTATGCGACATACGCACACACACACACACATACAGATGTCACGAAAAATCGTGTAAAGTCGCTTATATCTCTAAAACGAGAGCTCGTGTTAAGACGACACTTGCAGGTGTACAATTAGACATCATGACAGTCACACGTATAAATTGGCAACATCTGGTGTGAAACAACCACACGACTTCCATTACCAATGTATTACATATATTATGCGCACATTTGCAGATAATGTTATCAGAAGACATAGAACTGACCTAATGAAATAGGCACCTACAAATTTTCCGGTAAGAGAAAGTTAATACACGTATAAAGGCATATAAAACAGAGTTTACACAGCGATTTTTTTTTTTTTTTTTTTTTTTTTTTTTTTTTTAGTGCTAGAGGCCTATTTCAGTCGGTACAGTTGTCGAATTTTTATAATACACTCTTAATAGTGCTAAGGGCCTATTTCAGTTGGTTTATTGAATGGGGATTTATTGAATGAAGTCCCCCCAAGGCCCAACTTTAACATGAGTCCCCCCCCCAGGCCCAACTTTGACATGAGTCCCCCCTAGGTACCCCTATTTCAGTCGGTACAGCGTTGTCGAATTTTTATAATACACTCTTAATAGTGCTAAGGGCCTATTTCAGTCGGTTTATTGAATGGGGATTTATTGAATGAAGTCCCCCCAAGGCACAACTTTGACATGAGTCCCCCTCCAGGCCCAACTTTGACATGAGTCCCCCCCCAAGGTACCCCTATTTCAGTCGGTACAGCGTTGTCGAATTTTTATAATACACTCTTAATAGTGCTAAGGACCTATTTCAGTCGGTTTATTGAATGGGGATTTACTGATTGAAGTCCCCCCAAGGCACAACTTTGACGTGAGTCCCCCCCAAGGCCCAACTTTGACATGAGTCCCCCCCTAGGTACCCCTATTTCAGTCGATACAGCGTTGTCGAATTTTTATAATACACTCTTAATAGTGCTAAGGGCCTATTTCAGTCGGTTTATTGAATGGGGATTTATTGAATGAAGTCCCCCCAAGGCCCAACTTTGACATGAGTCCCCCCCAAGGTACCCCTATTTCAGTCGGTACAGCGTTGTCGAATTTTTATAATACACTCTTAATAGTGCTAAGGACCTATTTCAGTCGGTTTATTGAATGGGGATTTATTGATTGAAGTCCCCCCAAGGCACAACTTTGACATGAGTCCCCCCCTAGGTACCCCTATTTCAGTCGATACAGCGTTGTCGAATTTTTATAATACACTCTTAATAGTGCTAAGGGCCTATTTCAGTCGGTTTATTGAATAGGGATTTATTGAATGAAGTCCCCCCAAGGCCCAACTTTGACATGAGTCCCCCCCCCTAGGTACCCCTATTTCAGTCGATACAGCGTTGTCGAATTTTTATAATACACTCTTAATAGTGCTAAGGACCTATTTCAGTCGGTTTATTGAATGGGGATTTATTGATTGAAGTCCCCCCAAGGCATAACTTTGACATGAGTCCCCTCCAAGGTACATCTTTGACATGAGTCCCCCCAAGGCCCAACTTTGACATGAGTCCCCCCCAGGGCCAACTTTGACATGAGTCCCCCCAAGGCATAACTTTGACATGAGTCCCCTCCAAGGTACAACTTTGACATGAGTCCCCCCCCAAGGCACACCTTTGACATGAGTCCCCCCCAAGGCACACCTCCCCCTCATTATGAAAAAGAGAAAAAAACGTTTTGCGGCTATAAGACAGTTTGGACTTCCAACGTTATTTGTTACAGTATCTGCAGCTGAAACACATTGGTTTGATTTAATGAAAACTTTATCATGGAATTTAGATCGTCACGAATTAACTAAAGAAGAATTTGTCGATATTAACAAGTTTAGCAGTAGGCCTCTGGCACTAAATTAAAATCTGTCAATGTCAGATTTTCATGTTTTAAATAATGAAATAATGTCGTGTCTGTATATATAAATTTTTTTTTTTTTTTTGAAAACACCAATTTTTTGAGATCTAAAACTGATCTATCTGATCAGGATGACTATTAATTTTCCTGTGATAACCAAGTAAAGCATGAGAAAGGATATCTAAAATGGGTTTATGTAACAATTTTCAAGAAAATCGTTAGAGCCGTTTTTGAGATACCGACTTTTACAAAAGCCTGGCATAATTAATTGTTGACCAGAAAACAACAATTACATGCAAAAGGATATTTAAAAGAGGTTCGCAAGTTTGAAAAAAATTCATACAGCCGTTTTGAAAGGAACGCACTTGCAGGACCTGAAATTCAGGTTTTTATACAGGACGCCTATCAATTTTCTTGAACTAACCAACTGTATCATTCGAAAGTACATGTAATAGAGTGTTTATACAGCAATTTTGGAGAAAATCGTTGGAGCCATTTTTGAGATACGGACTTATTCACCTCCGGTATCGTATGTCCCACTTCCGGTTTTCCAATTTTTACCAAAATTTGGAAAATTCATCCGTACACCAAATCTATTTCAATTCTAAAGTTTCGTTGTTCAATTTTTATTAGTTTCCGAGATACAATAGCCAGAATATTCCCCCACATACATACATACACACACGCACTCACACACATACACACTGACCAACTGCCAAAAACCACTTTTTTGGACTCAGGAGACCTTAAAACACGTAAATTAGGTAAAATCTCGATATCGAATTTTTGGACCAAATACAATACTTCCATAATACCTACGGTAGTCGGGTAATGGAAGTAAAAATCAGTTTTATTCCCTTTTAATTAATTTAAAGCACTTCAGACTTTTAGCTTCAAATGGACATGATACGTAAAAATTCCTTCATGTTTTCCTGTAAAAGAGGCTAATACACATTTCTCCTGGTGATCCTGCCACTTAATGCAATATTTTTACCACTTTTTACTTCCTTATACAAAGTATAGGGAAGTATAGTAATCCCGATTAGCTATTTCACATTGCTGGAAAACGAATGATCGCTGAATCTTGCCAATTTATACGTGTGACAGTCATGATGTCTAGTTGCACATACCTGCAAGTGTCGTCTTAACACGAGCTCTCGTTTTAGACATATAGGCGACTTTACACGATTTTTCATGACGTCTGTATGCATGTGTGTCTGTGTGTGTGTATGTCGCATAACTCAAAAACGGTTGGACGTCGAAAGTTGCAAATTGGTACATAGGCTCCAACTTTCCCATGTTAAATCGGCAAATTTTTTTTCCGTAAAGTTTTAAATATTGGACGCACCAAATATCGCAGTAAAATTAAACAAAAAGTAAAATATTCGTATCAACGAGATCTTTAATTTGAGATAAAAACGAACTTTCTAAGTTAATAAGTAAAAAAATGGGAGCATTTTCAATTTAGCGTAAAATTAGATGTTTTGACAACTTTTTGAAAAAATTTCTTCTTCAAGAAATTTTTTTTAAAACAAGCTAGAGAATTCATAAATGTGCAGAATTCTTTGAAAACTGGTTTTTCAGATAGACAATTACTTAATCTAGGAACTTTTATAAAATTTAGCTTTTAAAAATCAAAATTTCCTATCTTAATTGCTGAAAAACTGTTAAATATCGCCAAAGAGATATAAATCGCCAAATATGAAATTGCTTCATCTCAGTTTACCCGAAAAATATTAATTTCAAATTGAGCTGCCTTTTTCTTTTTATAAGTTACTAGCTGTTACCCGCGACTTCGTTCACGTGGAAATTTTGATGTGTATGTGTGGGAACTGACGGTTTGATCATAATATGTAATGAAATGAAACCTTATCATTGTGGTGCTGTGCAAAACAGAGTCTGATAAAGTACACTCAAAAAAATTTGTAACTCATTGAAAGCCAAAATAAAATACCAAAATAAATAAATAAAAAGTTAAAGCCAACATGGCGATAAAAATTTAAAATTCGTCCATAGGGATCCTGTACTAAAACAGTACTGCATTGCGGAAGTATAAAAACTGGGTCGTCAATTATGAATTTTATTTCGAAACCTTTCTTTGTATGATTTTAGTTCACTATTGCACAATATTAATTTGGTTCTAATAATAATTTGGTGACTGGTTAATTAAAATTTTAACTATGTGGTGAAATTAATAATTCCTTATACAAAGTATAAGGAAGTATAGTAATCCCGATTTGCGAAATGGATTTTGTATTTCACATTGCTCGAAAACGAATGATCTCTGAATGTTGCTAATTTATACGTGTGACTTTCATGATGTCTAGTTGCACACCTGCAAGTGTCATCTTAACACGAGCTCTCGTTTTAGAGATATAAGGGATTTTACACGATTTTTCGTGACGTCTGTATGTGTGTGTGTGTGTCTGTGTGTGGGTATGTCGCATAACTCAAAAACGGTTGGACGTAGAAAGTTGCGAATTGGTACATAGGTTTGTTATAACATCTAGTTGTGCACCTCCCTTTTTGGACTTTCTATGATTTTCCGTTTTGGAGATATTTAGGAAAATCAGGTTCATAATGACAAAAATACATAGGTTTTGGCCATAATGTATCAAAAAACGGTAATAACTCAAAAACGGTTTAGACAAATCTTGCAATTTAACTGACTTCCCGACTAGCTAGACATTTGAAACTTTCAGAAAAGCTCAGAACACGTTGGCAATGTATTTTTAAAATATTTTTAGCCAACAGTTTCCGATACCTGCTGCCTTCAGCAGCGTTTATGTGATTCAACAGAAAATTTATTTAACTAACTTCCTGACTAGCTAGACATTTGAAACTTTCAGACTAGATGAGAACACGGTTTTTTAAATACTTTTAGCCAACTGTGTAGGGTCCCTGCTGCCTTCGGCAGCGTTACCAGTACAAATCTTGGAATCGAGTTTTAACTAACCTCCCGACTAGCTAGACATTTAAAACTTCCGGAAAAGCTCAGAACACGGTGACAATGCATTTTTAAAATATTTTTAGCTAATTGTTTCCGGTCACTGCTGCCTTCGGCAGCGTTTATATGGTTCAACAGAAAATTTATTTAACTAACTTCCCGACTAGCTAGACATTTGAAACTTTCAGAATAGTTCGGAACACGGTGAATATGCATCTTTTTAACACTTTTAGCCAACTGTTTCAGGTCCCTACTGCCTTCGGCAGCGTTTATATGATTCAACAGAAAATTTGTATAACTAACTTCTCGACTAGCTAGACATTTGAAACTTTCAGAATAGTTCAGAACACGGTGAAAATGCATTTTTTTTAATGCTTTTAGCCAATTTTTTCGGGTCCCTGCTGCCTTCGTCAGCGTTACCAGTATAAATCTTGCAATCGGTTTTTAGCTAACTTTCAGAAAAGCTCAGAACACGGTGATAATTCATTTTTTAAAAAATATTTTTAGCCAACTGTTTCGGGTCCAATGTCAATGTTTTTTAACATCATGTATATTTCTAAAGGTGTATAAGGAAGTCATGTGGTGCCCACATCAGATTTTTTTCATTATGAATGCTGAATATTATCAACTCAGACAGGTATTGTTGCACAAAATGTCCAACGGAAGTAAATTTTCACCATGCAGATTGTGGCGACTTCTTTTTCGCACCTGGTTCTTTTCTTCCACTAAATTCATCTCGAGACACATTAAGACACTGATCACGCTTGGTTTACTTTTAAAGATTTTACTTTTACTTACGGCACAAACATAAAATACATAACGAACACATAAATTAACATCAAACAAAGTATTTAAAAAAAAAAAAAAAACATATAGAATGGAACGCTAGTCCATCTTGATTCACATACGCACACACTGTTGCCACACTTTCGTACCAAACTTTTCAGTTCTTGTTTTGGGATACTCTCGAAATCAGAGGTGCGGCGTTCACACCTTCACTCCAGTTTCACTTGAGGGACAATGGCCTTCACAGTGAAACTACTAACAAAAATTTGTGGATAATTTATATAACTGTCCATGAAAGTCTAATTGTCCTTTTAAATTCTTAATTATTGTTTCATCTTTAAATAAATGTTCATGAAAGTCTAATTGTCCTTTTAAATTCTTAATTATTGTCTCATCTTTGACCTAATATGCAATGTTCCATCAAGAGCAATAACATTTATATTTCACTTAATATTTAAATATTTTCTATGGTATAAAATAAGTAACATTTAAACACATAATAGAAATAAAATATATATATATAATATATATGAATAAACATTTATCCTGACATGGATTTTCTTATGCACTTTAAATAATCTTAATTAATTAATATACTTGAATATAAGAAACAAAATAAACACACACACATATATATATGTAATAACAAATACAATATTAAACTAACTTATGACTTTATTCATGAATGCGTGATAAAGCATCTGCAATAGTATTACTGCTTCCTGGCTTATGAGCAATAGTCACTTGATAGCGAGATAGAGCCAATGCCCATCTTTGTAATCTGGCGTTCTTAGGAACTGTTTCTGTCAAATATTTTAAAGGGTTATGGTCCGTGTGTAAGATAATAGTGGTTCCATAAGTCCACATTTCGAATTTACCTAATGCCCATATTACAGCATAAGCTTCCCTTTCAATAGTGCTCCACTTTGATTGAGCAGGGGTCAGTTTTTGGCTTGCGAAAGTTATAGGTTTCAGTTTATTCTGCTCATCTCTCTGCATTAGACAGGCTCCAATTCCGGTCCCTGAAGCATCAGTATTGATTTCAAAAGGTTTCGACATATCAGGTGTATACAGAGATGTTATAGAGCACAAACAATTCTTTAACGAATTAAATGCGCTTTCGGCTTCTTCTGACCATGGAAGGTCGTTTGGCACAGTTTTTCGAGTTAAGTCCGTTAAAGGTTTTGCTATATTGGCATACCGAGGCACATAGTCTCTGTAATAGTTAAATAATCCTAGGAATGACTTCAATGTTTTCTTAGTTTTAGGGGCTTTCAAATCTTTAATAACTGATATCTTGTCCGGATCTGGGCCGTGCTCTCCTGAGCCTACGACATGTCCTAAATATTTTACTTTCGACATCGCAAACGAGCATTTCTTTAAATTTGCCGAAAAATTCAATTTTTTCAAAGTTTCTAAAATGGATTTAATATGATTAAGATGATCTTCCCAGGTTGAAGAAAATATGATAATATCATCAAGAAAACTTTCGGCGTAGTCACTATGAGGTCGTAATACTTGATTCATTATTCTTTGGAATGTTGCTGGTGCTCCAGATAACCCAAATGGCATCACCTTCCACTGATACTGACCCTTTGGAGATACAAAACTGGTTAATTCTCGGCTTTGCTCTGCTAAGGGTATTTCCCAATATCCCTTAAGGATATCTAAAGTTGTCAAGTAACGAGCTCCACCAGCTTTAAATCTAAGATTTTCTGAATTCTGCATAAAGACATTCGTCCGAAATTCTCCTGCTATTTGTGTGGAAAGGAAGGCCATATGAAAAAATCCTGCCCCAAATTGAATTCAGCAAGTACATCTAACGTGAAAACAAACAAAAAGAGTCAAGAAAGTAAGGGCCTTAATAAGGTCAGTGTTTATCTAAATAGCGCTTGTTTCGAGTGGGAATTTCCAGTCAACGAGAAAGATGGCGAGCTTCTGAAAGTGGATTTAGGAATCGGAGGCCAAAAATTTCAAGGCATCGTGGACAGTGGTGCAGAAATCACCGTACTACGAAATTCAGTTGTATCTGAGGAACGCTTACAGTCAAGTGGGAAAATTCTTTTGAGACCTGCTATAGGTAATCCGGTGGAAGCACAACTTGTGTCAGTTCCGCTAAGTCTTCATACAGATGAAGAAATCATTCCATATGTTCAAGTGCATGCTGCAGTAGTAGAAGGGCTGCACGAGGAAGCTTTAATCACTCCCAGGGTATATGAATGGTTGAAGGAACAAAAGGGGAGATGATTCTTATTTGGGAGATGATACAGGAATCACTTCAGTAAAAGAAGCTAATGAACAATCCTTGTTCAGTGTAGAGGGAAGGTCTCCCGAAAACATTTCTTTAGGGGATAAAGTGAATATCCCGAAGAAAGAAGTCGATGAACAATCCTTGTTCCATGTGAAAGGAAGAAATCCTGGAAATTCAGGGGTTGAGGTTAATATCACGAGACTATTCGAAAGGCAAAGCTAAACAACAGCGAGTCGCATCATCCAGAAACCAAAGTCTTTAATAACTCAGTAGTTAAACAGACATTGACCGAAACCGATAGTAAGGATGAAAGAAATGAAAATATCCCTGTTCCACAAGCACAAGTGTTTAGGGATGAGCAGTTAGCCTGTCCTACCTTGAAAAGGTGCTTCGAAGAAGCTAGGCAACATAAAAATGGTTACTGGATTGAAAGAGGTTTATTATATCATATGGGTAAAGTAGGCGGACAGAAATATATTCAATTGGTCGTACCGGCAAGCAGAAGAAAGGACATTTTAAAATTAGCTCATGAAACTCCTACTGGTGGACATCTGGCAGCTAAGAAGACCAGAGACAGAATTGCAATGTCTTTCTGGTGGGAAGGAATGCCAAAAGAAGTCAAACAATTATGTGCTTCGTGTCATGATTGTCAAATGCGCAGGAAAGGAAAAGTAAACGATAGAACACCTATCAAAGCTCTTGGAAGACCAGAACTCCCATTTCAAGTGGTTAATGCCGATATTTTAGGCCCAATAGAGCCAAAGTCATCACGTGGCCATCAGTATGTACTGTGCGTTATGGACCAGCATAGTCGTTGGCCGGAAGCAATACCTCTGAAGTCTTTAACAGCAAAGGCAGCCTGTGATGCATTTATAGAAATATTTGTACGAACTGGAATTCCTCGAGTAATTGCAATGGATAACGGATGAAATTTTGCCGCACAGCTGACAAAAGAGTTTTTAAAACGATTAGGATGTGTTCCTAAATTTTCCACTCCAGGTTATCCACAATCGAATGGTTTGGTTGAAAGATGGATAGGAACTATGAAATCCATGCTACATCATGCAATTAATTCACAAGGTCGAGGCTGGGATAAACAGTTGCCATTCTTGTTATGGGCATACAGAGAAGTGCCTAACGCTACAACGGGTTTTGCTCCATTCCTACTGGTTCATGGGCGACCACCTGTAGGACCTCTAGCCATCCTCAAATCAAGTTGGGAAGATGAAGTCGTACTTCCTCAAGGGATTGGAGAATCTGGAAACATTTAGAAGACGCGGCACAGTATGCGAATAGCGTAGCTCAAGAGCAGCAGCAGAAATATGTACATTGTCATAATTTACGGTCAAAAGATACCGAATTTTCTGTTGGGGATGAAGTTGTAGTGTTAATCCCTGATTCAATAATGTTCAAAATGGAAAGGACCAGGAGAAATAGTAGAAAAGAAGTCTCCACATTCTTTTTATGTCAAACTACCTGATGGAAGTGTTCGACATCTTCATCAAAATAAATTGCGTAAATATATTCAACCTGTCAGAGCTGTAGGAATTATTTACGAAACAGATGAAGAATTTGGGGATATACAACATGCGCCCGTAGAATCACGGCAAGTAACGGATGAAGAACTAAAAGCTGATATAAAATCAAATTCGATATCAGCAAAGCAATATAAACAGCTGTTGAATCTGATTAAAGAATATCTAACAATATTTGATGGGGAATTAAAGAAAGCCAACGTTCCTCCACATGTTATCCAGTTAAAGTCTGGAGTAGAGAGGAAACAACCTCATCTTTATAAAGTTCCAGAAACATTAAGATCTAATATAGAAAAACAGATAGCAGAATTATTGGAAAAAGACCTGATAGAACCCTCTTCAGCAGAAATAGCATATCCATTGGTATGTGTAGCCAAGAAAGATGGAACTGTCCGACTTTGCGTGGACTACAGAGAGCTGAACTCAGTTAGTAAAATTATGCAGAATTCAGAAAATGCTATGCTGTGGCTTAGTAAAAGACCTTTTCTCATCTCTATTGTTATTTCCGAAATTCGCCCCTTTGGATGGAAGATTCCAATTTTCTTTGTGAGAAATTTCTTTCGGTTTTTTATTGAAAGTTATTTTGACATTTTCATAATCATCTAATTTACTGGAAATAACATCAGATGACTTAAACAATGACCATTCATCGATGAAATGTTCTTTAATTTCTGGAGGTACTTTCCTTTTAATTTGATCTGTAATAATCAAATCATATAATTCTTCAAATGTGTTAACTTCTAATCCCCGAATCCATTCAGTAAAATAGTTTTTCAACTCGTAAGCAAAATCTCTCCATGTGATATCAGCTTTTTTAGTATGCTTAATGAAAAGTTGTCGAAATCTTTCAGGAGTAAGTTTATATCTCTTTAACAATAACTCTTTTACTTTTCCGTAATCATTCGTGATTTCTTCGTCTTCCCGAGCTATAACTTCCGCGATTTCGTATGGCAGTAGCCCAATGAGATGAGAAACCCAATCATCTCTTTGAATTTCGGCACGTTTTGCCTGCCGCTCAAAAAGAACTAAATACAGGCTAATTTCGCATGTTTTAGGATCAAATTTTTGTAAGATGTTATGTAATTTTACGCGCGTTTTCTCAGAAGTTTCATTTGTAATTCCTTTCTTCTCAAGTTCTATTCTTGCATTTTCCAAACGCATTTTTTCCAATTCTATTTCTTCTCTTCTTATGCGTTCCTCCATCTCTTCTTTTCTCTTACGTTCCTCTATTTCTTCCCTTCTTATGCGTTCCTCCATCTCTTCTTTCCTCTTACGTTCCTCTATTTCTTCCCTTCTTATGTGTTCCTCCATCTCTTCTTTCCTCTTCCGTGCTTCAAGTACGTTCGCTAATGTTTCTTTAACAAATTCTTCATCGTAATTCTTTGAAGTCAAAATAGCATCTCTTAACTCATATAACTTTAAATGTTGGGCTCCTTCCACTCCAAGCTCAGTAGCAACTTCTTGCAAATCTTTTTTATTCCCTTTACCCAAATATGCCATCTTCGGATGGATGAAATCAAATCAAGTTCAAATTTTCCGTGAATAAAATAAATTTTCTTATATTTATAATCACAAACCCTATTGTTTTCGTTCCTAAGAACACCAGATTTGACATCTTAGTTTTTATCGTAAACAACATTTTCCCCCAAATTAAATAAAATAATCATTAAGTCGGAATGCATACATAAAAGGAGAAGAAAAAAAAATAATATGTATCGAAATAACAAATTAAAAAAAATGTTTACACAATCAATTCTTTCATTAAATAAATCAGAATATACTTTATTACATAACCAGCTTTCAATAAATTAGAAATAATGTTGCTATAGCAACCTTTAATAAAACTTACTTTTAAACAGAAAAGAAAAACAATTTCCGATTCATTCCTCAAAGTAAAAAAAAATAAACAAAACCGGACGTTCACAAGAATAATTCACTAGTTTTTTACTGAGATATTTCATTAATATTCCCATAATAATAAAGATAAATAAATATAAATCATTATCAACGTCTAACAAATAAACAATCATTCAATAAAACAGAACAAATAAATCAAAACAGAACTTGTTTTTTTTTTTTTTTCCCCACAATCTACTTTAATGAAATCTAATTTATTCTAAATCACGTGATGAATAAAAAGAACACACAGAAATTAATAACAATGGTCTTGAATAGCATAAAAATATATTCTTTTCACCATTCTTTTTACTATTTTCCGGCTTTTTAAATACAAATAAACAAATATATTTCTATTTTTCATTTTTCAAACACTAGAATTATTATTATTTCAACATTACGAAATATTCAATTTTCATTTACCTATTCTTTACCTTGTTGGAATACAAAATCGGAACAAAATATCTAAATGCTTAATCCTAATTATTTAACATAAACTTATACAAAATATGACTCTTGATGGAACATTAAAAAAAAATACCCTTTTTTTCCTTCATCACTATCATGAAATAATCCATACGTGCACTAGCTATTTCACATATCCTGTCGACTGCGCCAATTGTGGCGACTTCTTTTTCGCACCTGGTTCTTTTCTTCCACTAAATTCATCTCGAGACACATTAAGACACTGATCACGCTTGGTTTACTTTTAAAGATTTTACTTTTACTTACGGCACAAACATAAAATACATAACGAACACATAAATTAACATCAAATAAAGTATTTAAAAAAAAAAAAAAAACATATAGAATGGAACGCTAGTCCATCTTGATTCACATACGCACACACTGTTGCCACACTTTCGTACCAAACTTTTCAGTTCTTGTTTTGGGATACTCTCGAAATCAGAGGTGCGGCGTTCACACAGATGGCATCCTTTCAGTTCTAAATAAAAAATTGTAGTATATGAGCTCCACTTATCGGCCGATAAGCATCGAGATTGAATCAGCATAATGTCTCATAATGGCCTTTTCACATATTAAGTTTTCTTTCATTATATGCAACAGAACCTTTCCTTAAGTTGCGAAAATCGCTGTATAGCAGCGCCATATGTTGAGATGTTGAGATATTGGTACAAAAGGTGATAAGCACCATAATTTGATACAATGTAAATTTATTTGTAAATTTATGCAATTCCATGTATTAGTTACTCAGATATAGCCTTCTTTGAAATTGCAGCAATCACTGTATAGCAGCACCATGTTGAGCAATTGACACCAAATATTCATAAACGCTATTATACATCAAGGTTCAATTGCATATAAATTTATATGTAATTCTGAGCAGTAGCTCCTGATATCTAGTTGGAACAAAACTTTCGCCACACACATAGAACACACACACGCAAATAGAAATTTTCTAAAAATAGTCAAATTGTTTTTAGGAGCTCTTACAACGTGTAAATCCATTAAAAACTGAAAGTTGAAATTCATTTCAATAAAATGACAAGCGAAGCGGTCAAAGCCTGCTAGTATACTATATAGAAGGAAGTAGAAATCTTTATGCATCATAATTATCATTGCCAGATTGAATTGAAGGATATTAAAATTGGATACTATATCGTGTACTGACTTTCTTATTCTAAGGTATGAAAAATATTAAAAAATCAGCAATTCAAGCTATAGATTTGAAACAAATGTTATTCAAAAATGTATTCATTTCTGTTTTCAGGGATATAAAATTTAAAATTGTACAAAATAATAAAAGCAAAGATTCTTTGGTTAAAAAAATAACTTATAAAAAGAAAAAGCAGCTCAATTTTAAATTAATATTTTTCGGGTAAACTGAGATGAAGCAATTTCATATTTGGCGATTTATGTCTCTTTGGCGATATTTAACAGTTTTTCAGCAATTAAGATAGGAAATTTTGATTTTTAAAAGCTAAATTTTATAAAAGTTCCTAGATTAAGTAATTGTCTATCTGAAAAACCAGTTTTCAAAGAATTCTGCACATTTATGAATTCTCTAGCTTGTTTTAAAAAAACATTTCTTGAAGAAGAAATTTTTTCAAAAAGTTGTCAAAACATCTAATTTTACGCTAAATTGAAAATGCTCCCATTTTTTTACTTATTAACTTAGAAAGTTCGTTTTTATCTCAAATTAAAGATCTCGTTGATACGAATATTTTACTTTTTGTTTAATTTTACTGCGATATTTGGTGCGTCCAATATTTAAAACTTTACGGAAAAAAAATTTGCCGATTTAACATGGGAAAGTTGGTTTCTGTATAATAAGCATTTAACGATCTTGGGTTATTTCTGTAGATTTTATTATTGGCGCGTTCTGCTTTGTGTTAGTGGTAGTTTGTTTGTTTTGCTTTTCTCTGAACTTGGCTTGGCAAAACGACCGTTTCTGCTTGATATAGAAAAATAAATAAATTAATATGTAAACTTGATCATGGTACAGCCTTAATGCCCTTGGCGACTTTTAAATTTTTGTCGCCGTTTTAGACCAAAATATAATTTATGCGATTATTGTTCCTATACGCAAGCGAAGTGTGACGTCACTGACCGTCCGTGGATGCAAGAAAATGATTCCTTATTAATCGCCCATTGGATTTTTTGTAAAAAATGATTAAAAATCGAAGAAAATTATTTCCCGATTTTAATCCCCATATTTGGGTACATATATGTATTAGTTATCATGTGCATGTGTTAGATTGAGTTATTTTGCTATCAAATTGACAAAATTTTAATTTTAAATTTCAAAACTCTGTCGTTCTTGGCGCTTATTGTATTTGGTGATCAAAAACGTAATACGAAAATATACATGCCAGATGTATATTTTCGTAATATGCATTGTACGAAATATTGTTTCATATTATTCATTACTGTCTTAAAATAAGTTGTTAAAATAACCATGATTTTTGAAAGGAATTAAATTATGTTCGCCAAATAATTTGGCGATATTTCATTTTTCTACCAAGGATGACCGATATCAAATCTATTCCGCTGCAACATATTAGTATCTTATATCAGATACTTCGTTTAGACATTTGAAAACAAATTTGACTTCAAATTATGATAGAATATTTATCATTTCCCTTTTAATCAGTATATTAGTTGGATATTTATTGTGTTAATATCAACCTTTAAAATTAAATGTTTGTGTTTTCAATCGAATATGGAAGTTTGCCATTTTTTTTCCTAGAGTTTTGAAATTAAAAATTCAAATTTTGTCAATTTTACAACAAAAATAACTTAATATAATGCATGGACATGATAACTAATACATATCTATACCTAAATATGCGGATTAAAATCGGGAAATATTTTTCCTCGATTTTTAATAATTTTTTACAAAAAATCCAATGGGCGTTTAACATAGGAAATATTTTTCTTGCATCCACGAACGGCCAGTGACGTCATCACTTCGCTTGCGCATTTCTTTCTATCTTTTCCTTGGCGAAAAATATCCGATCTACTTCAGCTTCAAAATTATAAAAAATTGTCAAGAATTATCAATAAGAAAATACCTTTAATATATTGCTGAATTAGCTTTTATGCCAAGCGTGTTTCATCCGCCATACAAAAGAAAAAAAAAAAAAAAAAAAAAATATGAAGTTGAGGTATATAAAAAAATGCTGTGAAATAAAATTCAGAAGAAATATGTTAGATTTGTAATATTACTATTTTATTTTAAAATTATAAAGCGTCATTTTCTCATCGACCAATTTAACATTTAGTAATTTCTTATTTTTCGCATGAAAGCATATTTCATTTTATGCCGAAAACAATAAATAAAAATATACTAGTATCTCGTAAACTTTTTTTTGGCAACAATTAAAAATTTAAATGGCTTATATTAAGTCAATATAAGTCAATAAGTTTATTATTTTCATATTTTAATTAATTTTAAAGATTTTTTCAATTTTTTTTTCCTAAACCATCCCTGACCTATAAGGAAAAAAACAAAAAAAGAATGATCGAAATCGGTCAAGCCGTTTACGATTTTATAAAGGACATAGAGACAAACATTCATTTATATATACATAGATTTTTTTAACCAAAGAATCTTTGCTTTTATTATTTTGTACAATTTTAAATTTTATATCCCTGAAAACAGAAATGAATACATTTTTGAATAACATTTGTTTCAAATCTAGAAAAATATTAAAAAATCAGCAATTCAAGCTATGAATTGCTGATTTTTTAATATTTTTCATACCTTAGAATAAGAAAGTCAGTACACGATATAGTATCAATTTTAATATCCTTCAATTCAATCTGGCAATGATAATTATGATGCATAAAGATTTCTACTTCCTTCTTCCTTCTATATAGTATACTAGCAGGCTTTGCCCGCTTCGCTTGTCATTTTCTTGAAATGAATTTCGACTTTCGGTTTTTAATGGATTTACACGTTGTAAGAGCTCCTGAAAACAATTTGACTATTTTTAGAAAATTTCTATTTGCGTGTGTGTGTTCTATGTGTGTGGCGAAAGTTTTGTTCCAACTAGATATCAGGAGCAACTGCTCAGAATTACATATAAATTTATATGCAATTGAACCTTGATGTATAATAGCGTTTATCAATATTTGGTGTCAATTGCTCAACATGGTGTTGCTATACAGTGATTGCCGCAATTTCAGAGAAGGCTATATCTGAGTAACTAATACATGGAATTGCATAAATTTACAAATAAATTTACATTGTTACAATTTATAGTGCTTATCAACTTTTGTACCAATATCTCAACATGTGGCTATACAGCGATTTTCGCAATTTAAGAAAAGGTTCTGTTGCATATAATGAAACAAAACTTAATATGTGAAAAGGCCATTATGAGACATTATGCTGATTCAATCTCGATGCCTATCGGCCGATAAGTGGAGCTCATATACTACAATTTTTTTTTAGAACTGAAAGGATGCCATCTGCATGGTGAAAATTTACTTCCGTTGGACATTTTGTGCAACAATACCTCTCTGAGTTGATAATATTCAGCATTCATAATGAAAAAAATAATAAAAAATTTGTGCTGCGTTAATATGTATAGGAAAATGTAGAAGAAAGTTTTGTGATGGACACGACATACTAGTCTGCATAGAAAACCCATGGATATTGTCTAGCAACCAGAATTAGGGAAAGTTTAACGCAAAGAAAACTTTGTAATACAGTTTAACGCAAAGAACAACATCGCACGAAAGCTGAGTTGAAATCCAGGACATATCTGATGTAAAGTATCAGGTTAATTCCAGTAAATATAAAAACTATTTACAAAAAATAAATGATATCTACAAAAAAGACACTTAAAATGTACAAAAAAGCCAAGCTCAAAGAAAGAGAATTGATTAAAGTTGTGTCTAAAAAGGGTGTGATATCAAATTCCCAAGCTTACATTCAAATACTTATTTAATATTCCCTTTTAACTAAATTTTCACATGTGAATCAAGTGCCTTATGATATGTTGATAGAAATCCTTCTTTCCTGTACTAAATACATCATAGCGTGTTTCTGAAAAATATTATTTTTTTTATTTATGTAAGATGGGCTTGGCGGCCATCTTTCAAGTAATGAATAAACATTAACATAATTTGAAAGAAGTTTCTTAAAATACATCTCATATAAAATTAATTTTGCTATTCCATTCAGCAGAGACGGAAATATTTCGATAACATGATTTCTTATAATTATTTAGTATTAAGTGCACTTCCATCCTATAAATGCCGGGAATAAAGAATATAAAAATTTAAATTAACGTAAAAACATGAAGGAGAGGGGGGGGGGGGAAGCATCGAAGCTTCCACCCCCCGTTATATTTACCCAATTTGAATGGAATAAATATCTCGTAAAAATAATATGGTTATTTCATTCAACAGGGGTTGAAATATTCAGATTAAAAAAGAAAAAAAAATGCATTAAAAACATCGCAAAAGCCCCGTTAAGCACACAAGTTGAATCAATTTAAGTTTTAACAGTGTTAAGTTTGGCGCACTCCCATCCTCATATCCTATAATTATTTCTCATTGCGCAACACTAGTGCGATATAAAACTCAATTAACCAACCAATCAACCAACTCATCCTATAATTGATGAGATTTATAGAATTCAAACTAACGTAAAACTTTGAAAGATGGCCGCCAAGCCCATCATACATAAATAAAAAAAATAATATTTTTCAGAAACACGCTATGATGTATTTAGTACAGGAAAGAAGGATTTCTATCAACATATCATAAGGCACTTGATTCACATGCGAAAATTTAGTTAAAAAGGGAATATTAAATAAGTATTTGAATGTAAGCTTGGGAATTTGATATCACACCCTTTTTAGACACAACTTTAATCAATTCTCTTTCTTTGAGCTTGGCTTTTTTGTACATTTCAAATGTCTTTTTTGTAGATATTATATAGAATATTTTTTTTTTTTTCCAATTCCTACTATTGGTTCACACTCTCCCTATATCTTGTTCAAATCTTGCAATCGATTTTTAACAAACTTCCCGACTAGCTAGAAATTTGAAACTTCCAGGACTGCTCAGACAACACAACACTTCGAATTTTTTATTAGTTTCCTTATAATTAACTAAAATATGAAAATAATAACATAATCATTAAAATATTAGCAAT
Organism: Salticus scenicus; assembly: GCA_963930645.1. Lineage (NCBI taxonomy): Eukaryota > Metazoa > Arthropoda > Arachnida > Araneae > Salticidae > Salticus > Salticus scenicus. Next base: position 1,600,431 of record OZ005654.1, on the reverse strand, counting down.
AAATTTAATTGTTGCCCAAAAAAATTTACGAGTTCATTTTCTTTCGACATAAAAATAAATAAATTTAATTAAGCGTGACCATTAAAAAATTATCAAAAGTTAAATTATGCATCTCACAAAAATTGACGTCATTATCACTTTAAAAATTTTATGCACATTGATAAGAGCTCTATGATTCATCCGAAAATTTAAAACATGGTATATAAAAAGTTTTTTTTTTTATCTTATAATTATTTTTGTTTCGTTTTTCACGCGCGCTTTTTATTTCCTAATTCAAAATTATTTAAAAAAAAAAAAAAAAAAAAAAAAACTTTTTTGATAGTGTTTGTAAGTAGGAATTGACTTAAAAAATTTTCTTTTTACATTACTTGTTTATACATCAGTCACTATGCTAATTTAACATACAAATAAATGAATTGCTATGTGTGACTGTACACTTGCACGCTATCGGGCCCAAATATTTGATTAATTCAAATTAATATTTAAATAAATAAATAAATAAAAATGTTAATGTTAATGGAAAATATATATAATCCCAAAGAGATTGTTTGTCTAAAATCCTTTTGAAAAGCGTTCATAGTGTCATTCTATGTTCGACATCCAATAAAATATAGACCATGGCCCTAAATACTATATATAGTACGTTGTTTGTGATTTAAATATAAAAGTCATACTTCGATACTGTGCGTTTCTAAACTGTCCTCCAATGAGCACCCAAATTGAAGTTGCTGCCGCAGACACTAGAGAAAGCATTACGAGATAGAAGTCCCTGCTAAAGGCAAGTTTTTGAATGCATTTTCTTTTACATTTCTGTTTTTAAAACGGCATGAAAACGTCTTTTTCTTTTCCATTTAAATTTAGTGACCAGCGAAGCGGGCAAAGTGTTATCTATATTAAGCTTAATTGGATGCAAGATAAGTTTGGAAATCCTATTTATTTGAACATCTTCCGTTAAGAGTGTTTTTTCTTGTCAGTATAAGAAGCGTCTGATGATAGCAAGCGGGTTAAAATTCGAAATCATATTTTGTCCGTCGTGGGCCATTCTTTAACTCCGTTATTTCTTGAGCAACTTCTGAATTGAATTTAAAATTTCAAACTCATCGGGAAGTTACTTTAAAATTGATCACAGTATTCCCCCCGAACAAACACCACGACAAGAAAGTAAGTTAATGGCAATAATTATAAGATAAAAAACTTTTTATAAACCATCTTTTTAAATTTTCTGTTGAATCATAGCTATGGAACTAGCTACATTAGCACTTTATCAATGCGTATTGTTACGAAATTGTAAATAATTGTATTTATTTTTGTATAAATTCTTTCCAAAGAGGCTTAGTAAGTTGATAAAATGTCAATTTTCTGCATTTCCAGCTCTTTTTCGCGTTAAAATAGCTTAATCTTCCCTTTAAAACGCATTAAAAAGCTCCAATAGGCATGTAATGGATTTGGCGCCCCATTTGGCGACTTTTTGCCCTTGGTGACTTTTTTGGCGAGGAAATCCTTATTATCGATATTCCAAAGATGGACGGGCTAATGTGATTGGTTAAAGAGTTACGGGAAATTTGAATAAAAAAAAAAAAGTTTGTTTCAAAAATAAAATATTAATCCTTTCCGAACAACATATATTTGCATCATGAACTACATTAGCACTTTATCAATGTGTTGAAAATCCTTAAAATGATAATGACGTCAATTTTTGCCAGATGCATAATTTAACTTTTTACAATTTTTTTAACGCTCACGTTTAATTAAACGTATTTATTTTTATGTCGAAAGAAAATGAACTCGAAAAAAAAATTTTTTTGGGCAACAATTAAATTATAGCTAATATTTTACAACGAGATATATAAAGTAGAGTGATAAATGGTAACCCTTGAGAAGGTCCAAGATGAGTCATGTGACATGCTCTCCTTGCACCTGCGTATTCGATGGTTCCCTTGGTAACAGCTTATTTTCAGTAAATTTCTATGGCATAACGGTTTGGAGATTGTTCTTCGCATAAGTCATAAACGCCAATGTTTTTGTTTTCTTACGTAGTTTAGTATTCTTTTGTTCTAAATCATTTTGATTTTGATTTTACTTCTCTTTTATTTCGTGTAGTTGAACTTTAACCGATAAAATGCTTAAAAATAGTTGAAAAATTATAATTTGTTGTTAAATTTAGCTCTTTAAAAGTTTAAATTTTCTTTTATAAACACTTTTAAACTTTGTTGTGAAACGATGAAAAAAAAAGGTATTTTATTATTTATTAAAATATGAAATATGTGTAAAATTATTTTAAAAACAATTTATTTCGGTCATAGGACTGTCATGTTACCTAATAATAATGACTAGTATCGCCCAGTGGTCGAAACTCGACCATTTTTTTTTTTTGCAAAGCGAGGCAAAGCAAAGTTATTGCCTTGTCCTAAACGGAATGCAATTGCAACACAGCTGCGGCAATTGTTTGCCAATATTCACTCTAACTGAATCAGCAGAGTTTTACTTAATATAACTATTTCTCTCTGTAGATGTTGGCCTTTCCTGAAATGAGAGAAAATCGCAACGTAAAAACACCCCTTGTTGTGTGATACAGCCCAGAAGCTAATAGGTACCATGTCAGACCAAGGTCCAACCAAGTATCAAATTCTGTTAAATTAATTCGATTGGTTCATAAAGTACAGCGTTTGAAAAAAAAAAAAAAAAAAAAAGATATTTTTCAAAAATGGTCGAATTGAGTTCGGGAAATTTCAAAACGTGTAACTTTATCGAAAACCGAAAATCTAAAACTTTTCTGAATCTTATATTTTCTACTTATATATGCAGAGAAAAGAATAATAAATCCACTTTTTAAAAAATAAAAATAAGTAGTCAATTTCACTAATTTCACTTAATTAAAATGCAGGGAAATCTCAAAACGTGTAAATTCATCGAAAACTGGAAATCAAAAGTTTTTATGTATCTTCTACTTGCTTCTTCTACCCACAAAAGCTAGCAATAAAGACACTTTTTTTTAAAATAAGTAGCCAATTTCAGTTAATTGAAACGTAAAGAAAGCTCAAAACATGTCAATTCAGCAGAAAACGGAAATCGGAATTTTTTCCGTATCGTCTACTTATACATGCAGCAGTTAGCAACAAATCCATTTTCCTTTTATTTAGTATATTAGTTGAATATTTATTGTTTAAATATCACCCTTTGAAATGAAATGTTTATGTTTACATTCGAAACTGGAAGTTTGCCATTTTTTTTTTTTTTTTTTTTTCTGGAGTTTTGTGATTTTAAATTAAAATTTTATCAACTTTACAGAAAAAAATAACCCAATCAAACACATGTAGACAGTAACTTATATATAACTATACCCAAATATCGGAATTAAAATCGGCAGATAATTTCCGTTATTTTTTAATATTTTTTTACAAAAAATTCAATGGACAATTAACATAGAAAATCTTTTACATGGCTCCATGGACAGACAGTGACGTCATCACTTCGCTTGCGTATAGTGATGCTACATTATACAAATTACTGTGTCTATGGTTTTATTTGAGCTTTAAGAAATTGCCAGATTTAACAACTTTCTACTTTTAGGTATTTTTACTTCCTTATACAAAGTATAAGGAAGTATAGTAATCCCGATTTGCGAAATGGATTTTGTATTTCACATTGCTCGAAAACGAATGATCGCTGGATGTTGCCAATTTATACGTGTGACTGTCATGATGTCTAGTTGCACACCTGCAAGTGTCGTCTTAACACGAGCTCTCGTTTTAGAGATATAAGGGTTTTTACACGATTTTTCGTGACGTCTGTATGTGTGTGTGTGTGTCTGTGTGTGTGTGGGTATGTCGCATAACTCAAAAACGGTTGGACGTAGAAAGTTGCGAATTGGTACATAGGTTTGTTATAACATCTAGTTGTGCACCTCCCTTTTTGGACTTTCTATGATTTTCGGTTTTGGAGATATTTAGGAAAATTAGGTTCATAATGACAAAAATACATAGGTTTTGGCCATAATGTATCAAAAAACGGTAATAACTCAGAAACGGTTTAGACAAATCTTGCAATTTAACTGACTTCCCGACAAGCTAGACATTTGAAACTTTCAGAAAGGCTCAGAACACGTTGACAATGCATTTTTCAAATATTTTTAGCCAACTGTTTCCGATACCTGTTGCCTTCAGCAGCGTTTATGCGATTCAACAGAAAAATTATTTAACTAACTTCCCGACTAGCTAGACATTTGAAACTTTCAGACTAGATCAGAACACGGTGAAAATGCATTTTTTAATACTTTTAGCCAACTGTGTAGGGTTCCTGCTGCCTTCGGCAGCGTTACCAGTACAAATCTTGCAATCGATTTTTAACTAACTTCCCGACCAGCTAGACATTTAAAACTTCCCCAAGGCACAACTATGACATGAGTCCCCCCCCCAAGGCACAACTTTGACATGAGTCCCCCCCAGGCATAACTTTGACATTAGCCCCCCAAGGCACAGCTTTGACACGAGTCCCCCCCAAGGTACAACTTTGACATGAGTCCCCAAAAGGCACAACTTTGACATGAGTCCCCCCCAAGGCACAACTTTGACATGAGTCCCCCCCAGGCACAACTTTGACATGAGTCCCCCCAAGGCACAACTTTGACATGAGTCCCTCCAAGGTACAACTTTGACATGAGTCCCCCAAGGCACAACTTTGACATGAGTCCCCCCCAAGGTACAACTTTGGCATTAGTCCCCCCAAGGTACAACTTTGACATGAGTCCCCCCAAGGCACAACTTTGACATGAGTCCCCTCAAGGCACAATTTTATTTTATTTATTTTTTTATTTTTTATTTATTTTTTTTACGTATGCATGCATTTTTTAAAAATATTTTTAGCCAACTGTTTCGGGTCCAGTGACAATGTTTTTTAACATTATGTATATTTCTAAAAGTGTATAAGGAAGTCATGTGGTGCACACATCAGATTTTTTAATGTGAAGGAATACGTGTATAAAAGGGAAAAATGGGGGAAAATGCATAAAAAATAAATGTATTTTTAAATACCTTCTTGACATCGTAAGAAAATAATATTTGTATTCGCACCTTCCGGCTAACCATACCTTTCGAATGATACCATTTTCAACCCTCTACTCGCATAATTAATATATTAAAAAGGGGCAACAAATTTTATGCTTGCCTATTAATATATAGATAATTTGCCGAACTGATATTTTAAATGCCAAAAGAGCGATAAAGGGCCAAACACAGCAACGTATTCGAGCATGTCACGTGATTCATTTTGAACCACGGAAAGTTAATCCTTCATCCATTGAATCAGCACTCTAATTTATATATCTCGTTGATATTTTAATGACTCTTTTTATTGCTATTAGGAGCTTATCATTTTCATATTTTAATTAAAAGAAAACTACTCGAAAATTCGGTTTCTGAGCTTCTGTGAAAGTTTCAAATGTCTAGCTAGTAGGGAAGTTAGTTTAAAATAGATTGCAAGATTTGTACCGGACAAACAAACCCACAAACAAACAAGAATAGAAGTTAATAAAAACATGGTAAAAAAATAACAATATACTCAAATAATAAAATACTCAAACATCTTATTGTGATTTTCTCTTTTGTTCATTTAACGACCTCTCTTACTTTGATATATTTACAAATCGTTCATTACTTAATGCTACTTACAATCGTTCATTACTTGATGTTCGGAAAGTCGACCGGAGTCAGTCCAGATTTTTTTTCTCTCGATATAAATATATTTCCTAGCATATCGCTGGAAAAAAAAAAATAATAATAATAATAACGCGTACATACCATCTTTATTGATAAAGGCGAACTGAAATTGCATATCTATTGTTTGTTGGTTGCTTTCGGAGTGATTCTAGTAGAGCGGAGAATGAGTGAAACAAAAGTAGAATTGAACCCAACAGTCAAAGTAATAATCTTTCCCAACAGGCGAGCAAGGCCTCAGGATCTGTGGTGGATGGTCGACATCAACCTGTTGGACTTCGAGTATTACCTCCCCCTATTCGCCGACGCATTGCACGAGTCCAAGTACCCGTTCGACATCCTTGCCAGGGACGGTCTTCTGGAAATGCTTGACGCAGCTCAGGAGAGGGTCCTCGGCGTCCTGCCCGAGCTAGTGTTGGGCGTCAAAAAAGCTCTAAACTCGGACATTCCGAAAGTGATTATGAACGCCTGCGCTGTGATACAGAAGCTGACCACCCTCACACCGCTGGTTGCACTGGCCCTCATCAAGTAAGTCCACTTCAAGACGAGGTAGGTCTGATCTCTAAAGGAAAAGGCTTTGAAATTTCATTCTTCCTCTCTCGACAATGACCAAAAACTAAACCTTTTCGCCGCCAGATTTGGCTCGTTCGGGGCATTGACTCAATTAAAATAATAGTATGGGTTCGATTTCACGTTATACCTTTGGACGTATAACTGAATTTCATAGTACAGGCTAAATTTTTGGACTTATTTACGTATGTGTACTTTCCTGTGTCTCGTAGAAATGGCTAGAAGGAATTGAATAAGGCTTGGTCTGCCTGTGGCACTGTAACTCTCAAACTAACGAACACATTTCGTTGTAGTTATTTTTATATAGATAACCAGGCCTGTAACCCACTTATCATTATATTTGTCGAATATTTCCAAGTTTTGATTCCATATTGATATAGGTGTAAAAAATATGTATACGCACACACATATATATATACACTGCATAAAAAAAGTAGACGGACACTTACTTGTAATACTTTAAAGCCGTTTATTTCTTTAATTAGAGATATGAGGTTCATTTCTCTAATATAATTATATTCTTGAGACATCATATACTATTATTTTTTGGATATAGATTTAATCCTTTTGAATTATGTAGTGGAAAAATTCAGGAAACAAAAATGGTACATATTTGCACTGGAATTTTTCTTAAAAAAAGTAGACGGACACATCTTGTATCTCTAAAATAAAACAATTTTAGTAAGAGGTTCGTCTCCCATTTGCTTTAATAAGTTCGTATACTCTGTTAGGCATCGAAACAATGAGATTCTTATTTTTTTTTTGACAGAAAATTTCCCAAATGTTTGTAAGAGCTTCTTTGAGCTGGTGAATTGATTCATACTGGCGTCCACCCTCATAAATTTTATGAACAAGTATAGCCCAAATGTTTTCTACAGGATTCATATCCGGACTCTCGACTGGCCAGGGTAAAACATTGAAGTTGTTCTCATGAAACCATTTTGTAACGTTTTTTAGTTTTGGGTGTGTATTCTATTTGTAGTTCGTGCACAGGGACGCATCAAAATTTTTCTTATCGTTATGGTCTACGGGTAGAAATGATATGTATTATTGCGCCTGCAAAAATCCTCCGATTGACTTGCAAATTGGCACACAAGTTCAGGATCTCTATAGCAAGAGCTGTATAATTTTTTATTTCTATATTACTTATGGATTGTGTACAGGGACACGCGAAAATTCCTATCATTAAAGCATATCAGGTGAACTTCGTTTAAGCGCATTTTAACATCATTACTTTGCAATCAACAAAATGAAATTCGCGCGTATCAGTAAGATGCTTAAACTTATGTCTCTTAGGCTTCCTAATTAATGTACAGGACCTTACAAAAGTGTTCTGACAATGTCTCGTAATCATCCAAATTATGTCAATTTTCGAACAATTATGCATGAAAAACGTAGAAGAAGCTGAATAGTTTTTACTGGTGTATACAATGTTTATGGTTCGTTTACAGTAACACACAAAAGAATTTTTTGACATTAGAGCCTATGGACAAATTTTTATTTAAGCACATTTTAATGTGTTTATGCTGCATTGAACACAACGGAATTAACATACATTTATAAAGATGCTTAAAAGCATGTTTAATTTTGAAAAAGGGTATGTATAGACTAAATAATTTATTTACGGGATCACACAAAAGAATTCCGATGACGTACTGTAATCATCCAAATGATGTCAGATTAGTTTGAAATTTACTGATTTATAATTAATAATGTGTATTCTTTTTATTGGCGTATACAATAACTGTGGCTCCTTTTCCAGGATTCATAAAAGAATTTCGAAGTATTACGGTCTGTAAGTCTGTAAGTCTGTTAAAAGTGTATTTTAACATCCTATTAAATATAATGAAATTTTGTTAAAATTTTAAAAGCATGTTTTTCTGTTGGGAGGCATAGAATTGGAAATTAGTTTACAGTGTTACACAAAATAATTCTGATATGCTATGTAATTTGGTACAAATATTTATGAACATTTAATACAATGCAGTCAATAATTAGGAATACATATATCAAGGAACGCGATAGCATTCCGCCCCGCCAAGCTAAAACAAACATTAAGAAAAACAAATGAAATTTACAAAGCAGGAAAGAGGAAAGTCAATGGTGAAACGCTACACGTGTAGCATCATCACGGACTTTTCGACTACCTGCATCTCAGCTCCCTGATCCCCAAGACCTATGATTTTTTGCACAGACAAAACATACAAATTTGCATGTCGTTCCGAATTAAGGGGACTGACTTTGAAAACCCGATTCTTCTTCTCATTCTTCTTGTTAAGATTGACAGCCTAGAGTTCTGCAGCTAATGAGCTGAAAATTTGCATGGACATTCCTTCTGATCTGCAATCAAAAAATTTTTTGGTCAATATACAGGGTAGTTATTTTCAATTTTGTGATATTCAACCCAAAAATTTCGTGAATTCGTCAGGAGATGGCGCTCGTTTTCAATGAATTTAGTTTTGTCATTTAATAAGACATTAAATAGTAATAAATTCTGTTTTTATTTTTCTTTCTTTCTTTCTTTACTTTTTTTTTTTTTACAAAAATAGACAATTTCTTCTTAAATGCGTAATAATATTTTAATCTTTACTAACTAAATTTTTTATTAATTAAAACACGTCTACATGGGGACGCATCCCGCCGTAAAAATACTTTAAATTATAACTTTATAATGCAGCCAAAAAACTAACACAGATAACAAAGAATGTTGAAAGAGATTAGGATATATTAGAAAGCTACATGCAGTGTTATTGGTAGATCTTCATTAAGCTAGCCATTGAGTTCCCGGGATTCAATAGCGGCGCCGAAGAAATTCGATATCGATCCTTTTTTTGGCTGCTTAAGAAAGGTAAGAGTTTTTGCTGACTTTTAGAATAGTATTGTTTCTTATGAGATATCCCTTCTTTTCGCAGGTTATGTATGTACTTTTATAAAGATAATACATATGCATAAGAAAGGTAAAAGTTATATATACAGATAAGTATAGAATGATAGATACAGCGGGAGGGATCGAAAACGTATCTGTTTATGTAGGAAGTCAATCGAATCAATATATTACATAATAGGGAATCTGTTGAATAATGTGTGACGAAAATAGGACGTTGAGGTAATTCTTACTTAAAAACTGGAAACCCAAATTTAAAAATTATTACTATTGTTGTTATTTAATATCAAATATTAAAGAAATTTCATTAATGACTTGACCTATAAAATAGCGGAGTGAATTGTTTAAATGAATAATATTATTTTTCTTTTATATTTTGAAATGATTCCACCTCTTTTATTTTTGCTTCCCTAGCTAATAAAACTGTAAAGGAAATTACAATAAAAGTAGTAATACAAATAAATGCGTAAAAAATGCTCCAAAATATAAAAGTACATGCAAATCACTGAAGTATTTCTAAAAATGTAACAAAAATGTTTACTAATTGTTTATAAAACTAGTTGGCATAGGTGGGGCTCTGCTCAGTTCCCCATCATGTATATCTTCTCATAATAAATCTCTAGTGCAGGACATACAATCATGTTAACAGAAAAACTGGAAAATTCATATTCTATGATATTCATGCAGTATCCTGAATAATCTTTCAAAAGTGGTCTGACATCTTTACGATGAAAATAATCTCTCAAGATTGACGTTTATGGGAAATTTTGCTCTGAACTGCCATGTTAAGAAATTCGCAAATTTCCAATAACTTATGAAACTTTCATATTGGAAAATTCGTGGTCAATAATATACATTTTAGATAATTTGGAGTGGAAGGCTGATTTTTATACCAACTATGTGAAAAATACCGGAGCCGGAAATCGAACCCGGGCCTTCTGCTTAACACGCGGATGCTCTGCCACTGAGCTACCTTGGGTGATAACCATCTAGGCATTTCTCACATAATATTCATTGGCAAGGTCACCTAATCTGTAAACGCAGCAATATCAGGTGACAGTATCAATAGTGGCACGACTCGAAATTCTAATTTAGAAATTCTTTATTCATCAACCTTAATTCATTTTAGATAATTTGGAGATGAATTAGGAGCCTAAACAGGCCAACGGACAGAAAGACAAAACAAACCCTCTCAGACATTGTTGCAGTTGTTAAAATAATAGCTTTGGAAAAACAAAAATTCATTTTTCGCAGTTTCCCTTAAAGTATCTGAAAATAATTTTGGTAAGAAAACATACCCTATATTTGACTTTTCTGTGTGTGTTTTGATGGATTTTGCTTCTCCTCTGTTTGGCAGAAGCTAAATGCACTTTAGATTTCTGGGTAGGTGCTTTAATGATGCTCTTTTTCCACCTCTTTTGACATTTGGAGATTTTTATAATTTGTATAGTGTTCACTTATAAAGCTATTATTTCCATCCAAAAATCAAAAAGGATTCTTCTCACACATCAACCGTGTCTATGTACTTTCCCCTAGATTCAACTGGATTCGAGGAAATTTTCGACTTACGGTTCTGGATGCATTGATACGTTTTGAGAAGGCAACCATTTTTTTTTTTTTTTTTTTTTTTTAATGTCTGTTTGTGTGAGACAAAAGTTTTGTGGCGACTGTATCTCAGGAACAACCGTGCAGAATTGCATATAAATGTATGCGAAGATGCACCTTGGCCTAAATGAATGCCTGGGAACTTTTAATGTCAAGTCGCGCGATATGCAGTGATTTCCACAATTTGAGGGAAGGCTATATATCAGATTCTATTGTTTAAAACTAAATAAAGTTCGATATGTAAAATGCCATGTCGAGACATTACACTGATTTAATTTGAATGCATATCGACCCACCTATTCCGTTGCTGTACTGCAATTTTCCCCGAGAACGGGAAAGGCTCTATCTCAATATTTCTATGGTATATATAACTGTACGAAACTTAATATATGAGATAACGATTATGAAAACTCATTTTTACTTTCTTCTATATGTAATATAGAGAAAGTATTGGATTCGTAAAAATTTTCGACCTCGGGTTTTTGATGGTTTCACACGTTTTGAGAGCTGTAGAACACGATTTGACCCTTTTTAGAAAATGTCTGTCTGTCTGTCTGTGTGTGTGTGTGTGTGACAAAATTTTGTGGCAACTGTATCTCAGGAACTACTGCACAGAATTTCATACAAATTAGTATGTAGTTGCACCTTGACATAAATTAGTGCCTATCAACTTTTGGTGAAAATTGTCTTACAGGTTGCGTTGCCATCCCGCTTTTTCTAAATTTTTAACATGGTGATATAGGACAAAATTTTGTATAAATGTGCATAAAGAGAATTATTTTTTAGTTATTATGAAATTTACAAGAATTATTTATAATAGAGGTAGTCAACTGCGGAAAAAATTTTGTATGCGTAGGAGCCTCGTGAACCCCCCTGGGGGGGGGGGGAGTAGTCCCCCCTCGAGGGGAGTAAATTTTCAAGATGGGTATCTTTCGAAAGGTCTCGTCAATACCTTTAAAACGAATGGTTGAACTATAAATCTCTGATAATTTAAAACAAAGTTATCGATTTTTTTTACTTTTAACAAAAAGTAACTTAGAAAAAAAAATCGTTTTTTTTTTTTTTTTTTTTTTTCCCCTTTTAACGAAATTTAACCAGACTTGGTATTTAGTTGGCCCCTGACATAAACTGGGGCTGATTAGATTTGGGGATCAATCACTCAACAGGTGGTGCTCTGATCGTATTTTTTCTAAATTTTTAACATGGCAGCATAGGACAAAATTTCGTATAAATGTACATAATGGGAGTTATTCTTAACCTGTGATTGTGAAATTAATATGAATTATTGATAATAGTAGTAGTTAATTAGGAAAAAAATCTCGGTCATCGCTTCCCCTCCCCCAGGGGAAAGTACCCCCCGGGGGGGGGGGGTAAGTTTTCAAGATCGGTATCTTTCGAAAGGTCTCGTCAATATCTTTAAAATGAATGGTTGAACTATAAATATGTGATAATTTAAAACAAAGTTATCGATTTTTTTTTTAACGAAAAAAAACTTTGAAAGAAAATCTTTTTTTTTTTTTTTTTTTTTTTAATATTGTTACTGCGTGAATTTGTATAGGAAAATATAGAAGAAAGTCTTGTGGTGGTGGCCACAGCATACTAGTTTCAGATTATTTTTCATAGAGTTTTGCTTTGGATATTTAGCACTAGTTTTCTATAAGATGAAAATCGTCTGCATTCCTCACGGTAGATATTATTTGTGTAGACAAAAGGAAGTCTTATAGTAACCCTAACATACTAGCTTAGCATTTATTTTATTTTATTTTAAGGAGACGAACGTGTTAAGGAACTCAATATAAAACACACTTTTGTGTCTATGAATGGCAGTTTAAGGATTTATTTCGTATTGGATAGTCCTGTAATTTTCCATAGGGAACACGATTATAGTAAAATTGAATAACTTATATGAGTTTGTAAAAATTTTGAAACTATTGACGAGCGTTAGAGCTCAACCAAAGTCCTCAACACTTTTAGTCTCTCTCAAATGATGGAAAATTTTGATTTTATAATTTTGGCTGATCATTATGTGTTTTGGTGTGCTGAAACCAAAAACGATGTCAGTTTTTCTCTATCACGTACAGATTTTGGTCAATACAGGGCGCCTACCTATATAATTTTGTTTGTAACAGCACAGCACAAATGCGATGTAAAACCATACCAACCAACCAACGAACCTATTGTTATGATGGTATAGGTAAGAAATTGTGTCGGTAAGCATGCATTGACAAAAATCTATATACGTGATAGAGAAAAATGGGCTGCATTTTGGGTTTCAGCGCATCAAAAACATAAAGATCAGCTAAAATCATCCAATCAATTTTTGTCAACTTCATTTTTGTTGTCACGTGTTATTAAAAAGTAAGAAAATATCATTTTAGGCTTTGTAATCGTTAAGACATTAAAGATTACTGTTCTGTTCGTTTTCGGATGATAACCACTATTCTATTTCGAAAAGGTGTAACCGCTGTTGCTGATAGCATATACCTAGTGCACGAGAACTATTCAAATTTCTATCACCTCTATTTTTGATAAAATCACGGGAGACCTCTAACACTAAGAGTTAAAAAAAAAAAAAATCATAATTTCGTGATTTTTTTTTTTTTTTTTTTTTTTTTTCAATATCTGTAATTTTGTTGTTATTCTCTTTGACAATCGCTTAAAATAACAAAATATCCAAAACTGACGCAATTTCATTGTTTGGGTTATTGCTGTTACGAAAGAAAATAATTAATTTTCGTTTCCTGTGATTTGTTCTAAACCCTTTTAATAGTTATTTCGTTAGAACAAGCAAATAAACGAAAACAATAAATAAGAATGACTTTGCGGTGTCCTGTGTCACACAAATATAGGACCAGTCGTCAGCCACTCTTCCACTCACTGTCGATGCAACCTCTCTTAAAAGAACATTCTGGGATTATAATTTAGAAAAAAAAGAAGAAGAAAATTTGAAAAAGCGACTTTCCGAATGATCAGGTATTTAAACAACTTTGAATCATCGAATCATTCAGCCCGTAAGCAAAATTAAAAAACTATAACAGGGAATAGTTTTGCCGAATTTCGGATATTTGTGCGATAGATGGTAATCAAACCTAATTCATTTTTGTGAGTCCCTGTATCCATTCATAGCAAGCCATTTCCAGTAAGGACACTTCTTGAGTCTCTTTTATATGACTTCCTACGAGGAGCGATTTCTGTGTCAAATATTTCCTACGTTCCGTTGCACTCATTGCTTCAAACATTATCAGGATACACACATTAAATGAGTGAAGCGTCCCCTACATTCATGAAATTCTTCATAGGTTCTTGCTTTACCCAAATTGAAAAAGACTTCAATGTATTGTTGGTCGGAAAGACTTTTTTTTTTTTTTTTTTCCTTGTGTCCCTGTAAATAAAATGAAAAAAAACAGATAGTATGTTGTGGCCATCACATGACTTTCTTCTATATTTTCCTATATAAATTCACTCAGTAAAAATAATTTATTAAAATAATTTAAAAAAATTATCTTCCATGATAAAGCATACGATTTCCATATTACAGAAGTACAGACACAATATATATATATATATATATATATATATATATATATTTAAAAAAAAAAAAAAAAAATTGTTAAAAATGAAAAAATCGATAACTTTATTTTAAACTTGCAGCCTTCGGCGATCAGCTGGTTCGCGATCCTTGAAAAATCCGACTTTACGAAACTCCCGCTCGGTGGCGGCTGCGGCGCATTGATATCTTAAATGATTACAACAATTTCCTTTTTCCTTGCAGACAGTCGTCTGCCTGTTGCCAATTAAATTTTATACTTTAGTTAATTTTAAAAAATCTAATTGTTGTATCGATAAGCAGCTTATACAAAAGAAAACCGATTCAGGAGACCTCAAAACGTGTAAATCTGGTGAAAACTGTCGATAATATAAATGAACTTTAAAATATCTTTCGAATGATGCATTAAAAATAATTTAATCATAATTAGAAATTGGAATATTGAAATTTGAAAATATTACAGCGCCATCTGGCGGTAGAAATTTCTGTAATCCACTGTTCGATTCCAAATCAAAAAAGCTTTCTAATGATGTATTACTTATAAAATTATTTTAATTAGTAGCTGAGATACAAAAGAAAACCTAATCAGGAGACCCCAAAACGTGTAAATCGGGTGAAACCTCGAATTCCATTTTCGATAATGTAAAAGTACTTTAAAATGTGTATCAAGTCAACAAAGCTTTCAAATTATGTATTACTCATGAAATTATTTTAATTAGTAGATGAGATACAAAAGAAAACCTAATCAGGATACCTCAAAACGTGTTAATGGGTGAAATCTCGAATTCCATTTTTCGATAATGTAAAAGTACTTTAAAATGTGTATCAACTAAAATGAGCTTTCAAATGATGTATTACTTATGAACTTTTTTTAATTAATAACTGAGACACAAAAAAAACTGATTCAGGACACCTCAAAACGTGTAAATCTGGTGAAAACTTTCGATAATTTAAAAGAACTTTAAAATATCTTTCGAATGATGTATTACAAATAATTTAATCATAATTAGAAATTGAAATATTGAAATTTTAAAATATTACAGCGCCATCTGGCGGTACAAATTTCTGTATTCCACTGTTCGATTCCAAATCAAAAAAGCTTTCTAATGATGTATTACTTATGAAATTATTTTAATTAGTAGCTGAGATATAAAAGAAAACTGATTCAGGAAACCTCAAAACGTGTAAATCTGGTGAAAACTTTCGATAATTTAAAAGAACTTTAAAATATCTTTCGAATGATGTATTAAAAATAATTTAAAAATAATTAGAAATTCAAATATTGAAATTTTAAAATATTACAGCGTCATCTGGCGGTACAAATTTCTGTATTTCACTGTTCGATTCCAAATCAAAAAAGCTTTCTAATGATGTACTACTTACGAAATTATTTTAATTAGTAGCTGAGATACAAAAGAAAACTAATTCAGGAGACCTCAAAACGTGTAAATTTGGTGAAAACTGTCGATAATTTAAAAGAACTTTAAAATATCTTTCGAATGATGCATTAAAAATAATTTAATCATAATTAGAAATTGAAATATTGAAATTTGAAAATATTACAGCGCCATCTGGCGGTAGAAATTTCTGTAATTCACTGTTCGATTCCAAATCAAAAAAGCTTTCTAATGATGTATTACTTATAAAATTATTTTAATTAGTAGCTGAGATACAAAAGAAAACCTAATCAGGAGATCTCAAAACGTGTAAATCGGGTGAAATCTCGAATTCCATTTTCGATAATGTAAAAGTACTTTAAAATGTGTATCAACTAAAATAAGCTTTCAAATGATGTATTACTTATGAACTTTTTTTAATTAATAACTGGGATACAAAAAAAAAACTGATTCAGGACACCTCAAAACGTGTAAATCTGGTGAAAACTTTCGATAATTTAAAAGAACATTAAAATATCTTTCGAATGATGTATTACAAATAATTTAATCATAATTAGAAATTGAAATATTGAAATTTTAAAATATTACAGCGCCATCTGGCGGTACAAATTTCTGTATTCCACTGTTCGATTCCAAATCAAAAAAGCTTTCTAATGATGTATTACTTATGAAATTATTTTAATTAGTAGCTGAGATATAAAAGAAAACTGATTCAGGAAACCTCCAAACGTGTAAATCTGGTGAAAACTTTGGATAATTTAAAAGAACTTTAAAATATCTTTCGAATGATGTATTAAAAATAATTTAATCATAATTAGAAATTGAAATTTTGAAATTTTAAAAAATTACAGCGCCATCTGGCGGTACAAATTTCTGTATTCCACTGTTCGATTCCAAATCTAAAAAAGCTTTCTAATGATGCATTACTCATGAAATTATTTTAATTAGTAGCTGAGATACAAAAGAAAACTAATTCAGGAGACCTCAAAATATCAGGAGACCTCAAACATATCTTTCGAATGATGTATCAAAAATAATTTAATTGGAATTTGAAATATCGAAATTTTAAAATATCTGGCGGTAGAAATTTCTGTAATCTACTGTTCAATTCCAAATCAACAAAGCTTTCAAATAATGTGTTACTTATGAAATTATTTTAATTAGTAGCTGTGATACAAAAGAAAACCTAATCAGGACATTCTAAAACATGTAAATCACGTGAAATCTCTAATTCCATTATCTACGGTAGTTTTATTAATGGAAGTAAAAAGAAAAATAAATATTTTTTATTTCGCCAAAACCTATATATATATACCACGGTAGTCGGGTAATGGAAGTAAAAAGAAAAAGAAAAAGTATTTTTTAGTTCCTTCAAATGCATTTTGTTGCTATTCTATTGAAAGATAGATTACGTGTTAGAATAAATTTTAATTAGCAATTAAAATGTAACTGCTTTGTTTATTAATGAAATTTGATGAAATTTTAACTGCAGGTTGGTTTTGTGCTGAATAGGTTTTATATTAAGTGTTGTGAACGAAAAAGAAAATTTGTAGCACTTTGAAATTTGCAATTTTTAACCCCAGTTAAAGATCATGTGACATTAATGACTTGCACATGTTTTTTTTTTTTCCGTTAGAGACAGCCGTTAAAATCGTCTGCTGAAGGCTGATAGAATGCCTCTTTTTAAGCAATAAGGATTTTTGGTCATTTTCGCGATCGATATGGGTCAGCATTTTAATTAATATCTCCGAAACTAATTAAGATTTTTAAATTCTGTTTCGGGGAAAACATCGGAAAGGCTCCAGAGCATCCGTATGTCAATTCTTGTACTTCTGCGTTCAATAGGGGCTGAACGTATAAAAGAACAGACAGACAGACAGACAGACAAACCTTTCCATTTATTATTATAGAAGATAGATAGAAGAAAGTAAAAAAAATCCTCCTTAACTGGTATAGACTTATTTCTTAAATATAATATTGATATAAAATGAAATTACCATGCATCTGCAACCTTTAAATTAGAAATTAATAATACATTTCAAATTTTGTATTATTTTGCAAATTTCTTGTATTGCAGTTTATTGCCTTCCCTTAGTATATGTTTATTGCCTTCAGAACATCGGGTTTCCCCCCCCCCCCACAAAATGGGTATTTTTGAAATAGTGATTGCTATTACCAAACGGTACCGCTAGGACTTTCCTGGTTAATCGATTTTAGAAAAGTGTGTTTATGAAGTTCATACAAAATCTTGAGAAACAGTGTCGAATACGAATTATTCAATTTGTTTTTCTATATCCAGTAATTTTCGGAATTTCTAAAAACTGTAAAACACGTCTTCGACAATTTTTACGGGATTTTGTTTAGTTAAGAAAAAAACAAATATGTATGGTGGGGGAAGGGGGGGGGGGGGGTACAAGGTGTCAGACATGGGCAAATTTTAATTTTGTAAATGTGAAAATTGGGGGAAGGGGGGGGAATCCTCTGTTACTTTGATGGAAAGACCTTTTCAAAACAACATTTTAACAAAAAATGTTTTTCTCTATAATTATTAGTTAGAAAAATATGAAAGAAAATTTTTCGTTTAAAGTCTTCCCCCCGAGTCTCGAGAACACCTTAGAAATTCTAAAAACCTTAAAAAGGGGCGGGGGGTGGCTTAATCAGTTTGAAAAATCATTGTTTTGTTTGGAAATTTTTGAAAAAAATTTGGAAATTTCGAAAACGGGTGGCAGCGAAAGGCGCATCTTTGAAATTTTAAACAAATGCAGTGCTTTTTTCAGTTTGTCGAAAATGTCTTCTATAAACATAAGTAATTTCTCAAAAAAAAAAAAAAAAGAAAGAAAGAAAGAAAAAGAAATTGAAGCTGCATTGCGGGGGAACCTTAGAAAGCAAACAGTAAAATTTGGAGGGGAATTAGGGGGATTAAGAGTTCATTTAAAGTTCTTACTTACAGACTCATATTCAATTTGCACGTTTCTTACAATTTTCAAAAATTACGAGTCGTTTCCGATAGATTTGGGGAGGAAGATGGGACTTTTAGAAAAAAAAAATATTTATAAGTTCCTTAAAAATGCCCGACCAGTGGCCGAGCGGTGGATGAGAGGTGCCGGATTCGGTCCCATCCCGCACTCTTTGACTTAGCCGTTCCTTCCATGTTTTTCTCCGAAACTCGCTTAAATACGGGCCTCGACCCCTTAGAAAGACCTCATGGAGGCCATTCTACCTATATGCCTAGGACCCTAGCATAGTCAGTTGGCCTCAAAACCTACTACCAACCAACCTTAAAAAAGTATCGCTGAAGTGATTGTATCTAGAAGATTTCTCGAAGTGCTAAAAAATCCTTATCATTTAAAATTTTGATGTTAGATCTCTTAGTATACTTTTTACCTCCATAACCCTATTTCAGAAAATGAGGTAATGTCCAAAATCCCTTCACCACGTTTTAGAAAATTTTCAGGAATTCTAGCCAGGAAGAATGTGGGAACTATGCACAGTATATTTAACCAGATCGGAATAAAACTACATTCAACAAAACATTTTCTAAAAAACGTTTTCCCGATTAAAATTTCAAAGTGGTTGCCCCCTCCTATTTTCCCCATCTGAATTAATTTTAAACCAAACAAAATCTCCCTCAAATGATTAAGCATCTTTTTTAGAATTATCAGAGTTTCCAAAGGAGGATCTGAACCCCACCCCCATGGTGTTAGGTATTTTGGAAAATTACTGTCAAATCCTTACAACATTTTACTTTAAACATCTCCAATTAAAAATATAACAAAATAATAATATTTTGTTCATTCAATTGGACCATTTAAAAACTTGTGTTTAATTTTTTAACACACTTTTATTAGCTTCACCTGTATGTATGTTTGTAACCGCTCTGGGAGCAAACAAAACATCTATATTGTAAAAAAAGACTTTCCCTATGTGAACGCTGTGGATGTGAGGTAAAGCTCCGGGCTACGAAGCTAAAGGTCTAACTTTCGAGCCCAGACAGAGGAGATTTTTAAAAAATGGTTTTTGTTTAATTCTAAATTATTTATTAAATATTTAAAAGTATGTAAATACTATGGTGTGTCACTCACACGATTTTCTCTTACCCTGTATTTTAATACTATAAAGATAGACGTTTTGTGCTTTTTAGCTCACATTTCAATAAAAGCGTGTTCTTTTTAAAAGTATAATTTTATTTTAACTAACCAAAATCTATGCGGTGAATGGAGCTCTTTAAAAACATATTCATTACACTTTTTTACAAAAACTTTCGTACACAAATTATTTTTTGAACATTTATTTTAAATATTCTGTTGAACTATTTAAGAAACAGATGAACCGTTGAACCAAAGAAATTGAATATTAAATAAAATAAAATAAATCTCTCTCTTTCTTTAATTTTTATTTGTAGAAATTGTTTGTTATTTTTAAAATATACTATATTATGCCTTTGTAATGTTGCGTGTTTCCATCACACTACAAATATTCTTTCTTAAAGTTTTTTATTTATCACTTTTTATAAATTTTTTAAATTTCATTTAGTTTGTTATTTTGTTCCAGGTAAAATTTAATGTGGTATGAACTATGAAACTGCACTTTTTATACAGAGTTATAAACTCATTGCCCTGCTACTTTAATTTTACATTTTAATCATTAACCTCTAAAAAGTAATGATATCAATACAAAAAACCCTTAACGGGTTAAAAGTTTGTGACGCAGCACTGTACTTTATGGCTATAAGAATTAGAAATACGGGTCTTAAAAATAATGATATCAAATTTTCAGTGACGCTTTGCTATTAATTAAAAATTACAGAGATTTTCTTATTTAAATTTGTTTTTTTCTTCTATTTATTTTTACAGTGTAAACATTATTTTCAACAAAATAATATATAACATTTACTCACCGATACCTTTTCATTTACATCTCTTATAATATCGAAATATGTGTTTTAAAAGAAATGATATGAAATTCCAGCAACGCAGTGATGTTACACTAAATGATTTGTTTTTTAAATTCCACTGCAATTATTTTGTTTTGCATATTAAAGTATATTTGCACATTGAAATATTGCTTTTAATATTCAAATACGCAGTCAAATAAATCACTTTCATTAAGTTTATATTATGTACTGAAATATATTTATTTCAATGAATTATTTTATCTTTTGCGTCCCGCCATCCAAAACTACAACTAACAATTTCGCATTTTTTTTTTTTTTTTTTTTTTTTTTTTTGCAGCACACTGTCTATTTGCATGCTTTTTCAGTTAATTTGAATAAGAAGGCACAAAATAAACATTTCCATAAATTTTACTTACAGTTTTGGATAGCGTGACGCAAAAGATAAAATAATTCATTGAAATAAATACATTTCAGTACATAATATAAACTTAATGAAAGTGACTTATTTGACTGCGTATTTGAATATTAAAAGCAATATTTCAATGTGCAAATATACTTTAATATGCAAAACAAAATAATTGCAGTGGAATTTAAAAACAAATCATTTAGTGTAACATCACTGCGTTGCTGGAATTTCATATCATTTCTTTTAAAACACATGCTTTCATAGTGTAAAAGATGTGAATGGAAAGGTATCAATGAGTAAATGCTATATATTATTTTATGTTGAAAATAACGTTTACACTGTAAATATAAATAAAAGGAAAAAGCAAATTCAAATAAGAAAATCTATGTATAATTTAATTAATATCAAAGCGTCACTGAAAATTTGATATCATTATTTTTAAGACCCGTATTTCTAATTCTTATAGCCATAAAGTACAGTGCTGCGTCACAAACTTTTAACCCGTTAAGGGTTTGGTGTTGTGACAGATGCGTACATGACATTTGCGTACAAGCTGAAAACAGTGGCACTTGCGTACATGTCCAGGTGGTTTAAATATTACAGGTGTGTTTTCAAAAAATCTAGTGGCACTTGCGTACAACATTTCTTTTGCTTTATTTGACGATCATTGCATGAAGGGGTTGTATCCATATGATGCAAACATTAAAACCTTTTTCTTTTTTTCTATTCTTTCCTTCTTTTTCTTTTCTTTTTACTTTCTCTTACCCATAGGTATTGTTTGGGTCTCTTACCCAAAGTATTGCTTTAGGGTCAAATTTTCGAACGCGCGTTTTTATTGTATCTATATGTTCTGAGGTCCCCTGAATAGGAAAATCATGTTTTTAGCGAATGGTCTGTGTGTCTGTCTGTCTGTGTTATCAGCATATCTCAAGAACAAATAGTAGCAGAAATCCCAAACTCGGTATTCTAAATGTATATCATATAGGAATGTTACAGTAAGCTTTTCGTTGGACTGCACTAAACCAAATGAAACGAATATATGTTTTTTGTAATAGAGATAGTCAACTGGGAAAAAAAATTGTGTATGTAGGAGCCCCGCCTCACCCCCTGGGGGGAGAAGTCCACCCTCGAGGGGAGTAAATTTTCATGATGGGTATCTTTCAAAAGAGCTCACCAATACCTTTAAAACGAATGGTTGAACCATCGATCTGCGATAATTTAAAATAAAGTTATCGATTTTTTTCATTTTTAAACACACATTTTTTTTTTTTTTTTTTTTTGAACGACAAATAATTTCAGGAATTGCAATATGATTCAATTCGTTATTGATAAAGAAGAGAGATCTTTTTTATCTTTTTTTTTCTTTATTGGAGACAAAAAAATGCATACTTGTTAAAAAGTAAAAAAGTATTTAAGGAATAAAAATATTTTTAAAGACCTTAATAGCATTTATAAGGACCTTTATTGATCTTGACTCAGTGAATAAATAATTGAATGTCATTTCAGAAAATAACTACGGCCATTATAGCTTGTAACTTTTATATGCCTTGAGCTCATAACTTTGTCAGTCGTAAGACTACATTCATAAGAGAAAATTCACGTATTTATATAAGAGTATTTATCTTCAAGTTTAACATATGGATACAACCCATTTGTGTTACAAACGAAAAATACAGCAAAACAAATTTTGTACGGAAATGCCACTTGATTTTTCAAAAACAGATCTGTAACATTTGGAACACCTGGACTTGTACGCAAGTGTCACTAATTTCAGCTTGTACGCAAATGTCATGTACGCATCTGCCATATAACCAAGGGTTTTTTGTATTGATACACCACCTTCTCCAGATCCAGGATTTTCAGGAAAGAGGAAATTGTTTTATAAAATCGCATGAGAAGAAGGAATCCGAATAAATATTTACACTGTAGCTTAATTTTTAATAGTTTTCTTTCTTTATTAATTACAAATACAAAATCGTCTGTTCATAAATACATAATTTATTTTCAGCAATCCGCGATTGTAATGAAATGCTCGCCTTTTGGTGGGCTAAGGTGAAATTATCACACCACTGCATATCATCATATTATGCAATCGATTTTCCATGATGTAATGGCGGAATGGATGTAATGGAAAGAACAATAATAAATGCACGTGACTATTATATTTACTAACAACTGCAGTTCAGAGAGCGCCATCTATCGATCATTACAAACGCGGATAAATCGTTTGTCAAAGTTCAAAAGTAATGCAAACGATTATAAAATGTTTTATTATTATTAAATTTGAGTGACAGCTTTTAAATAAGGTAAAAAAATTAAATAAATAAATAAAATGTGGCAGTTTAGACACAAACATAAGATATTGTATACTTGACCGACCATTTCTGAGGTGCTTTAAAAATGCTGAAAATTGTTTTAGAAACAATTTTGTTTGGCATGTATTTTTGTGAAGGGGAAGCATGTCTATTGCGCCCTTCAAAACCCTCTGTTTGATTACTCTACCTGCATTCTTAAAACATTTAAGGCTTAAATTAAAAATATTTTTAAAATGATTCAAAGAACTTTCACCCACAGTAAATTTTTCATGAAAAGTCCGTTTATGATATGATTTACAATACTAATTTGAACTTTCCAGTGTTGTCTTTTTTTAAAATTGGCAAATTAGACAGGCCGACGAAGAAATTTTTTTCTTCAGGCTGATATAATTTTGGATGCTGTTTAAGGAAAACTTATTTAAAAATTTCCCTCACGTACAGTTTTGAAAAAAAAAAAAAAGAATTGTTTGAGCTTAAAGCTCCATTTTTTTCGACTCCCATCTAAATTATTTCCCATAAAATTTGGGTGACGTGAGTGAAGAACAAGGAGAGCTGTTTCATCAAGACCTCAAAGAAATTGAAAGCAGGTATCAGAGACGATACATTTTTAATATGTTAGCAGAATACTGTTGCATGTTGCATAAAGAATTCTCCCCCCCCCCCCCACACACACACACATACACAAGACCCTCAAGCCTTGCACAAGGTTTCTCTAAAGGGAAATTCGATGTGAAGAAATACATTTAAATGATAATAGCTTATTTCAATGCATTTTTTATATAAATTGTTTCGAATTTGTTATAACTTCTAGACAAATTCTTCCGATCTTGATCCCTACTTTGTGAAAATTTCTTACGTGATAGGAAAAAAAAAAATCATTTCTGAATTCAAATTATCAAAACACGTTAGAGACACCCAACGCAGTGCATAAAAAATTTGAAAAATATGATTTCTCAGACCAGTGTAATCGGAAAAAATTTACCCGCTAAGGTACCAGACATGCAGTCAAATCAACAATTACTAAAAAAATTATTTTTGTTTTCAAAAAACTTCAAAACCTAAAAGTATCGCAAATATTTAGTTTCGAAAATTCGTCCCCGTAAATAAGACTTTCTGTAACTCATGGTAAGGGAAAGTAATTATCATTTTTAAACGTTTTTACTGGACGCAATATAATTTGGTATGAATGTTTTTAATCGAAACTAACTTTTCTTACAATTTTTTATACAAAAGTTATTTTGTATCAATAAAATATGTTAATTTCATTATGTTTAGTTCACTTTAAAAATTTTGTTGATATGTACCAACTAGAAATTTTGTACTTAAACCAATAATGTATTTGAACTCTTTGCATGTCATAGTATACGGATCATTATGATATATAAATTGAATACAATTTTTAGACTTCCTGCCAATACAGTGGCGGATCCAGAACTTGACTTTTAAGGGGGGGGGCTAAGATTTTTCAAAGTGTTATTCTAGACCAATAAAAAGTTTACAATTGCAATATTCAATTATGAATGTCAGTGTCTTTTTTTTTTTAGGGGGGGGGGGGGGCTTAAATCCGCCACTGTGCCAATACCTGCTTTTGAGTTATGCCCATGCAGACTAACCACAAGAACCTGGTTATACAATTGAGCAGACCTCAAGACATACTATTGTAAAAACTATTTCATATTCAAAAATTGGACCGCAAAACATTACATTCTCCAACATGTATGGGTAAGAGAAAGTTTAAAAAAAAAATGCTCATTAAAAAGAAATGACAAAAAACTTGACTCTCTGTTAAGGCCACGAGTTTAAATAAACTAAATCATTTTATCGCCTCTTTTCCTGCTTTTCCTTGAAGAAAAAACAAACTACTAATTTAATTTAATTTTTTTGTTTACCAAGAAAAATTATTTTGCAAATTTTTGTAAGAAAAGTGCAAGTAAATTTGGATTCATGAACAATTTAGATTATTCTTTTAAATATATTTTACCACCATGTTAAGAAATTGTCTTTCTATTGCATAGAATCATTGGTATTAGTAATAACATTTTTTTTTTTTTTTAACCTTCAAAAAAATTTTTTGTTTTGCTTTGTTTTCAATACGTTTTTGTTAAATATACTGAATGTGGTGCGCTTGAGCGGATGGGGGGGGGGGGGGGGGGGGTTGGCTACGCGCATGTAAACGCTATCGAACGATAAGGAATCTTTTGCTGTGTAAAAATCTGTAAGTGCTTGATTCCCGAAAATTTACATATTTCATGCGATAGTGACCTATAACATGTATATAAATTTTCAGTTCATTCCAATAAGGTGCTTAGACGTTATCGCACGTTAAAGATTTTGGGTTCATAGGCGATAATTATAAAGATTTTTTTTCTTTGTGTGTGTGTGTGTGTTTCACACTGTAAAAAAAAAATCTACAAGTGCTAGATTCACTAAAATCAATAGAGTTCACGTTAGGGTGACTTATAACATCCGTACCATCTTTCACCTCATTTGAACAGAGCATTTAGATGCTATCGTGTTCACTCACACATATACACACACCTACATACATACATCGCCATAAAAATAGTAAAAATGAACTCAGGGGACCTGAAAAAACCTCAAAGTCGAATTTTTGTCACGATTACAATACTCAGTAAAAATCACCGTCTCTCAAAATCTTTTTTACACAATTTGTGAAACGGTTCGAAAAATATGTTTAAATTTTGATTGTGTTTTATAAAGCATGTCCCCTAAAAGACGAAATGGGAACGGAACAGCCTCCCAGTATGGAAGTAAACAATTCTCTTTCCTGTCTCGGACTGGGACATTTCCCCCGGCGAAACCGGATTTTTCTTCTGTTTTGGTGTTGCGAAGAAGGTTAACGAGGGGAACTCTTACGAAATGAAATATCGAAATAGATGCTCCATCTCTTGAACAAACATGCTCCCAGTTGGAATCAAGAGTAGATTTCTTATGCGCCACTTTTTTGCACCTGTTAAATTGGGAAAATCATTTTTTATACGGTTCCTATGAGTCCAATTTAGAAAAATATTGCCCTCGGTCTAAGAAAAAAAGAAACTCCCTGTCTCTAAGGCAAAAATTAGCTGAGCTATCGCAATTTGAAAATTTTAGCATTTTTCGCCAAGTGTTAGGGGTTGTTTCGAAAGAAAGATATTGTAACGACTGTTACAATTTTTTTTTTATAATATTGTAACAAACATTTTTATTTTTAGAACAAAAGATTAATAAAAACAAAAAATAATTGTAATTGCTTAAGTGTTTTTTTTTTCTTTTCGCCCTTTTAAAATAGAAAAAGCATGTTTTTTTAGCAAGCGAGAGGGTATCCTAATCCAAACAATTAAATTAACAAAAAAAGGAAAAGGCCGCCGTGAGATTCTTTTCTATGAGTCATTTACGGGAGTTAATTCGATCGCAATCAGTCTCATCTTCAGGAAAATAAGGGTTCACGTGTTACTCGCGCTCCACCGTAACGAAACAAGTTTTTTAATAACGGCTCGAATTAATTTCTATAAAAATTTAAAGTTAGTGGCTTTTTGCGATGACAGTCCGATCTAAATTGCCCCTTTTGTTCTTTGGTAATTCGTGCTCAGAATACGGCAGATCTGCTTTTGTTGGATGATTTTTGGGACCATCGCGGATAAGAAGAAGTTTTAAAATTTCAAGTCAAAATAACTGTCTTTCTTTGAAATATCCGTACATGTCGATAAAAATTCAAGCAGTAAAGAAATATCTCTGTAATAATGATTTACAAAAACAAATCACTCTATGGACGCCACCAGTATTTCTCATAATGGTTCCACATGAAACTTCTTGTGTGGGATCATGCAGATTCTATTTTATAAACTGCAATAACTAACTACGTATATCATGATATGAATTCAAAGATTTATAAATGACTTCATAAAGCTTTCGTTATTTATGTATATGTGTATGTGTGTGCGTGCGTGTAAGTTTGGTTGTTCGCTCTATAAATCTACTTGACGAATTCAAAAGAAAACTGACGCACATGTTTTTTTAGCACTGGAAGGAGTCGTTACTCTATTGAAAAATTGCTCCTCAGTTCAAGTGGGGTTGGAAAGAGGTACACGGTGCAATTTCGAAACTATTTGAGCAGAAATTTGGCACTTCGAATGAAAATTCGTTATTTAAAATAAAAAATATATACACTATGCTATTAAGAAGTTGACAAAGCCTTTAAAATAGGATTTAAAAGCGTCGTATATCCTGCAACTGCAATCGGGGAAATGTTTGAGCTAAAAATTTGACATAAAATTTTTTCGTTCAAGTTCATATTCAGTAAGCTATTGAAAAGTTGCTAAACATCCTAATAGTGGAATGAAATAGAGATTAAAAAAGTCTACTGCATAATTTGGAAATCGCCTGAGTTAGAAATTTGATGTTTGGTGCGAAATTTCGCCATTCAAGTTCATATTCACTACGCTATTTAAAAGTTACTCCACCTTTTTAAAGGCAGATGCATGAAGATAAAATAAGCGAGTCTACTTTACAATTTGCAAACCGCTTCAGCTAGAAATATAAATGAAGATAATATTTCATTCAAATTCAATAAATAAAGATCTATAACCATTTTAAAGGACATCAAATCAAAAAGAAAAGTGTTCGCTGTACAATTATGAAAACCGATTGAGCTTTTTAAACATTAATTATTTGACTAATTGAAAAATCAGGGTTGCCAAAAGCACAGAGCTTTTTTTTTTTTTTTCTTTTTGTGTGTGTGTGTGTGTTTCACATAAAAAACGAAATTTAAAAAGAAATCCAGTTTTTAGTTCCCCATCATACTATAGGTATGGGGAACTTAGGTAATCGTGAAAATTTTCGACCTCGGTTTTTTGACTTTTCTACACGTTTTCAGGTGTGAGGAATCCGAAAATGACAAAATTTCTATGGTGTCTGTCTGTAGGGTGTCTGTTAGTGTGTTAGTCTGTTAGTGGGTCAGTCCGTTAGTTTGTTAGTCTGTGTACACGATATCTCAAGAACAAATTGTCGCAGAGAGGTCAGATCAGTTTTAAAATATTACTTTCGACACTGGCAAGAACCCTATTCATTTGCAACATTCGAATTTAAAAACTTCGTAAGTTATTAGAAATTTACGATTTTCTTAACATGGGAGAATAGGACAAAAATTCACTTAAACGTGCATTAAATGAAAACTTTTTACTGTAAAAATGTCAGATCAGTTTTAAAATATCAGTTTTGATGCCGGAATGAACATCAGTAACTATAAATATGCTACTTTGAAAATTTCGCAAGTTACTGGTAATTTACGAATTTCTTAACATGGCAGTATAGGGCGAAATTTCACATAAACGTCAATTTTGAGAGATATTTTTGTTGCGCCTGCGCACTCTGTAAAGTTCGCTCCTTCGTTACGGAGCTCAGTTAGTTTTGTAACTCCGCTCATGGGAGGCTGGCAGCTTTCTTTACTCCCATTTTAAAGTTTTAAATAAATGTAGTTGTGATGTTGAAATCACCTCTAGTGTGTCAAGTTTTTATTACAGTCCAATATTTAAGTATTCAATGTGTTCTTATATAGTTTTAATTCTATGATCTAACATTTTTTGGTCCGTGCGACCACAGCGTAACCAGCAAAGTTTCGTTTTCAAAAAGAAAACAATAATGGCTTTAACAGCATTAAATAGAAAAAAAGGGAATATCAAATCCCAATTCACAAAGTTACTCAACATTCCTAATGACGAATTAACCACAAAAGGTGAAATAACTTCGAGAATATCAATTTTAGAAAAACTTCAAAATAGATTTGAAGATTTAAAAATGGAGTACTATCAAGTGGCAAAGGATGATGAGTTTCCTACAATAGAAGAAGAGTTAAGTGAGCTAGATTCTCAATTTCAAGAATTAGAGGTAAGATTCAATACCTTACTAATTAACTGTAGTGACAATATGAGTAATATAAACTCAAATAATAGCTCGTTAGGAGCGGAAAGAAACATTGTTCCAAATCATACTATGCATTTACCCCAAATACCGTTACCTGTATTTTCAGGAAAATTTGAAGAATGGAACACATTTAAAACGCAGTTTCTAAATTTAATGAATGATAATCCTTTATTAACTGCAAATCAAAAACTCTTTTATTTACGCGCTGCGTTGAAAGGCGAAGCAAAAACAGTAGAAACCACTGATGATACTTACGATTCTCTACTAAAAACATTAGAACAACGGTTTGAAAATAAAAGAGCTATAATAGAGGCTCATCTCAAAACAATTATTAATTATGAAAAAATAACTCATGAATCTGGTAAAGAATTACGAAAATTATTGGATTGTATTTTAAAGAATTTAAGAGCGTTAAAAGTATTGAAATATGAACGCGATAATCTTTCTAATATTATGTTATTAAACATTGTTTTGCAAAAGTTGGATCGGGAAACTCGCAAAAATTACGAACTTACATTAAAGAACAACGACGTTCCTGACTTTGATCAGTTTCTAGAATTCCTAGAAAAACAGTGTTCAGTTTTAGACAGTGTAAATCGAAATTTACCGCTTAAGTCCTCAAAATATACTACTGATAAGTCTGGTTATCCCAGAAGTTTAGTTGTAAAAACCCAAGGAAATAATTCTAACTTGTGTATATTATGCAAAAATAGTTCTCACACGCTATATAAATGCGATATATTTCTTAATTTCACAACAGAAAAACGATATGAATTTATTCGAAAGAATAATCTTTGTTTAAATTGCTTCGGATTCCATAAAATAGCTAAATGCAATTCTAAGTATGCATGCAGTAAATGTGGCTCCAGACATCACTCATTACTTCATAAAGACAAAGATTTATTACTTCCGTTATCAAAACAGAGTGCAACCCCCCCATCAAGCTATGATAATAGCGATCGTCTGCTTGAAACAGCAGGTGCATCGACTGAAAGCAATCAGTCGGCGCCGATTACTTGTTTTGTTTCTGAAAATAAAAGAGTTATATTAGCGACGGCCACAGATTTTGTATTAGATGAATACGGGTTTTATCACCCAGCTACTGCAATTCTTGACAGCGCCTCACAGTCTAATATTGCAACAGCAAAATTTGTAAATAAGTTAGGATTGAAAAAAGAAAAAATAAACATTCCTCTTTCGGCGCTGTCGGGAATTCCGATAAATATAAAAACGAAAACACAAGCACTGATAACAAATGAGAATAATTCGTTTTCAGCTAATCTGGAATTTTTGATTGTTCCAAAAATTATTGATGCGTTACCAATAAACTATTCTAATACATTAAAATAAAATATTCCAAAGGGAATAAAACTGGCCGATCAAACACTTTTCAAAAATAACAACAATGTTGATTTACTGATTGGGGCCGAAATATTTTTTGAATTAATGTTAACCAATAAAATCAAAATTCCTGAAACGGGTGCAATTTTACAGGATACTGTGTTTGGATATGTGCTTAGTGGAGCTGTTCAAGGCACTCCACATCCATTGTATTGTGCCATTATTTCCCAGTCAGATAACTCCAATTTAGAAAATATTATGAAAAGATTTTGGGAGATTGAAAATATACTAGATTCACCTAGTTTGAGAAATAAGGAAGAGATTGAGTGTGAAAAGCAGTTCGTGAAAACATATCGCAGAGATGATAACGGGAAGTACATAGTGAACTTACCAATGAAAAATAATTCTGAATTGGGAGATTCTTTCCATTCGTCCAAACAAAAGTTAAATAATTTATACAGACAATTAAATAGAAATCCCAACATTTCTGAATTGTATGTAAATTTTTTGAATGAATATGAACAGTTAGGCCACATGCGAGAATTAAATGATAATGAAATAAACACTGTTAAATATTTTCTTCCACATCACGCTGTGCTTAAACCTGATAGCAGCACTACAAAATTAAGGGTGGTATTCAACGCCAGTTCACCCACTACCAATGGGTTATCATTAAATGATTGTTTATTAAATGGAGGTGTAGTACAAGAAGATTTGTGTGCCATTTTATTACGTTTTCGTACGCACAAAATAGTTTTCACTGCGGATGTTAAAAAAATGTATAGACAGATATGGGTTAATCCTGAACAATGTAATTGGCAATGTATTCTTTGGAATAAAACCCCTAAGGAAAAGCCTAAAATTTATAAATTATTAACAGTAACATACGGCACAAAATGTGCTCCTTACTTGGCCACTCGTGTACTAAAACAAATCGCTAGTGATGAAGGGGCTAATTATCCGTTAGCTTCTGCCGCCACACTTAAGGATTTTTACGTTGACGACATTCTAACGGGAACTGATGAAGTGTCGTCTGCTCTGGAACTCCAGAAACAGTTGGTGTTAATGTTAACGGCTGGTGGACTGGAGTTGCATAAATGGGTTTCAAATGCCAGAGAATTATTAGAACAAGTCCCTTACAGTGAGCAAGACTATCACTTCGAAAAAAATGATAAAATTTCGGTGAAAACACTAGGGCTAAAATGGAATCCCAAAGATGATAATTTCAGTTTCACGGTATCATCAGATTATTCTAATACAATCACCAAACGTGGTGTTCTGAAAGAGATCGCTAGACTCTTTGACCCATTGGGTCTAGTAGGACCAGTGATAGTACAGGCTAAAATATTTCTACAAAAATTGTGGCTTTTGAAAATTGATTGGGATCAGGAACTTCCAGCACAAGAAAAAAACACATGGATAAAATTCCGAAATGCTCTAAACGAGCTTAAAGATATTACGATCCCACGTTTCGTGTTCTCAAACTCTAATTGTCGTGAACTGCAGCTCCACGGCTTTTCGGACGCGTCACAAGAGGCATATGGCGCAGTGGTTTATTTACGTGTGATCACTAGTTCAAACGATGTACATGTGAGCTTACTGTGTAGTAAGTCCCGAGTTTCTCCTCTTAAAGTATTGACTATACCTCGCCTAGAACTTTGTGCGGCTGAATTGTTATCTAAACTGATATCAAAGGTAACCACATCATTAAATATACAATTAAGCTCTGTATATCTATACAGCGATTCAACAATCGTTTTATCATGGATCAACTCATCACCCCACGTGCTCAAGGTTTTTGTGTCTAATCGAATATCTCGAATCCAGGAACTCACGAAGAATTTTTGTTGGAGGCATGTTAAATCAACCGAAAATCCAGCTGATCTTGTTTCACGAGGAAGCCCTCCTCATCAACTTTCTGAGTTCTGGTTCAATGGACCAGATTTTCTTCATCATGAGCCTATACAACTTTCGAATAATGACATTACTGATTCTAGCGACGAATATTTTTCTGAAGCTAAAAAACGTCTTAATGATTCTGAACTTAAAATTTCCCTTTATGTAACTACCCAACCTTTCAATTTTGTTGATGACATTTTAACCATTAGTAATAGTTTTACTAAAATTGTGCATGTTTTAGCGTTTATTTTCAGATTTATCAACAACCTAAGACATCCAGGGGAAAGAAAAACTGGATACCTAGGTCCAGAAGAAAAGAAGGCTGCACTAAATTTTGTACTAAAGACCTTACAGGAGGGAGAATTTAGGAATGATATAACAACTGTATGATGAATGATTAATAACTGTATTTCTCTTAGCAGCAGGCTTCGCCCCCTGGCACCGTTCTTAGATTCAGATGGTTTATTAAGAATTGGAGGTAGGTTGCATAACGCAGATTTGAACTATAAGAAAAAACATCCAATAATATTGCCAAAGGGTAAGTTCAGTGAGATAATTATTAAACCTTTTCATGAAAAACTTCACCATTCAGGTCCTCAGACATTACTTTATAACATTAGGCAAGAATATTGGCCCTTAAATGGTCGAAATGCATGTCGTAAAATTATCCATAATTGTGTCCAATGTTTTAGAGCTAACCCTAAGTTATACTCTCAAAAAATGGGTGATCTGCCTAAAGAGAGGATAAATCCTGTTTTCGCATTCAATAGTACGGGTATAGATCTGTGTGGCCCATTTTTTATAAAAAATAAGCATCAAAGAAAAGGGGCTCCCATTAAAATTTATGTTGCTCTTTTCGTTTGCCTTACAACTAAGGCAATACACCTAGAAATCGTCTCTGACTTAACTTCAGAGTCACTAATTGCTGCCTTGAAACGTTTTATCGGCAGACGAGGTAAATGTGCTAAAATCTTTTCAGACAATGGGAGTAATCTTGTTCGAGCTAATAAAGACTTAAAGGAATTTTTTAAATTAATTACCCAACAAGATGAAAAATTGGCAAATTTCTCCTTAAATGAGAAAATAGAATGGAAATTTATTCCTCCCAGGGCACCAAATTTTGGTGGCTTATGGGAAGCCGGGATTAAATCTTTTAAGTATTATTACAAGCGTATTATAGGTGATGCTAAACTGACATACGAAGCCTTTCAAACCATCATGATTCAAATTGAATCCATGTTGAATTCGCGTCCATTAACTCCTCTCTCGGCAGACATAGAGGATTTGGAAATTTTGACCCCTGGTCATTTTCTTATCGGTCGATCGTTAACGGCCATCCCCGAACCCTCACTGACCAACATTCAAACCAATAAATTAAATTTGTGGCAACAAACTTGCAAACTAACTCAAACATTTTGGAAATTTTGGTCTAACAATTACTTAAATAATCTACAGCAAAGGAGTAAGTGGTACTTTGAAAAACAAAACGTAAAGGTAGGCGATATGGTTGTCATAAAAGAGGATAATTTGTCCCCTCTAAAATGGTTACTAGGCCGCATTACTAAAACCTATATTGGAAGGGATAATATTGTGAGAGTAGTAGATATTCGAACAAAAAATGGAATACTGAAAAGAGCTATTTCAAAAATAGCAGTATTGCCAATTGAGAATTAACTGTACATTGTTGAGTTATTATAGTGTTTTTCTATTTTCTTGCTTTATTTTCTTATAAGGGATAAATGTTAATACAAACTAACTAAATCATCAAAATATTAACTTCATTTTACTGTTTATATTATATTGAGAAAAAATTACAGTTTATATTACGGACATTTGTTTTATTCTTATTTAGAAATGAAAAAATGGTATATTGTAAAATATATATTTAAAAGGTATTTATTGTACTTAAAAAAAAAAAAAAAAAAAAAAAAAAACTATTAAAAATTGAGAAAGAAATAATACTGAATTTTCTTAATATTGCTATATAAGTTTTCCTTTGGTTTTATTTACTTACCTTGCATATATAGATTGTTTCATGTATAAGTTAAAATTGTGTTAATTATTGTTTTTTATTTTCAATGTGATTAATCTATAAATCAGTTTGTATTTCCAACATATGTTTCTATGGTTATGTCTCATGTAATTTTGTGTAACTTTTTGAAATTTGCATTTCAACGCCGGGCGGTATGTTGCGCCTGCGCACTCTGTAAAGTTCGCTCCTTCGTTACGGAGCTCAGTTAGTTTTGTAACTCCGCTCATGGGAGGCTGGCAGCTTTCTTTACTCCCATTTTAAAGTTTTAAATAAATGTAGTTGTGATGTTGAAATCACCTCTAGTGTGTCAAGTTTTTATTACAGTCCACTATTTAAGTATTCAATGTGTTCTTATATAGTTTTAATTCTATGATCTAACAATTTTCGACGTAAAAATGTCAGACTACTTTTGAAATATTATTTAGGACACTGGTATGAATATTAATGACTATGAATTTTCCAATATAAAGACTTCGTAAGTTATTGGAAATTTACGAATTTCTTAACATGTCAGAATAGAGCAAAATTTCACATAAACGTCAATCTTGAGGGATATTTTCAGCGTAAAGATGTCAAACCACTTTCGAAATATTATTTAGGATAGTGGCATGAATATCATAGACTATGATTTTTCCAATTTAAAAAATTCGTAAGTTATTTGGAATTTACGATTTACTTATCATGTCAGAATAAAGCAAAATTGATCATAAACTTCCATTTTGAGGATCCTAAAATTAGACATTAGACAACTTCAAAATTAAGTTTATGATATTTGTTTGAACATGATTGAATACAAATATTCTACTAGGAAATTTTCATAAATTATTCGTAATTTACGATTTTATCAACATAGCGAAATTGTAAATTTTTCATATAAATATGAATTTTGAGGTTTATTGCATTGGAAATAGTAGCATGAAAACTAAACAACAGAATTGACCCTGATAAAATAAATTAATAAATTAGAATAAGATAAGTATATCGAAGTGAACGGTGGATAGGCTATTAGGCGGGGATTTCCTTCTGTCACTGTATCAAGCTTTGGTCAAATTCATTTCTTTTAACATGATTATAATATGTCTCGCACTAGAAATTTCTGAGAACATAAATATGATGGGGAACTGCGCAGAGTCCACCTATGCCAACTAGTTTTTTTTTTTTTTTTTTTTTTTTAATTAAATAAAAAAAATTTACTTTTCAAGAAGAAACATCGGTATTTCAGGGTTCCAAATGCCTTATCCGGTTGAGCTATGTAACAACGTACTTGTTAAAATTTAAATACATGTTATAGGTCCCCGTCGCACGAAGTGTATAGATTTTGGTGAATCTAGCACTGATAGTTTTTTACAGGGACACAACAAATAGTCTTTATCATAATAGCCTATGGGCTCAAAGTAGTTAAAGTACGATAGCGTCTAAATGCGTAATCTGATTCCGCTGAAAATTTATGTACATGTTATAGGTTACCGTCGTACGAACTGTATAGATTTTTGCGAATCCAGCACTTATAGATTTTTTTTATAGGGACACAACGAAATATTCTTCGGCACATATTTCGGCGCAGATTTCTGGGTCAGATTTCGGCGATATATATATAGATTTACACGTGACGTACAACTGTATCAACATCCATAAAATTTTAAAACTATAATGACGTCCATTTTCTCACATTTTTTATCATTTAAGTGTAAATAAATATATTTCTTTTTATGTCGGGGAAAAAAAAAAAAGATCGCGTAAATTTTTTTGGCTCCAGCAATGTGCTTTAAAGTTATTTTAAAGCTACTATCAAGGAACGCGGTAGCGTTCCGTCCCGCCAAGCTAAAAAAAAAAAAAAAAAAAAAAAAAAAAAAAATGAAATTTACGAAGTAGGAATGTCAATGGTGAAACGCTGCAAGTGTATATTATGGCATCTCGGACTTTTCGACTACCTGTATATCAGCTCCCTGATCCCCAAGACATTTTTTGCACAGACCTTGAGCCTACTCTTAAGACAAAACAGACATGTCGTTCCGAATTAAGGGGAGTTCAAAGAAAACCCGAAATTTCCCGGTTACTTTCTTCTTCTCCTCCTTTTCCTTGTTAAGTTTGACAGCGATTGAGCCGTAGCTATTGAGCTGAAATTTTGCATAAAAATTCCTTCTCACCTGTTTAGTGCCTTTTGCAATCAAAAAATTTTTTGATACAGGGTAGTTATTTTCAATTTTGTAATACTTAACCCAAAAATTTCGTGATTTTGTCAAGAGATGGCACTCGTTTTCAACGAATTTAATTTTGACATTTAATAAGACATTAAATAGTAATAAATTCTGTTTTTTATTTTATCTTATTTATTTATTTATTTATTTACTTTTTTTTTTTTTTTTTTTACAAAAATGGATTAAAATAAATTAATTAAAGACTTTTTTTTTCCCCTTAAAACTTTTAAAATTTTTATAAGAAACATGTTTATTCATAAGAAAAAAATATTGAAAAAAAAAAAAAAAATGGATTTCGTAATAAATAAATGCTTAAAGGACGCGCTCAATCCAAAGTAATGCGGGGGATTCAATAAAAGAGCGATTTGTTAACTTTATAAAATTACGGATCATGGAAGAAAACATATAATTTCTCTTACATAAGAAATAGTTATCATTAAAAATAATTTCAAAATTGTCATTTTTGTGTTTCTATGAGTTTTGAAGTCTCCTGAAATCATTTT
Organism: Salticus scenicus; assembly: GCA_963930645.1. Classification (NCBI taxonomy): domain Eukaryota; kingdom Metazoa; phylum Arthropoda; class Arachnida; order Araneae; family Salticidae; genus Salticus; species Salticus scenicus. Next base: position 1,563,210 of record OZ005654.1, on the reverse strand, counting down.
TCATTTTTTATAATGATGGAGGCATGTGTATCAGTGAATACGATAGCATCTAAACGCTGTATTGGATAGAGGTGACACACAACTAATGATTTTAATGATGTTTTTTTTAATACGGATACAAAATGGAATTCTTATACATAGGGTCTGAAATCATTTGAAGACCATTTAATAAATTTAGGGGACCTTCTGAATTAATTTTTTTTTTCTTTTTTTACGTTGATGCCCGCATTTATATGTGTCTGTACGAATGTGAGTGACCGCGATATCGTCTAAACACTAAATTCGATTGCATTCGAATAGGTTCGCCATGAAATAGCTGCATTCCATTGAATTCAAATTTAGCATGTCTATTTTAGGTCACCCTAACATGAATGCATGTAGTTCAATGGATATAAGATTAATGTGTGAGGAACGCAATAGTGTTTAAATGCAATTAAACTCAGATCTATATTACAGGTCATTATCGTGCGAATTAGGTGGAGATTAAGGATTGTAGGATGAATGTGTATAGACACGATAGCGTACAAATACTGAATTTTCTATTGAGCTTAAATAGGGCAGACACCTTTAAAGTCATCGTCGCAAGAATTATTGACAGAATTTTATAAATTTGGAACTCATGGTACTATATCAATCGATACAAATTATAATTCCTTTGTAGCAGCGTTAACAGATGGCGCTGCTATACAGCGATTTCCGCAATTTAAGGGAAGGCTATAGCTAAGGAGCTATTGCACAGAACTGAATCTAAATTTACATGTAGATGCACCTTGACCTTAATTAGCACGTATAAATTTTTATCGCCAACCGATCAACAGGTGGCACTGCTACACAGCGATTTCCGCAATTTAAGGGAAAGCTATAACTCAGGTTCTATTGCGTATAATCAAACAAAACTTGATATGTAAGAAGACATTATGCTGGTGAATATTTATCGGCCAACAGGTGGCGCTGCTATACAGCGATATCTGCAATTTAAGGGAAGTCTATATCTCAAGAACTACTACACAGAAATGCATATAATTTCATATGTAGATGCACCTTGACCTAAATTAGTGCCTACCAAGTTTTGGTATCAACTTCCCAGCTGCTATATAGCGACTTCCGGAATTAAAAGGGAATGCTATATCTCAGGTTCTATTGCGTACAGTCAAACAAAACTTGATATGTAGGAAGGCCATTATGAGACCTTATATTAATTCAATCTGAAAGCTTATCGGCCGCAACCAATCAACAGGTGGCGCTACTACAGAGCGATTTTCGCAATTTAAGGGAAGGCTGTATCTCAGGTTCTATTGCGTATCATCAAACAAAACTTGATATTCGATGAGATCATTATGATACATTATGCTGATTCAATTTGGATGTTTATCGGCCAATTGGTGACGCTGCTATACTGAAAATGTCCTTGAAAATGGGAAGGCTACATCTCAATTTCTATGGCATATAACAACACGAAACTTGATATATGAGATAACCGTTATAAAAATGTACTTTTTTAAGATGTTATTTACAGACAATAAAACTGTCTTTCTTTGGATATTTAGTGTTAGTTTTCTCTAAGATGAAAATCATTTGCATTCATTATGTTGGATAATTTTAATAAATAATTGTTTTAATATATTATTTGCACTTAGTGAATTTGTACAGAAAAATATAGAAGAAAGTCTTGCGGTGGCCACAACATACTAGTTAATTATGAAATTACAAGAACTGAAAATGACATAAGAGGCTTTAAGTAGAGTTTAAAGGAATAAATGTAATACAAATTCATTGAAATGTCAATATGAAACACAAGCATCCGTATTCACAAACATGTCTTCCCTAAGAATTACACACTCAGACAAACATATTGTTGCGCACTCGGGGCGTCTGAGAATGAAAGACGTTCGAAAAATTATTTGCAGAATATTTCGGAAGATTGCAGGGCTGTTAAACCCAGAAAACGCAGCTTCAATAACAACTGACAACATAAAAAATCACACCACAGTCCTAACATACAGCAATTCAATGGTAGAGACTTAGTCAAGCAGAACTTTCTATTCCGTAAACTCTTAGCGAGAAACTCACCTCAGTGGTCGGAACGGGACCCCTTTTATAGCCTGCCATTAACCCAGTCATTTCCGTAACAATCGAGTTAGAGCTTAGACAATCGGTATACCGATAATAAAGATTTAGTTTTTCTGATTTATTTTTGTTTCAGACGCCTCACAGCGTGCGCCTTCTTATTTATTTTAGCTAATTTTGTACTACTTCTGAAATACTTTCATTCATATAAGGCCTTGGTAAAGGGAGGAAACAGGACTGTAATTAATAAGTTAATTCTAATGGACCTTTTCCCACCCAACATGGTCACACAAGTATTTACATTCGGTTTTATTTATTTTTGTTCTACACTGGAATCGGTCTTGTGCCGCTCTGTCTGCAGCATTCGTGCCTACTTTGTCCGCCTGGCAAAGAATCATGTTTTCTTTCGACAACCCGAAACGATTGTTATGAGTTCTTGCATTTTATTGTGTTTATTCAAAGTTTTGTACTTATTATAAAAGTTTTATGTGTGATATTTTTCAATTTTTTATTAGGCACTACCGAATGCTGCTCATTCCCACTTTCATCAAGTACAAGACTACTGGAGCTGTTTTTCGGGAAGGGGAGATAGATTACGGACAGAGAAAGCGGAGTTTAGGAAAAGTGATCGACGAGACTCTGGATCTGCTGGACAGGACCGGGGGACCGGAAGCATACATCGAAATCAAATATGCCGTTCCCACTTTCCAGTCCGCTTATCATAACGCCTGAAATAAAAAAATAAAAATAAATTAAATAGAAAAAAAAAAGTACTGGGTGTGTTATTCTTCGTAGATGTACAAACATAATTCTTTGACGTTTTGTTTCCCATTCAAATGTAGAAAAAAATGAAAAGCAAATCCTATAGGATTGACCGAAATGCGTAGTGTGATCGGGATCTCGGTGGCACATTTTCTATCCTATACAGGTAATATTACAGCAGTTTCTCATCATTTTCTTCCTCTTGTCAGTTTTTTTTCTCATGAAACAAAAATAAAATAAAACTTGTTTATATAGCTACTCCCCCTGAGATCAGTGTTGCCAGATCGGGGATTTTGCTCCCATCGGCTTTTGGGGACTTTTTAGGGACCTACTATTTGTGGGTAATTTCGAGGGGATTTTTTTAATTTTGGGGAGAAATCTGAGGAATTTTTTGTTTTAAATTGGTTTACCTGATTAGTTTAATCAATGTTGCTAACTGTAGGAATTTTAGTAGTTTTCTTTAGCCCGTACGGATGTTTGGAGGTCCCAAAAACACCATCAGGATATTCTGAGGACATCCTCAGCACAAAAGCAGGGATTGATGTAGAAACATGGCAAACTTTAAGCTGGTAAAGTAAGTGACCCATTAGATCTAATTTATCGCTTTTACGGCATCCGTTGCTCGAATACTTTAGTTGCACATTGCGATGCAATAGATGTTTTCTTTACATCGATACTGTTTGAACAAACACCATAAAATGCAATGAACTCGCAACAGTTGTTTCGGGTTGAAAGAACACACGAACAAAACAGGCACGAATGCTGCAGTCAATCCGCTCGCTTTCATTCCACAGATTTTCTCGCATTCTGGATCGTTCTCAATGGCACAGAGAAAGATTAAAGATGCCTTTTAGTTCATTTCGCGTTTTCTCAGACCGCAGAAAATTGGCATATCCCTCCAAAAAATTCGACAACCTTATACTTTTTTCCATAAGATTAACAGCTGATAGGGTAATTAGTTCTATTAATTTAAATTAAAGTGTATTATAATTAACAAATCATTTGCTTTCCCATCCGACAAATTTGCTTAAATCCTAATTTAACTGGCTATTGAATCGACCTTATAATTTTTTCCAGTATGGCTACTTTACTACGTATGAACAGGGTATTAAAATAATATTTTCTTGTAAAAAAAAAATAGAACCTACTCCAACTATTATTTAAACAACTAAAAATAAAATGGAATTACAAATTGCGCCTTAAAAGTATAAAATAAATTATTTCGCCAAACAACATAAACACTACAATTATTCATGTCGGCGCAAAATTAAATAAAATTTGATTATTTTCTAGACCGATAGCTACAAACGCTGTTGTCTCAAATGATCCATCTTCGTAGTTTCCTTCATTATTTTATCGCTGTATACAATGGGTCCATTAGAAACGTCTACGTAGAACAGTGATGCAGTTCTACGAAGTTATGCGAGTTTTCTTTTCAAGTTTTTGCAGCTTACGAAATCTTTATGGTTTATTTAAATCAAAGTAGTTTTCGGCTGTGGTTTGCAGATACCAAAGTGAGATATACATTTTAAATAGATATTGATTTATGTATTGAATAAAAGTATCAAATTTTATTAGGACTGGGGACTATTAGTTTTAATCTGGAGTTTTTGTAGACCAGTTTTGTGTAACACCAAAATAAATTAGAAATAGCAGTCCAATCGAACAAATTCGGTACCAAATGAAAGGGGCGATTTTTCTGAATCCAGGAGTGCAAACAGTTTTTCAACACGACAATTAGATTTTTCAAAAATTAACTAAAGTATGAAAGTAAGGTGGCGACACATCATTTTAATTCATTTCAGTCATTTTAAAAAGTGCGTGGCCCAGTCAAAAAATGAGATAAAAAAATAAAATAAAAATTTTACAGATTGAAATTAATAGTCCTCCGCACTAAACTAAATTCTGCCTTTGACAGAATTTTTATTTATTTATTTATTTTATTTTTTATTTTTTTTACAGACATTTTCTTTTTTTATTAAAATAAATATCTATCTATAACAATAAAAGAAGATGTCTGTCTGTCTGAGCATCTATACGTTCAGCCCCTACTGAACGCAGAAGTATAAAATTTGACATACGGGTGCTCAGAAGCCTTCCCGAGTTGATAGTGAAAACAGAATTTAAAAATTTTAATTAGTTGCGGAGATATTAATTAAAATGTCGACCCATGTCGATGGAAAAATGACCGAGAAAAAGAAACTTTCTATCAGCAGACGATTTTCTAAGCTGTCTCGATCGGAAACAAAACACATGGAGACAACGGTCTGCGATAAAAAAGGAAATGAATGTAACCAATTAAGATATCACGTGCTTCATAGTGGGGATAAAAATTGCAATTTTCAACCTTTTTGAAATTTGAATTAATATTTGGCCTAGACAGCATATTATAAAGCTACTGTTCAATTTTCATGAAAATATATGAATAAATAAAAAAATGACGTATTTATTGGAAAAAGATTAAGTTTTCTTTTATACTTTGCAGTATTTTAAATTGAGATATGCCGTTGAAATTTCGTAGTATTTGGTTTTAATGCCCGATAATTCGATTGTGAATATTTTTGAAAGAGTACGATTATTAGGGAGGGCTTGAGGAAGGGGGAAAAGGGGCAAAAATTAAAAAAAAAAGTGTTACTGCGTTTGAAATTGGTTGGTATATTTAGATTTTAAGGCAAGGTAAATCGAATGCGAATATTTTCGAGTGTAAAATTATTATTATCGGTGGAAAGAGGGGGGGGGGAGCGAAAGGGCAAAGATGTAGAAAAGGAACGGGAGTTTCGGAGAAAACAACGGAATACCCAGAACACCTTTATTCTTTAATATTTTGCAGAGTTTCGAATTCGAATTTCTGCAGCCCGGAATTATGCAAGTTTCGGGGATTACCGAAAGAAATTTCGCAGAATAAAAGAAAAAAAAATACATTTTAATTTACATTTAATTGCAAATAAAATTTTATTCTAATATACGTGTATTTCAAATTCTAATTATGATTAAATTATTTTTAATACTTCATTCGAAAGACATTTTGAAATACTTTTATATTATCAAATCGAAAGTGGAATTCGAGATTTCACCTGATTTACACGTTTTAAGGTCTCCTGATTAGGTTTTCTTTTGTATCTCAGCTACTAATTAAAATAATTTCATAAGTAATACATCATTTGAAAGCTTTGTTGATTTGGAATTGAACAATATATTACAAAAATTTATACCGCCACATGGCGCTGTAATATTTTAAAGTTTCAATATTTCAAATTCTAATGAGCGAGGAAGGTTTTGTAAGTTCTAAAACGGGGATAAGGCGCCGCAGTCGCCACCGAGCGGGACTTAGCTAAAGTCAGAAATTTGAAAGATCATAACATGGTGAGCGAACAGGCTGTTTCAGATATTGAAAAGGGAAGAGGGCGCCGAAGGCGCTACCGAGCGGGAATTTACTGCGATTTCAATAAGCTATTTTCACGATATATCAATAAGCTGTTATTAGACCTGAAACGGGAAAAAGGCGCCTGGTGGGAGTTTCGTAAAGTCGGATTTTTTAGGGATCGTGAACCAGCTGGTCGCCGAAGGCGGCTAGTGTAATAATAAAAGAAGATGTCTGTCTGTCTGTCTGTCTGACCATCTATACGTTCAGTCCCTACTGAACGCAGAAGTATAAAATTTGACATATGGATGCCCAGAAGCCTTCCCGAGTTGATAGTGAAAACAGAATTTAAAAATTTTAATTAGTTGCGGAGATATTAATTAAAATATAAACCTATGTCTAATCAAAAAGCGATCTCAATCACTGAGAATTCACCGCGATTGCATAAAAATAGATATTTTAACGGAGTTAAATGCAAAAAAATGGAAAATAAATTAGAAATATTAGTCCAATCGTTACAAATTTGGTACCAAATGAAAGGGGATTTTTTTCCGAATCTAAGAGTGCAAGCGGCTTATCGATACATCAATTAGATTTTTAAAAATTAACTAAAGTATGAAATTTAGTTGGCGACAGGCAGACGACAGTCTGTGATGAAAACGGAAATGGTTGTAATCAATTACGATATCACGTGCTTTATACTGGGGGGGGGGGGGGATTGCAATTTTCAAACTTTTTCAAATTTTCATTTACCTTACATTTGAATGAATATTCGGCTTCGACAGCATATTATAATCATGAAAAAATATGAATAAATAAAAAAATGACATATTTATTGGAAAAAGATTAAGTTTTCTTTTTATTTTGCAGTAATATGCCGTTGAAATTTCGTAGTATTTGGTTTTAATGCCCGATAATTCGATTGTGAATATTTTTTAAAGAGTACGATTATTAGGGAGGGCTTGAGAAAGGGGGAAAAGGGGCATAAATAAAAAAAAAAAAAAGAGTTACAGCGTTTGAAATTGGTTGGTATATTTAGATTTTAAGGCAAGGTAAATCGATTGCGGATATTTTCAAGTGTAAAATTATTATCGACGGAAAGGAGGGGTGGGAGAGAGCGAAGAGGCAAAGATGTAGAAAAGGAACGGGAGTTTCGGAGAAAACCACGGAACACCCAGAACACCTTTGTTCTTTAATATTTTGCAGAGTTTCGAATTCCAATTTCTGCTCATATATCGTACTAAGGATTTTTAACGTTATATAGCCCGGAATTATGCAAGTTTCGGAGAAAACCATAGATAAGTCGGACACAAATCTTTTTGTAAAAATGTCTATATTAGCTTTGTATCTCAGCTTCTAATTAACATAATTTCATAAGTAATATATCATTTAAAAAGTTATTTGAATGAATTGTTTGAATGAATTGTTTTAAATGAATTGTTAATTACAATTGATGAGTATGTGTTGCAAATATCTGTCGCCAGAGGGCGCTTTGATATTTTAATAATTCAATATCTAGAATTCTACTTATAACACATCATTTTAAATATTAAGGACTTTTAAACTGATGTAAGCCGTTAAATTCCGTACGGGAGTTTCAGAGAAAACCACAGAAAAGTCAAAACACCTTTATTACAATATCTCCAATTCTAATTATGATGCAGGCTTTCGAATTCCGATACTCCGTTCACATTTCGTTTTAAGGATTTTTAACACGCAAGTTTCAAAGAAAAACAACGAAAAAAATCAGACACAAATTTTGTTAAAACAATGCTTATCTTACCTTTGTATATCAGCATCTAATTAACATAATTTCATAGGTAAAATATCATTTTAAGCCTTTAAACTGAAATTGAGGAGTACATATTGCAAATCTCTGTCGCCAGAGGGCGCTTTGTCATTTTAATAAGTTTCTACCGCCAGATGGCGCTGGGATATTTAAAAATTTTAAGGTGTCCTGATTAGGTTTTCTTTCGTATCTCAGCTACTAATTAAAATAATTTCATAAGTAATACATCATTTGAAAGCTTTGATGATGTAGAATTGAGCAGTAGATTACAGAAGTTTCTACCGCCAGATGGCACTGTGATATTTTAAAATTTCAATATTTCCATGATTAAATTACTTTTAATGCATCATTCAAAAGTTATTTTAAAGTATTTTAATATTATCGAAAGTGGGATTCGAGATTTCACCTGATTTACATGTTTTAAGGTCTCCTGATTTCGTTTTCTTTTTTATCTCAGCTCCTAATTAACATAATTTCATAAGTAATGTGTAATTTAAAAGTTATTTGAATTGGAATTGAAGAGTATATATTGCAAATCTCTGTCGGAATTGAACAGTAGATTGCAGAAATTTCTACCGCCAGATGGCGCTGTAATATTTTAAAATTTCAAATTCAAATTATGATTAAATTATTTTTAATTCATCATTCGAAAGATATTTTAAAATTCTTTTATATTATCGAAAGTGGAAATCGAGATTTCACCTGATTTACACGTTTTGAGGTGTCCTGAATTGGTTTTCGTTTGCATCTCAGCTACTAATTAAAATAATTTCATCAGTAATACATCATTTGAAAGCTTTGTTGATTTGGAATTAAACACGGAATTGAACAGTACATTACAGAAATTTCTACCGCCAGATGGCGCTGTAATATTTTAAAATTTCAAATTCTAATTATGATTAAATTACTTTTAATTCATCATTCGAAAGATATTTTAAAATTCTTTTATATTATCGAAAGTGGAAATCGAGTTTTCACCTGATTTATACTTTTAACTTGGCCTGATTAGGTTTTCTTTTGCATCTCAGCTAATTGAGTTAGACCGTTTAAATTGGTATATGTCAGGTTTATAACCCTGACATGATTATCTTCAAGCTTCAAAGTTAAGCAGAGTTGAAATAACTGAATCTAGTGGAAACTGTATTGAGCAGGTAAAAAGAAATATGACAAGTTTTCCTTTTAAATAAAATCATTTATTTAAAAATTAGATTGATTTATCTAGTGAAATAAAAATATGGAAAACGAAAATAAAAATTATAATACATTTAAACGATTCGTTTAATATTCTTCAGGGCAGATATATTAGTACTAGTACAGAGTAGTTACTGAAGCCTATACTATTACTGAAAGAAGCTTAAAAGTTTGTAGTTTTAAAATGACTATCATCCTCGAATTAATCTAAAAATATTTACTTAAACCTCATCTGAAAAACAACAGCTTTCTACACAAGCTTTAATATTGTCGAGGTTATCAAGGAAGAATTTAAACTGGAATATACAAACTGCGTTTAACGCCAGCTCCTTTATTACCGGGATTCATCTCGGCCTCCGTGATCTCGGCACTAACACCGAAAAAGCCACACGATTGCCTTTTTTGCTACGCTACTTATTCAATTCAAGCAGATGACGTAGACTTATGTCATTTGCATACGGATAGCTTCGGCTAATGTATTAATATTTTATGCTGAAATAAATTTTAAATGGACTATGAGTTTTTAAATATTTATTAACTTAAAATTATAAAAGTAAATAGAAGATAAATTACTTAGATTTTTAATAACCATCGGTTTTAATAAAAAAAAATCTGGAGTGACTCCACTCGACTTTCCGAACATTGAGTAATTAACAGTTTTGTAGATAAAGTAAAGAAAGAGTAGTTGTTAAACAAACAAAAGAGAGAAAACCATAATAGAGTGTTTGAGTATTTTTCTCCATCTATTACACGTTGTTTTATTTAACGCTACTGAACTTTGAGCCCATAGATCATAATGACAAAGAAATTTTCGTTGTGTCCCTGTAGAAACTTATAAATGCTGCATTCACCAAAATGCTTATAGTTAGTGCAACAGTGATTTATAATACTCATATAAATTTTCAGCTCAATTCAATAAGGCGTTTAGATGCTATCGTAATTTTAAAAATTTGGCCCCATAGGCATAATGATAAAGAATTTTTCTTTGTGTCCCTGTAAAAAAACTATAAGTGCTAGATTCTCCAAAATCTATACAGATTGAGTATTTGTGATCTATAATATGTGTATAAAATTTTTGCTCAATTGAATAAGGCGTTTAGATGCTATTGCACTTTTAAGATTTTGCTCCCATAGGCCATAATGATAAAGAATTTTTCTTTGTGTCCCTGTAAAAAAACTGTAAGTGCTAGATTCACCAAAATCTATAGGGTTCGTACTATGGTGACTTACAATATACGTACCAACTTTCAGGTTAATCGAACAAAGCCTTTAGACGCTAGCGTGTTCACAGACATACACACATACACACATACACACACACATACATACATCATCGTAAAAATAGTGAAAACGGACTCAGGGGACCTCAAAACGTATAGAAACATCAAAATCTCGAATTCGGATTTTTGACATGATTACAATACTTTCCTCACTATAGTGTTCGGAAAGTAAAAAAGGAAAAATAGTTAAACTAAAGAGGGAGTGAAACTGAATAAAACATTGAGTGTCAAGAACACGCTAATGTGTTCAAAAAATGTGTTCCTAAATCTAACATAGGTTAATTAGGAGGGGCTGGAAGGGTGGGGAAGGAATAGGCTCGCGCAGTGCGCACGGGACTGCACTGCCGAATTTAGTGGGGACCCTGTCCGACTTTTTACCCAATGAGAAATGATTTTTTTTTAAATTTTCTTTTCTTAAGAATGAAAGTTTGATTTCAGAAGGAATATGTGCGCTCACCGCACGTATATCTTCACACGTGTGCGCGCATGGGTTTCGGACCCGGTCCGAGTTTTTACCCGATGATAAATGTTTTTTTTTTTTTTTTTTTTTTTTAATTTTATTTTCTTAGTAATAAAAGTTGAGAAGGAACGTGCGAGCACAGCGCACCTATATCCTCACACGTGCGCGCGCAGCCCGCATGGGTCTGCGCTGGGTTTTTACCCGATGCTAAATGATATTTTTTGTAATTCCTTTTCTTAAGAATGAAAGTTTATGAGTAATAACATGGAATTTCGAGAAATCATAAGGATGGTGAAGAAATATGCATGCGCAGCGCACAGGTCTACGCTGCCAAAGGCAGTGAGGACCCGATGTGAGTTTTTAGTCGATCACAAATGATTATCTTTTTTAATTTCATTTCTTAAGAGTAATGTTAATGAGTGATAATATGCAATTGTGAGAATTCATTCATTATAGTGATTCATTTTAAAATATTGACCCGCTAGCGGGCGAAGGCAGAGGGGGCCCGGCCCGGTGTGAGTTTTTACACGATGAAAAAAGATTTTTTTTTTTTTAATTCATTATCTTAATAAAAGTTTATGAGTAATAACATGGAATTTTAAGAAGTCATAAGGGTGGCGAAGGAATACATATATATACATATATATACTCATATATATACATTCGTTCTTGCGCATCGCGCACGGGTCTACGCTGCCTATGCATTAGGGACCCGGTGCGACATTTTTCCCGATCAGAATTTTTTTTTTCTCCTTTTTTATGACATGATAATAATTAATGCAATTTTGAGAATTCATTAATTATTGTGATTCATTTAAAAATAGTGACCAGCGAAGCGGGCGCAGCCTGCTAGTAAATAAATAAAAATATTTTTTTGAAATTAATTGGTGGATTATTTTGACACTTTCTACCTTTTACTTTCCGAAAATACGTACGTAAGAAAAGTATTGTAATCATGTCAAAAATCTTTTTTTTTTCTTAGATTTTGGTGTTTCCACACTTTTTGAGGTCCCCTTAGTTCATTTATATTATTTAATTTGGTGTCGACAGTAGATGGAAAATGACAGTCCGACGCCCGTGGCACGGGCTGCAGGTGTTTCGCTGGCATGGGGATAACAGATGACGTCACGTTTCACGAGGGTTCAGGATAAAGATAGGCAATGCATTTCGGGGACTTTTCGCGATTGAAAATGTATTTCGGAGAATTTTCTTTTCTTAAGTGAAAGAAACAAAGGATGAGTGAAGGTAATGAATAATTAATTTAAATAATGGTGTAGACTTTAATTTTAAAATTTAATGTTGCCTTTCGGAGATTGTAAATTTTTCGAGCGCTGACATCGGAAGATTTGATTTTTTTTTTCTTTTTACGTGCGTGGTAGTAATTGCCGAGTTACAGACGTTCTCAGATTCATGCACAGCAAGGTAGGGATGTCCATTTATTTTATTTTTTTATTTATTTATTTTCGGTTTCCCATTGCATCTTTCGTTTTCTATTTCACTACTTTAAGTGGACTGATCTAAATTCATAACGTGGGTTTCACGTAGCAGGAGGCGTTTGCATGTCCGAGTACAGTGTTGGTAGTTTTTTAAGGTAGGATAAAAAAAATGTTTCTTTACAATCAATTAAATTTTACAAAATATATCAATCACGCCATTCTTTAAAAAAAAAAAAAAATGATATTAAACACTATGCTGTATTTAATATATATATATACCAGTTTAAACGAAAATCTACATCAATCAGTAAAATAAAATATTATTTCTGTATAAATAATTAAAAAAATTATAGGTAAAAATGCGTTTTACCTATTCTTGGCGATTTTTTCCGAACTCGCCGAGTCTGCGCGGTGTCGCGATTTTCTCTCCCGTCCTTTCCAAAATGGCGGACTGGAAGCACGGTTTCCCAGTTTTTATAACCGTCCTATCCAAGAAGGCCGATTTACGCAATTTAAAGCAATTATCTAAACATAAACCGTAAAAAAAATCCTTTTAAGAGCGTGAATAAAGGGAAATACAAATAAAAATCCAATTTTTAAAATTTGTACAATTTGCATACACAAAAACTAACAATTATTAAACATTACAAAACAAAAACACCCTAATTAACCCAACAGATAAAAAAGATAAATATATAAATAAAAAACAAGATTTTTTTTACTTACCCGTTTCAAAATTTGATAATCCTGCAACATTCATAATCCTTGAAAAAACGAAACTTTAATCCTCGCTACAAATTTCGAAAAATGCAAGTAGAGTTACGAAATTTCAAAATTTAAAAGAATACTCCAAACATATTTTTAGCTTATATTCTACTTAAAGACACAATTCTATATCATAAAAAATCTGATGTGGGCACCACATGACTTCCTTATACACTTTTAGAAATATACATAATGTTAAAAAACATTGTCACTGGACCCGAAACAGTTGGCTAAAAATATTTTTAAAAAATGCATGCATACGTAAAAAAAAAAAAAATAAATAAATAAATAAAATAAAATTGTGCCTTGAGGGGACTCATGTCAAAGTTGTGCCTTGGGGGGGGGGGGGGACTCATGTCAAAGTTGTGCCTTGGGGGGACTCATGTCAAAGTTGTACCTTGGGGGGACTAATGCCAAAGTTGTACCTTGGGGGGGGACTCATGTCAAAGTTGTGCCTTGGGGGACTCATGTCAAAGTTGTACCTTGGAGGGACTCATGTCAAAGTTGTGCCTTGGGGGGACTCATGTCAAAGTTGTGCCTGGGGGGGACTCATGTCAAAGTTGTGCCTTTTGGGGACTCATGTCAAAGTTGTACCTTGGGGGGGACTCGTGTCAAAGCTGTGCCTTGGGGGACTAATGTCAAAGTTATGCCTGGGGGGGACTCATGTCAACGTTGTGCCTTGGGGGGGGACTCATGTCATAGTTGTGCCTTGGGGAAGTTTTAAATGTCTAGCTGGTCGGGAAGTTAGTTAAAAATCGGTTGCAAGATTTGTACTGGTAACGCTGCCGAAGGCAGCAGGAACCCTACACAGTTGGCTAAAAGTATTAAAAAATGCATTTTCACCGTGTTCTGATCTAGTCTGAAAGTTGCAAATGTCTAGCTAGTCGGGAAGTTAGTTAAATAATTTTTCTGTTGAATCGCATAAACGCTGCTGAAGGCAACAGGTATCGGAAACAGTTGGCTAAAAATATTTGAAAAATGCATTGTCAACGTGTTCTGAGCCTTTCTGAAAGTTTCAAATGTCTAGCTTGTCGGGAAGTCAGTTAAATTGCAAGATTTGTCTAAACCGTTTCTGAGTTATTACCGTTTTTTGATACATTATGGCCAAAACCTATGTATTTTTGTCATTATGAACCTAATTTTCCTAAATATCTCCAAAACCGAAAATCATAGAAAGTCCAAAAAGGGAGGTGCACAACTAGATGTTATAACAAACCTATGTACCAATTCGCAACTTTCTACGTCCAACCGTTTTTGAGTTATGCGACATACCCACACACACACAGACACACACACATACAGACGTCACGAAAAATCGTGTAAAAACCCTTATATCTCTAAAACGAGAGCTCGTGTTAAGACGACACTTGCAGGTGTGCAACTAGACATCATGACAGTCACACGTATAAATTGGCAACATCCAGCGATCATTCGTTTTCGAGCAATGTGAAATACAAAATCCATTTCGCAAATCGGGATTACTATACTTCCTTATACTTTGTATAAGGAAGTAATTAACAAACAAAAATTTACCACTAATAGACAAGCATGTTTTTCACAACGAGATATATAAATTAGAGTGCTGATTCAAAGGATGAAGGATTAGCTTTCCGTGGTTCAAGATGAATCACGTGACATGCTCGAATAGGTTGCTGTGTTTGGCCCTTTATCGCTATTTTGGCATTTAAAATATCAGTTCGACAAATTATCATTATTATTAGGTAACATGACAGTCCTATGACCGAAATAAATTGTTTTTCAAATAATTTTACACATATTTCACATTTTAATAAGTAATAAAATACCTTTCTTTTCATCGTTTCCCGACAAAGTTTAAAAGTGTTTATAAAAGAAAATTTAAACTTTTAAAGAGCTAAATTTAACAACAAATAATAATTTTTCAATTATCTTTAAGCATTTTGTGGGTTAAAGTTCAACTACATGAAATAAAAAAGAAGTAAAATCAAAATCAAAGTGATTCAGAACAAAAGAATATTAAACTACGTAAGTAAACAAAAACATTGGCGATTAAGAATTATGCAAAGAACAATCTCCAAACCGTTGCCATAGGAATTTACTGAAAATAAGCTGTTACCAAGGGAACCACCGAATACGCAGGTGCAAGGAGAGCATGTCACATGACTCATCTTGGACCTTCTCAAGGGTTACCATTTATCACTCTACTTAATATATCTCGTTGGTTTTTCAAATGAAGCTACCCTACTGTTGCCAAAATTGGAAAAGTAAAACAAACGAAACATGTCGGCAGCAAAAGTGTTCGAACACTAGCAAAAAATCCTATCTTAAAAAAGTACACTTCGTACGGTTTTGTTAAATAAATCCTTATCGAATCATGTTCTTACACTGACTAAGAACAGGATTCGACAAGGATTTATTTCACAAAACCGTATGAAGTGTACTTTTTCTTACATAGGAATTTTTTCTAGTGTTCGGACACTTTTGTTGCTGACTGTAGTATAAGCAGAGTGGATTTAACGTCCCACACGTCCCACTACTACAGCGTTATGGGCGACAATCTAGGAGATACGCAAGTAAGGTTGCAATTAACATCGCACAAACACTGCGCTTCGGCGACAATCTCGGAGATACGAAAGTAAGTTTGGAATTAACATCGCACTAGCACTGCGCTTCGGCGACAATCGCGGAGATACGCAAGTAAGGTTGCAATTAACATCGCACTAGCACTGCGCTTCGGCGACAATTTCGGAGATACGCAAGTAAGGTTGCAATTAACATCGCACTAGCATTGCGATTGGGCGACAATCTCGGAGTGACACAAGTGAGGTTGCAATTAACATAGCACTAGAACTGCGCTTCGGCGACAATCTCGGAGAGACGCAAGTGAGGTTACATTTAACATCGCACTAGCACTGCGCTACGGCGTGTGCACGCTCCGAGTACATGAAAACAAAGTAAAAAAAACATCACGGCAGCAAAAGTATCCGAGCACTAGCAAAAATTCCTACGTAAAAAAAAAAAAAAAAAAAAAAAAAAACACTTAATAGAGTTTTGTTAAATATATCCTTATCGAATCATGTTGTTAGTCAGTCTAAGAACATGATTCGACAAGGATTCATTTAACAAAACAATATTAAGTGTACATCTTTTACGTAGGAATTTTTGCTAGTGCTCGGATACTTTTGCTGCCGACTGTACTCGCCCGCATCTGCATGAATATTTAAAATGCATAAAATTTCAAAACTTCTTAAAAACACGAAGCATATCTCATACTTAATTAATAAATACCTTTATTTTGCTTTTAAAAACACGAAGCATATCTCATACTTAATTAAATGAATCCCTTTATTTTGCTTCGTTACTCATGTCATGAAGCTTTTTCGCCGGAGGGCCCTCCGCGTCGCCTGCAAGCGGACTGCTCCGCGTCCCTGCAAGTGGACGCGCCCACTGCAAGCGGGAGGCACCGAGGACGCGGAGGGCCCTCCGGCGAAAAAGCTTTATGACATGAGTAACGAAGCATTCGTTTTGCAGGGAACAGTAACATGCACGCCTGTACGCTCCGCGTTCAGCCCCCCCCCCCCAAAAAAAAAAAATCACTGCCTTGAAAGCACATTTTCTCCAAATGATGTCCTCCGGACGAAATGTCGTTTTGCAGCGACCAGTAATATGCACGTCTGTACGCTCCGCGTAACATGAACAATATGATTTGAACATGATTTGAACATGAACATATGATTTGAACATGATGATTTGTTCCTGATGATTTGAACATGATGATTTGAACCATATGATTTGAACATGAACATGATTTGGGGGGGGAGGGGGTCCCCCCCAAAAAAATCACTGCCCCCCCACAAAAAGACCCACTGCCTCCCCCCTCCCTCCCCCCCCACATAAAAAATAAAAAATAAATCACTGCCTCCCCCCCCTCCCCCCAAAAAAATCACTGTTTTAAAAGCACATTTTCTCCAAATGATGTCCACGGGACGAAATGTCGTTTTGCAGCGACCAGTAATATGCACGTATGTACGCTCCGCGTACATGAAAACCAAAAACAAAACATCACTCTATACCTCACCCGCATTCTGCAGGAATCTCGTAAACATACGAAATTTCGTTTCGCATCGATCAGTAAAGCGTACATAAAAACCAAAGAAATATCACTAAATACGTCTCACACAAACTCCATGAGTCTTAAAAATGTGCGAAATCCGTTTGGCAACAATAACATACGCGAAAATCATAGTTTCAAAACATCATGGGGAGGTTACCACACTTCAAACATCGATCGTTCAGCGGTGCATAAACACCGTGGTTACTAAGGTTGGCATCTTTATCCGCGATCGGAAGCAAGTCGCCAAGCAGTACCGTAAAGCACATTCCAACCAAATTATACTTAGATTTCTTCATTGTTTGATTGCGGAAAGAAAACCTTTTATTTATAAAACTAGGGGGCTCTGCCCCCTGCTCGCTCCGCTCACCAACCCCCGATGAAGGCTTTCCCTCACCCCGACTTGCTTCGCTCATTAACCCATGCTGGATTTTGCCCGATTATTCGCAACTTTCCCTTTCATTGAATTTGAATATTAATAATACATAACACAAGAGAAAAGTTGAACAATATTATAGAAATCCACCATATATGGTATCACATTAAAATACACAATATTTAATATTATATCGTTTAAAATATGTGAAAAATCTGTCTTAACGTTCGACAGTTTAATAACAATTTGCCATTATTTTGAGAGAAAACATATGTTACACAGCTAGACACACAAAATAAACAACGATAGCACTAACTGTTTAGAACAGAGAGAAATTCTTATCTAAACGATTTAGCGCTACAGCTTTGGTATACGATCCACTTGTTAAATTTTTGTCACTGTTTATTAAGAAATTAAAATTTAAAAAAAAATATTTTATCATCGGGGAAAAACTCGCACCGGATCCCAAACTCATGCGCGCTGCGCACCTATTCCTACCCCACCCTTCCAGCCCCTCCTAATTAACTTACATATACCAATTTTGGACGGTCTCACTCAATTAGCTGAGACGCAAAAGAAAACCTGATCAGGACACCTTAAATTTGTAAATCAGGTGAAATCTCGAATTCCACTTTCGATAATATAAAAGAACTTTAAAATATCTTTCGAATGTTGTATTAGAAATAATTTATTCATAATTAGAATTTGAAATATTTAAATTAAAAAAAAATTACAGCGCCATCTGGTGGTAGAAATTTCTGTAATCTATTGTTCCATTCCAGATCAACAAAGCTTTCAAATGATGTGTTACTCATGAAATTATTTTAATTAGTAGATGAGATACAAAAGAAAACCTAATCAGGACACCTCAAAACGTGTAAATCGGGTGAAATCCCAAATTCCATTTTCGATAATGTAAAAGTACTTTAAAATGTGTATCAACTAAAATAAGCTTTCAAATGATGTATTACTTATGAAATTTTTTTAATTAATAACTGATATACAAAAAATAAAAAACTGATTCAGGACACCTCAAAACGTGTAAATCTGGTGAAAACTTTCGATAATATAAAAAAACTTAAAAATATCTTTCGAATGATGTATTAAAAATAATTTAATCATAATTAGAAATTGAAATTTTGAAATTTTAAAATATTACAGCGCCATCTGGCGGTAGAAATTTCTGTAATCAACTGTTCAATTCCAAATCAAAAAAGCTTTCTAATTGTGAAAATATTTTAATTAGTAGCTGATATACAAAAGAAAACCTAATCAGGAGACCTCAAAACGTGTAAATCGGGTGAAATCCCGAATTCCATTTTCGATAATGTAAAAGTACTTTAAAATGTGTATCAACTCAACAAAGCTCTCAAATGATGTATTACTTATGAAATTTTTTTAATTAATAACTGAGATATAAAAGAAAACTGATTCAGGGTACCTCAAAACGTGTAAATCTGGTGAAAACTTTCGATAATTTAAAAATAATTTAAAATAGCTTTCGAATGATGTATTAAAGTTAATTTAATCATAATTAGAAATTGAAATTTTAAAATTTTAAAATATTACAGCGCCATCTGGCGGTACAAATTTCTGTATTCCACTGTTCGATTCCAAATCAAAAAAGCTTTCTAATGATGTATTACTTATGAAAATAATTAGTAGCTGATATGCAAAAGAAAACCTAATCAGGAGACCTCAAAACATGTAAATCGGGTGGAATCCCGAATTCCATTTTCGATAATGTAAAAGTACTTTAAAATGTGTTTCAACTAAAATAAGCTTTCAAATTGATGTATTACTTATGAAATTTTTTTTAATTAATAACTGGTATACAAAAAATAAAAAACTGATTCAGGACACCTCAAAACGTGTAAATATAGTGAAAACTTTCAATAATTTAAAAGAACTTTAAAATATCTTCCGAATGATGTATTAAAAATAATTTAATCATAATTAGAAATTGAAATATTGAAATTTTAAAATATTACAGCGCCATCTGGCGGTACAAATTTCTGTATTCCACTGTTCGATTCCAAATCAAAAAAGCTTTCTAATGATGTATTACTTATGAAATTATTTTAATTAGTAGCTGATATACAAAAGAAAACCTAATAAGGAGACCTCAAAACGTGTAAATCGGGTAAAATCCCGAATTCCATTTTCGATAATGTAAAAGTACTTTAAAATGTGTATCAACTAAAATAAGCTTTCAAATGATATATTACTTATGAAATTTTTTTAATTAATAACTGATATACAAAAAATAAAAAACTGATTCAGGAGACCTCAAAACGTGTAAATATGGTGAAAACTTTCGATAATTTAAAAGAACTTTAAAATATCTTTCGAATGATGTATTAAAAATAATTTAATTAGAATTTGAAATATCGAAATTTTAAAATATCTGGCGGTAGAAATTTCTGTAATCTACTGTTCAATTCCAAATCAACAAAGCTTTCAAATAATGTGTTACTTATGAAATTATTTTAATTGGTAGCTGAGATAACAAAAGAAAACCTAATCAGGACAATCCCAAAACCTATATATACCACGGTAGTCAGGTAATGGAAGTAAAAAGAAAAAGAAAAAAGTATTTTTTAGTTCGTTCAAATGTATTTTGTTGCTATGGAAACTCCTATCTTCTATTGAAAGATAGATTACGTGTTGGAATAAATTTTAATTTGCAATTAAAATGTAACTGCTTTGTTTATTAATGAAAATTGATGAAATTTTAACTGCAGGTTGGTTTTGTGCTGAATACGTTGTATACTAAGTGTTGTGTGCGAAAAATAAAATTTGAAGCACTTTGAAATTTGCAATTTTTAATCCCAGTTCAAGATCATGTGACATTAATGACTACCACATGTGTTGTTTCCGTTCGAGACAGCCGTTAAAATCGTCTGTTGATAGAATGCCTCTTTTTAAGCAATAAGGATTTTTGGTCATTTTTCGATCGACATATGGGTCAACGTTTTAATTAATATCTCCGAAACTAATTAAGATTTTTAAATTCTGTTTCGAGGAAAACATCGGAAAGGCTCCAGAGCATCCGTATGTCAATTCTTGTACTTCTGCGTTCAATAGGGGCTGAACGTATAAAAGAACAGACAGACAAACCTTTCCATTTATTATTATAGATGTACAACAAGGTTTAAAATGGTGCTTACAACAGTAAACATGTAACTTTTTAAAGTGCATTTTTCCTAGAATATGATTTAGTCAGATCTAATGAAATTAAATACCTTATGTGATTATTTTAAACATTTCATTAGTAGTAGTACGACAGGACAATTTCTTTCAGATAGCGATTTTGTATTGTCGCCATGAATGTGCCATGATGCCCGTCAATATCTGATTTTACCATTTCTTAAACTATATTAAATACTAAGTTAAATCGGGGGGGTGGGGGGGGGGGGAATTACACTTTTCGAAACCTACTAATAAGCGAAAAATTCATCCTTGATTATATTGTAAAAACGAATTGCCGATTTGGAGTATTCAACCTAGACCATCACCATTCATAAATTGGATGGCTTTTGAATGTTTGTTGACAATATTTTCTGAATAAATATTCATGATGGCTCCTGTATACTTGTTGGCGATATATTCTGAATAATTATTATTGTTGGCGATATCTACTGGTATATATTAAACATGACATCTTAATAGTTGTTGGCGATATCTCCTGAACGTGTGTTAATGATTGGCTTCTAAATATTTGTTGGCTACAACTTCTGGATGTGTACTGGTTACACCTTGATTTTTTTACATATATATTATATAACATTGAATTTAGAAAATAAAAAATGCGTGTGGAGAATGAAACATAATGATATTGGATAACATAATTTAATTTAATTTATCGAGACATCAAAGGTACAGGAAAAACTACTTTAACCATTTTCTTTCTAATAGTACAGATAATATTTTACCTGGAGATATTTTGTATATTTAGCTCAAATAAAAAATGTTCTTTTTTTTCTCTCTTGAATTAAGTTAAAAAATATTTAAAATAAAATTGAAAAACAAATGTGCTAAAGCAATGGAACAGTTTAACCTCTTGGCGAAATTTTAAATTTGGCACCGAAGTAGCTTAGACTTTTCTCGCAAAAATCTTGACATGCATAACTGAGATAGATAATTTAAGTCATCGTCAAAATAAATGAAAAATTTAAAATCTGGCGGTGAGCGTCCTGTATTAGGCGTAACTAAAATATTTTAGCAATGCAGTTACTTCATTCCATTACATGGAAAAATAGACAAAAAAAAAAAGTCCTGTTGTATTAAATTAAATTCTGTTTTCTGCAAAGTTTTACATCAATGCTTAAAACACAAAAATAGGTTGTGAATTTTATTATTATTATTATTATTATTGCACTATTTTATAATTTTTCTCGGTACTTGCGTATTAACGCCACCGCAGCAGAAGTTGCGCTAATGCGCCAATAAAGAGCAATCTTGTTGTTCGCACACAAGAGACATAGGGGGACAGCGAGACATCTTTTGGACTCTTATTTATCAGAGTGAATATCTATAGTATCTCCCCACAACTGAATTTGCGATTTATATTTGGCGATTATGACTAAATCATAAATCTGAAAATCATAAATGATAAAATCATAAGCTAAATCGTAAATCATAAGCTAAATCATATAATCATAAATCCAAAATATTAGGATTTTTTTAGAATTTTTATTTTTATTTTATATTATTAGTTAAGTTTATACAATTAGTTTAGTTTATATTATTAGTTTTAATTTTAACGTTAGGCGAAAAAGATTTCGTAATGAATATAATAATTATGCAGCCTGCAGGCTGCCATATTATATCTCAAAGAGTCCAGAACGACATCGTTATCTTTCAAAACGGCGCCAAAGAAAAATCACCAAATTCAGTTGTGGGGAGATACTCTAGTTGTACCTAGCTGCGGTGGCGTTAATACGTAAGTACCTTTTTCTCTGTATTTAAGGCATGGCTAGAGTTAGAATGGCTATTGTGGTTGCGTAAATGAATTCCTTGGCGAAAAACGTACGAGTTTCTTCATTTCTAATTTTTAAAAATAGCTAAATTGGTCATAGTAAAGATCCATCATTTTAAATATATTTTGAGTGAAAAAACTAAATCTTTATATAAAGTAATCTATGTTGTTGTCTCGTAAATTTCATTTTAAAAAATTCTGGGCTTAACTTCTAAATTCATACCAGAACAACTATAGTATTTCCCCTCAGCTAGATTTGGCGATTTTTCGTTGACGATTATGGCTAAATCATAAATCTAAAAATGATAAATCATATAGCATAAATGATAAAATCGTAAGCTAAATTATAAATCATAAATCCAAAATAAATAGCATGTAGGCTGCCATATTATATCGCAAACAATCCAGAACGACATCGTTATCGTTCAAATCGGCGCCAAAGAAAAATCGCCAAATTCAGCTGAGGGGAAATACTGTAGTTGTACCTTCATACCAATCGTTGTTTAACATAATTATTATATTCATTACGAAATCTTTTTCGCCTAACGTTAAAATTAAAACTAATAATATAAATTAAACTAATTGTATAAACTTAACTAATAATATAAAATAAAATAAAAATGTAAACCAATTTTCATTTCATTTTTATTAAATTTTTACTTATTGTTTTTAAAATATCGGTTATTTTCATGTTTGGCTATTCTAAATAATTTTTTTCTTCTCTCGAGCATCTCGGAGATGCTAATATTTCAATTTTCTTATTTACACCATTGATCACATTTTAATTTTCCTGAGGAAAGTGACGTCAGAGACACAGAAAAAAAGGTCATAAGAGAAACTTTTCCCTCCGGTGGCAAATAGAGTACCTTCATAAACTCGACGTTTTTCTTAATAACTTCGTTAATTAAAATGATAGAAATTTCTAAGCAGCTGAAATGCCTTCCTTGAAGCAGTCGGAATACACTGATACCTCTCATGATGCAGGCCACTTTGCCCTCCTCGAGGAGATGCTGTCGCAGACAAAAAAAATTGACGCCTGGGACAGTTACTTTTTTTTAATATATAGAGAGAATTTTGTTTAACGTGACTTTAGAAAATATAAGTTATCATCCAACAGCTTTTTTATAGTAAACATTTTTAAAAATATTTCAATAATTTTTTTAAGTTAATATAAATACACTGATGGAAAAAAAAAAAAAATCCCAACACCAGGAAGGAGCTGTGCTAGATAAATGAAATTTGGTAGGCGTGTTTATACATCCGAAAGATGACGTCGATGCGTTCGAGCTACGCACATAAGTGTGGCGCTAGTAGCGACACTATGAACATGCAAATGAGGTTTGCTTTAAATAAGCGCTGTAAGGTTCGTGATCGTTATTTACAGTTGAGATTTGACGTAGTGGGTTAATGTTAGTCAAGGATGCCTCTAAGAAGACGAAGAAGCCATTATCAACAGCTCACTGAGTTTGAACGAGGTCGTGTAGTAGGGCTATGAGAAGCAGTGTTGGGCATAATTGATTAAAAAGTAATGGAATTACAATTAAATTACAATTATAATTATTTTACTCTCAATCGATTAACGAGTAGTTGATTACAAATAAATTGAATTACTTTTGCACAGCTTGTAACTCAATTATTTTGTAATGAAAATAAAATCACTCTCAACTACAATTGACAAAAGTATTTGAAAATACTTGTAATGGATTACAAATTAACGTTTCTTTACAGTTTAATTAAATTAACTTGTAATGCAATTGACAGTTAATTCCATTACATTTTTCAAATTGTAATTTCACGTGTTCGCAAACAATTACAGGTTAATTTCAATTAAGTTTTCGAAAATAATTAAATTAACCTGTAATGAAATTACAAATTAATTCCCATTACATCTTATAAAATGTAATTCAATTAATTTGTATTTGAGTACAAGTTAATCAAATTACATTTTTCGAGAAATTCAATTAATCTAAAATTGAATTACAGGTCAATTCAATTATAATTTCTAAATTATTCCATTAAATGGAATTAAATTATTCTAAAATCCGTCAAAAGTTAATTTTAATTACATTTATTATGTAATGAATTTTTCTCCGGTTGTTTAGAAGAATTTTATTATCATTATTTAGAGCGTAATTATACAGCCAAAAAGTCATACATATATATATACCTTTATATATAAAAATTACTATGTTTGTCCGCGATGAACTCCTAAACTAATGAGCCGATTTTAATGAAATTTGGACACTGTTTGCAGTTTGGTCCAACTTGAGGGATAGGATAGTTTTTATTACAAAATTCACCGCCCAAAGGGGGGGGGAGGAGGTGTCAATACGTGAATTCACAAACAAACAAACAAAAAATAGAAATGCAGATAGACTGTTCAAAATTGGTATAGATAGGTTTTAGAGGCCTGCAAATCGAATGAGGATATTTTCGAAAGTGTAAAGCTATTAGGAGGGGCGGGAAAGGAGGCGGAGGGGCAAAAGTAAAAATAAAGTTAGATCGCTCAAAATTGGTACATAGAAGTTTTTGATACCTACAAATCGATTGCAGATATTTTCGAATTTGTAAAATTATTAGGAGGAGCGGAAATGGGGGGGGGAGGGGCAGAGGAGTAAAAAGTAAAAATGGAGTTAGATCGTTCAAAATTGGTGCATAGAATTTTTGATACCTACAAATCGATTGCGGATATTTTCGAATTTGTAAATTTATTAGGAGGGGCGGGAAGGGGGGCAGATGGGCCAAAAATAAAAATAGAGTTTGATCGTTTAAATTGGTGCATAGAGGTTTTTGACTCCTACAAATAAACTGCAGATATTTTCGAATTTGTAAAATTATTTAGAATTGTCGGGAGGGAGCATTGCAAAGGGGCAAAGTAATAGAAATAAGAGTTAGAGCTTTGAAAATTAGTATTATTAAGTTTTAAGGCCCGATAAATCGATTGCGGATATTTTCGAAAGTATAGAGTTATTAAGAAGGGCGGGAACGGTGGGCGAAGAAACGGTGTGCACAGTTTGCACAGGTATACGCTGCCGCAGGCAGTGGGGGTCCGGACAGATTATTCCACCGATGAGAGAAGAATTTTTTGCATTTTATATCATTTCCCTTTCGATAATATATGGATTCATTATGAGTGTCGAACATTTTTCCCGATCAGATTTTTTTTTTCTCTTTTTTTTTCACATGATAAAAATTAATGCAATTTTGAGAATTCTTGAATTATAGTGAAACAGTTAAAAATACAGAGCAGCGAAGCGGGCTATGCCTGCTAAGATCAAGGATGTTATCAAGGATGGTCTTTATTCGTAAATAATAATTTTAATGTATTGAATATTTTACTACGATATAATTCAACGTATAACATAGCCACAGCAACGCGTAGCCGGGTCTGTTAGTATATATATATATATTAAGACAATTTTTACGCTCTAATATAATATTGCGATCCTGTTATTCGATAAAACATTCATATTTATAAGTACATAACTTCAATAAAACGGTAGCTAGTTAATTCTTCATTATAGATTTGCCATAAAACTTGTCGAGCTCTTAATATTTGATCAAATATTAGAAGTTATAGTACTTAGATATAAAGTTGAGTCTGGATGATACTATATACATAAATTCAAATATTGAAAACACCACTGAAGTTAAAAGGTTATCTGCTAAAGGTTTGAAATATAAACACAAATTTTAATTTCAACTGTAGCATCATAAATATATACTGGATTTTCGGTGAGGGGAGCAGCAATGAGAAACTTATTTCAAACTGCAGCCAGGAAAACATTTAATAATTGAGAAGACAATTCAGTGATATTATTAAAGGCTATATTTATATAAATAAGTTTTAAACAAGGTAGCATAAAACAAGTTTACAACTTTTTGAAATAAATAAATAATAAAAGATGTATTTCCATTTAAATAAAATATATTAAGTTTGAAAAGCATAGCTTAATTCTCTCCCCGCACCCCCTCCTCTGCGTTAATATTGCCTATCAAGAATCATAAATTCATTAAGTTTTTCACTAAGCAAAGTCATAATTAAAAAATTTTTTAGAAGTTTAGAAGTTTAACAGTTATGATAGCTTGTAACAGTGGATATGCAAAAGATCGAGCTATAAAAAGATTATATTATACATAACAAAATATAATGATCTCGGGAAAGAAAGTGTACTTAGAATAATAAAAAGTATCCGTAATAGGAACTTTTTCAAATTTTTACTTTAGAAATGCATTTTAAACAGTAAAAAAAAAAAGTAAAAGGATTGGGAAATAAAATAGAAAAAAAAAAGAGATTTATATATACTATATATATTTATATATATTTGCTTTTTACAAACAAACTTTTCACAATTCTTCTTACTAATGTAGAAAAAAAAATCCGAGTAACAGATATATCTGACGAAAAGGTGGAGGGATTAATAAAAAACATTTTTATCACTTTTTCTTCGATTGCTGCAAAATTAATGAAGCTGTATTTTGGGAAAATTCTGGGGAGAAAAATAGATGCTAGCCGCCTTCGAAGCAAGGGGTGGCTGTGAATAAAAAAATGGAGGAGGATATATATACGTGAGTGTTTGTGTAAGTATTATTTATTTATTTATTTTATTTTTTAAGTACAACTAAGTACTCTTATTCAATACTGATTTCCTTAGATATTCTTGGGAAGCAGAAAGGAGAAGGGAGGGGGGGGGGCGATGGTTTTCTACTCAACACAGCCGTGGTGATTCTATACAAGATAGAGTAACAAATTTTGGTGTACAGGTTGGTTTTAGGACCCTGACCCCACTAAGACAGAATTTTTTGACCCCCACTTTCCCCTGTGGGGACAGAAGGTAAAAATACGTTTATAAACATAAATCAGCTCTGAAATAACTTCACGGTGAAGAAATTGCAGATGGGGAGACTAGACTTCAGTACAAAAATGTCATTTTCTGCGATTTTGGAAATTTGAATTTTTAAGGGGGAAGGGAGAAAAACAATTTCTATGGGAAATTTAGCAGAATCCTGATTTTTGAGTAGAACTCGTCCAATAATAGTACAAAAATATTGACAACACCCGTTCGTCTTCTTGAAGATATTTCCCAAAACCTATATTTGGTTTTTTGCGATTTTCGATTTTGATGGGAAGGGTAAGTTTAAGGGAGGAAATACGAGACCCTCCTTTTCTAGCACAATGCAGCTATTTTGGTGTGTAGAATAGTTTACGGACCCTGACTTCCACAAAAACGGTATTTTTTCTAAATCTTTCCCCCTCCCCCATTTTGCGAAAACGGAGGCAAATACACGTTTGTAAGCATAACTCGACTTCAAATTACTTCGCGGTGAAAGAATGGCACTTGGGGAGACTGGACTCGAGCAAAAAAAAACTGTTTTCTGCGATTTTGGAATTTTAAAAGAGAGAGGGAGAGAAAACGATATTCTGGTGAAAATTTCACAAAATCTGGTTTTACGAGTAGAACTCCATCAATAATGCTACAAAGATGTTGAAAATAGGCGTGCGTTTTCTTGGAGATATTTCCAGAAATCCATTTTTGTTTTTTGAGGGGTAAAAAAGTTGGTACTATATATTATAGAACCCCGTAGCGTGATCTATATTGATTTTGATGAGTGCAGGATTTATAGCTCTTTCCAGGTAGATAATATATACATACATATATATATATATATATATATATATATATATATATCGTTATCATTATGGTTTGTACATTATTGCAAGTGCTCTAACGTGTAAATTCTATATTGAATTACAAATTGGGAAGGCATGTTATAGATCATAGTTATAAGAACTTTATATAAGTGTAGAACTTCTTGTTCTTCATTACTTTCATCACCCGACGAAAAAAAAAAAAAATGTTTTTCGCAACTAGCCAGTATGTTAGGTAGTGTGCAACTGGTCCTTGTATGTGTGTAGGTAGAGTCGGTAACAAAAGTCTCTGTTCTTAGTTAGTCTAAAAACAGGATTCGACAAGGATTTATTTAAGAAAACTGTATTAAGTGTACTTTTTTTATATAGGAATTTTTGCTAGTGTTCGGAGACTTTTGTTACCGACACCGACTGTATGTGCACGGGGAATATTGTGACATTCAAATCTCCAAAATTAATAAAAATAAAACTACTGAACTTCAAAATTAAGTTAAGTTTAGTGTACAGATGATTTTTCCAACTTTTTAATGAAAACTGCAAAACCTGAAGTGAAACCGTACATCCGTATCTCAAAAAGACTAACAATTTCTTCAAAACTACTATATAAACACCATTTTGGATGTCTTTCCGTATGTGTTAACTGAATAGTTCAGGAAAATTGCATAACACTCTGAATAAATAGGTCAGTTTTAGATCTCGCGAATGCATTCCATTAAAAACAACTCTATGTATTCTCTTCAAATTCACCATACTGACTCCCTTATAGATCTTTTAGTATATAATTGTTATTTTGCAGTGAGTTGATGAGTTTGACCAGTTTTTATGAAAATTGGCAGGGGGATTGAAAGTCGATGTCTCAAAAACAGTTCTAACAATTTTCTTCAAGTTCGCTACTTGGTTACTGCAAGAAAATTCACGAGCGTCCTGATTAGGCAGGACAGTTAAGGATTTTGGAAATGCGTACTTTAATAAACGGCCTCTAACGATTTTTTAGTTCCCCATCATACTATAGGTATGGGGAACTTGGGTAATCGTGAAAATTTTCGACCTCGGTTTTTTGACTTTTTTACACGTTTTCAGGTGTGAGGAATCCGAAAATGACAAAATTTGTATGGTGTCTGTCTGTTGGGTGTCTGTTAGTCTGTTAGTGTGTCCGTTAGTTTGTTAGTCTGTGTACACGATATCTCAAGAACAAATTGTCGCAGAGAGGTCAGATCAGTTTTAAAATATTACTTTCGGCACTGGCAAGAACCCTATTTATTTGCAACATTCGAATTTAAAAACTTCGTAAGTTATTCGAAATTTACGATTTTCTTAACATGGGAGAATAGGACAAAAATTCACTTAAACGTGCATTAAATGGAAACTTTTTACT
The DNA here is from genome assembly GCA_963930645.1 of Salticus scenicus. Classification (NCBI taxonomy): domain Eukaryota; kingdom Metazoa; phylum Arthropoda; class Arachnida; order Araneae; family Salticidae; genus Salticus; species Salticus scenicus. The sequence continues at coordinate 1,533,627 of OZ005654.1, read as the reverse complement.
GTAAAAATGTCAGACCAGTTTTAAAATATCAGTTTTGAGGCCGGAAGGAACATCCGTAACTATAAATAGGCTACTTTGAAAATTTCGAAAGTTATTGGAAATTTACGAATTTCTTAACATGGCAGTATAGGGCAAAATTTCACATAAACGTCAATTTTGAGAGATATTTTCATCGTAAAGATGTCAGACTACTTTGGAAATATTATTTAGGACACTGGTATGAATATTAATGACTATTAATTTTCCAATATAAAAATTTCTTAAGTTATTGGAAATTTACGAATTTCTTAACATGGCAGCATAAAGCAAAATTTCACATAAACGTCAATCTTGAGGGATATTTTCATCGTAAAGATGTCAAACCACTTTCGAAATATTATTTAGAATACTGGCATGAATAGACTATGATTTTTCCAATTTAAAAAAATTCGTAAGTTATTTGGAATTTATGATTTACTTAACATGCCAGAATAAGGTAAAATTGAGCGTAAACTTTCATTTTGAGGCTCATAAATACATTAGACAACTTCAAAATTACATTTATGATATTTGTTTGAACATGATTGAATAAAAATATTCTAATAGAAAAATTTCGTAAATTATTCGTAATTTACGATTTTATCAACATAGCGAAATTATAAATTTTTCATATAAATCTGAATTTTGAGAATTATTGCATTGGAAATAGTAGCATGAAAACGAAACAACGGAATTGACCCCGATAAAATAAATTAATAGATTAAAATAAGATAAATATATCGAAGTGAGCGGTGGATAGCCTATCAGGCGGGGTTTTCATTCTGTCACTGTATCAAGCTTTTGTCAAATTCATTTCTTTTAACAAGATTATATCTCTCAAACTAGAAATTTATGAGAACATAAATATGATGGGGAACTGAGCAGAGTCCACCTATGCCAACTAGTTTTTTTATTATTATTATTTTATTTATTTACTATGTACATTCTCTTTAGTATATTTTCTTGACATATGTATCAGTTTGCTGTTACAGGAAATTTGTTAGGTGTGTAATTTATTGAAACAATTTTGTGTTTTCTAAATATAACTTTTCTAAAAAGAATGTACAATATGCCTAGTGTTGGACAATGGAAATCCTGTGGTTGTTATACATCAGATTTTTTTTTTTTTTTTTTGGGGGGGGGGGGGGGGGATTCTAAAAAAAGGAATGCATTTGAAATATTCAAAATCAATAAATATTTAATAATTTAAATAATGACTTTCACACACACACCCACACACACACACACACACACACACATATATATATAGTGGTAATTACAATTAAATTGGTACAACATTCACTTAGTATTAATGGAAAATAAGCAGTAAGGATTATATACATCTGCGGGTGGGGGGTCGGGTTAGCAGTAGTTTGAATGAAAATAATTCTTTTATTATCACCTTCTTACCGATTTTAATGAAACTTTGTATAAAAATCATTTATTAATTATGAAAATTTTCAGCAAGTGTCACACTTATTTGGAAGGGAGGGATAAGTGAGAGGGACAGAGTGAAATAAAATTATTTTTTATATTATCATGTTTCTATTTTAGTGATATCTTATATAATATATCACTTACTGTTTATTGAAAATTACAATGAATGAGTTTTATATTCGGCTAGGGGAGGTCGCAAGAGGGGTGCATATGAATTTTTTTTTTTTTTTAATCACACAGTTTAAATGAAGCTTTATATAAATAACACTTATTATTTAAGAAAAATTAAAATGCGTGTTACGCATATCAGCAAAAGGGGGCTAAAGGGAGAACAGAGGGAAAGAAAACTGTTGTTTTTATATTCTCATATCACCGTGTTACTGATTTTGATGAAATTTTGTATAACTGTCACTTATTCTTTATGAAAATGAAAGTGAGTTTTTCATACAGTTGAAGGGGGGAGGAGGGTTAAGGAAGGCAGAGGGGAATAAAATATTTTTTAAACCGACCCCATTATCGATTGTTTGTTGAAATTTTGTGTAAATATCACTTATTGTTAATGAAAAATTACAGTGAGTGTTACATATGAATTTTTTTTTTTTTTTTTTTTTTTTTTTTTTTTTTGAGGGGGGTGGGGATGATGTACAGCAGAAGAAAAGAAAATTGTTTTATATAACTATGATTTTCATTTTAATAAAACTTATTATAAATACCACCTTCTGATTAGGAAAATTTATACTGATTGTTATCTATACCTGGGGGGGGGGAGCAGAAGCGAAAAATGATTGCTTAAATATCATCGTGTTACAGATTTTAATTAGAATTTGAACAACTATCATCTACCTTTAAGGAAAAATCACAGAGTGCGTTAGATATATCTAGGGGCCAAGGGGAGACAGAAGGAAAGAAAATGATTGTTTTTACGCATCCCCTCTTTACATTTATAGGAAACTTTGTACAGATATCACTTATTGTTCGTGAAAAATTACAGAGAAAATTATTTTATCTAGGAGATAGGGGGCATACAGAAAGAATATGATATTTGTATACTACGCTATTGCCGATTTAATAAAACTTTGCTTAAAAGGTAATCGAGATCATTTAAATTGAATTGCCACCGGAATTCACGAACAAAATTAAAATAGAAGAAATTTTAAGTTTGTGAAAACAGCCTTTTTCTGCCACGTTATAAAAGAAAATTTTTGATAAAAAATTTAAGGGATGAGTATTTGCAGCTTAATAATTGCATCCTCGCAGCGAGGACAGCGCACCACAAAGGGTTAAATATTACTGCTTATGAAAAATTTACAATGAGGGTTACGTATCATAGTGTCTTTATCTTCCTAATACTCAAAAATTCAGTGTTTGATTAAAATCTCTGAAAAGGTAATTCAAAAACGAGATTTTTTTTCGTTTAATCTGTCCTTTTAATCTGTCCTATCGCAGGAAACAAAAAATTACGTTCTCGTAGATTTTTAGCATGCATCTTATAAGTGGCAATAAGGAAAAGTGTTCATTTTCCACGATCCGGAAGAATGAGTGCCGGAGGGCATTTTTAATAAATGCTACTTGTTAAATATATGTGTCCTGAAAAGTACTTTGGAGGGCTATAGGGGTGAGAAAAAGAAAAATGATGTTATAATAGAAAAAGAAATTCCCCACTGTACCAAATACATTTGCAAGCCCCAAGTTCTTTTTTCTTTTGCAAGTAGCATTTGTGAAAAGTCTCATTTTTTCCGGCGTCCAAATATAAAGTCGCTTTCCTTAATTATTAATTGTAAAATACATGCTAAACATCAACAAGTTTGTAAATATTTTTTCCCTGGAGAAAAGACAAAGGGGACAGATTGAGGGGAAAAAGAAAGAAAGAGAGAGAGAAAGAAAAAGGTTTTTGTTTTAACTTTTTACAGTTTTTAATCAAAATTTGAAGAAAAACTTTGAATACTAATTTAAGAAAAGAAAAATCACTGTGATTTGTAGCACTCACTCTCATTTTCCAGAAACATGGAGTTATATTTCTGAAAAGTTCAATTAAAAACGGTAATAAGGCGGTATAAAAAAATCATTTTATTTCAGTGTGCCCCATGCCATCCCTGTATATGTAGCCGTCACAATATTTTTTTAAAATAGACAATAATCGATATTTAAGCCAAGTTTCCTATGCATATGCAAAGATGTAATGTTGAAGAGAACTTTTCTAACTGCCTTTCCCTCTGCTCCCTTTCGCCCCCCCCCCCCCCCAACTATATATAACGCTCACTGTAATTTTTCATGAAGAGTAAGTGATAGTTATACAAAGTTTCATTAAAGTTGGCAACATGGTCATACAAAAACAATATTTCCCCCCCGCTCTCTTTTACCCCCGAAGCTATATGTACAGTCGGTAACAAAAGTGTCCGAACACTAGCAAAAATTCCTATGTAAAAAAAGTACACTTCATACGGTTTTGTTAAATAAATCCTTATCGAATCCTATTCTTAGTCAGTGTAAGAACACGATTCGATAAGGATTTATTTAACAAAACCGTATAAAGTGTACTTTTTTTTACATAGGAATTTCTAGCGTTCTATATTGTTCTATATAGTTCTATATTGCTAGCGTTCGGACACTTTTGTTACCGACTGTAACACTCACTGTAATTCTTTATAAACAGTAAGTGATAGTTATTAAAATTTTTATTTTCAATCTTTCTTCATCCACAGCATAAATGTAAATATTCATTTTAAGCTTGCTTTATTATATTCTACAACCTATAAAAAAGTATAATTGTTTGATATCTCTTACTGATATAATTTTTGGACCCCCGCCCTTGCTATCCCTAACGATTGGTGATCACGCGTCCTACAGAAGCCAATCTTTCTCTATCCACATCATAAATGTAAATATTAATTTTAAACTTTTTTTATTAAATTCGAGAATTTATAAAGAAATAAAATTCTTTAATATCTTTCACTCATAATTTTTGATGACCCTTTTCTCACTTCCGCTAACGATTGCTGATCACACACTCCACAAAAGTCTTTTAATTTCTAACCTTTCTCCTTCCACAGCAAAAATGTAAGTATATTCATTTTAAACTTGCTTTACTAGATTCTAGAACCTATAAAGGGGTAGAATTGTTCAGCATCTTTCCCTTATGCATCCCCCCCCCCTCCCGCACCATTTTCAACAAGCAATAAACGAAGCACAATCTTTTTCTCTAATTCTCTTCTATGTAAATATAAAGCTGATTGTTTGCTTGCTTGCCCAGGATTTTTGTTCGCTATAGAAATCTATACCGTTCAACCGACAGCTGCGAAAAATGCCACATTTATTACTCAGGAAAAAAATCTAGCTAATGCCGTTTTTTTTTTTTTTTTTTTTTTTTTTTTTTTAATAGCTTATTCGGTAATTGGATCAAAAAATATTAAATAAAAACAACATTTTAATGGCTCCCTACACTCAAATACAGGTAACACTCATTGTGATTTTTTTTTTTTTTTTTTTTTTAACAGCAAGCGACATTAAATCTAAATTTCACTAAATCGGATACATTGTGGTATAAAACAATAATTTTTTTCCCATTGCTTTCCGAGTCTCCCCCCATTCTCAGATATATGTAAAACTTTTTGTAACTTAAGTAGTTATTTACGAAAGATTTCATGAAAATCATTATCAAGTTACTTTTTATAAGATCATTTTATTTCTGTACGTTACCCCCCCCCCATCTGAACCCCAGAGCTATGTGTAACTCTCGTTGTAATTTTCATAGATAGTAATTGATAGTTTTACAAATTTTCATAAAAATCGGTAACAATTTCTTCCCCTCTGCGCCACTACCTCCCCCCTCTCCCCCTCTATGCGTAGCACTCACTGCAAATTTTTAAAAATGGTAAGCGTTCGTTGTCCAAATTTTCATTAACTCTTAACCGGAAACTTGCCGTCTGTGAGGCTGCTGTGTCTACGTACCTATACCCTCTACGCAAAAATGAACGTCTCCATATTTTATCATTCCACCACACACTTCCTAAAAATGTAGGTATTGACAAAAAAATTCATAACTTTTGAAGAAATTAAGATATTTGAAACGCTCAAATTGCATAATAAAGCGTAAGAATGGTATTTTTACCGAAAAAATCACGGAATTGATGCATAGGTATTTCTTTTATATGTCGGCTCTGAGAAATGAGACAAAGAAAAATGGCTCGGGTCTCTATGGACCTACGATAACCTCAACTGGTTAAGGATTTTCTTAAAAGTAGTAAGATGACATCTTAAGATATAAAATTGAAATAAATAAAATACCTTTATACATATGTGGAGTTATTTCTTTCTTTCTTTCATTTTTTCAAATGTCAAAAATGATAAAAAACAGAAAGCCTCATTTTGCTTATAGTTTAATAGAGATACTCCAAGTATATTTAAAATATAAAAACATAAAAATCGAAAATGACAAACGACATATTATATTTGTAATGTTTTGATAAATTTTAAAATATTATTTTTCTCCTTTAAAGAAATAAAATGTAATATATATATATATATATATATACATATAATTTCATTTCTTTAACTTTATCGGATGATAAATTAGTGCTTCGTTTTTCTAGCTTTTCCAGAGTCATTAGAAATAAAAAGGCAAATGAAATATAGTTATATGTATATTTATACTATCAGATGTTGCATGCTTCGCAGGTCACTATGTTTAAATTAAGACTTAAAATTACATATAAATTATTAAAATCTACCCACCCGCAAATAAAATAAAATAAAATAAAATAAAATAAAATGATTGATTGAAACTTGTCAAAAACCTCAGTCTTTTTGCCCCTTCCCTTCCTACCCCACCGAAGGGTGTGGGGGAGATTAAGGTAAGGCACCGTAGGGGGTAAGACCCTTTTTCCTTTCAAAGGTGCCCTCTTTGTCATATTAACAGCAAACCAACTCCAAATTTAAAATTTCGTGAAGTTTGGACCATAATTTTTAGTGATAAGGCACAATGGGGGGTAAGCCCCCCCCCCCTCTTACAACAGTGCTGTCTTTATTATAGTAACACCAAACCAACTCCAAATTTAAAATTTAGAAAAATTAGAACGGTAACTTTCCGAGATAAAGCACCGTGGGAAGTAAGACTCCTTCTTCAAACAGTTTTTGTTAAACTAATACCCAACTAATTCTAAATTTAAAATTTCGTGAAGTTTCGACCATAATTTTTCGTTATAAGGCGCTATGAGGGGGGAGGCCCTGCCCCCTTCCAACAGTATTCTTTATCAAAGTAACACGAAAACAACTCCAAATTTAAAATTTCGAAAAAATGGAATAGTAACTTTCCGAGATAAGGCACCATTGGGTGTAAGACCCCACTTCAAACAGTGCAGTCTTTGTTAACCTAACACTCAACCAAATCCAAATTTAAAATTTTGTAAAGTTTGGTCCATACTTTTTCGAAATAAGACACCGTAGGGGTAAGAGCCTCTCCCTTTCTATCGGTGCACTGTTTGTCATATTAACACCAAACGAAGTCCAAATTTGCAATTTTGTAAAGTTAGGATAATAAATTTCCTAGATAAGGCACCGAGGGAAGAAAGGAGGTAAGACCTTTCCTCTTTCCAAAGTGCAATCTTTGTTATAATAATAGCCAACTATCACCAAATTTAAAATTTCTTAGAGTTAGGACTGTAACTTTTCGAGACACTCCCCCTTTCCAACGGTGCAGTCTTTGTTATAATAGCACCAAACAACTGAAAATTTAAAATTTCATAATGTTCCGACCATTATTTTTCGAGATAATGTTCCGTGGAGTGTAAGACCCTCTCCCCTTCAAAAGGTGCAGTCTTTGTCATACTAACACCAAACCAACTACAAATTTAAGTTTCGTAAAGTTAATGCCGTAACTTTTCGGTCCACCAGCGGCCGAGGGGTGCAACACTCAAAGCTGGTAGACGTGAAGTGCCGGGTTCGATTCAAGGTCACGCTCGTCGGCCTAGCCGTTCGGAGTTTTCCGTGGTTCTCTCCGAAACTTGCGTAAATACAGGCTTGGACCCCTTAGAAAGACCTTCACGGAAGGCACTCCCCCCTCTGGCCTAGGGCCCAAGAGTAGTCAATCGGCCTTATTCCGCAACACCAACATCGTATCTTTTCGAGATAAGGCAACGTGGGGGTAAGACCCTTCCTTTTTCAACGGTGTAATCTTTGTTATACTAACACTAAACCAACCCCAAATTTAAAATTTCGTAAAGTTTGGAACATAATTTTTCGATATAAGGCACTATGGGGGGGGGGGGGATAACACCCTATTCCCATTCAATGGTGCACTCTTTGTCATAATAACATAAAACCAACTCCAAGTTTAAAATTTCGTAAAGTTAGGACCATAACTTTCCAACATAAGACATGCGGGGGTAAGAACTCCTCCCCCCTTTCCAACGGTGCAGTCTGTTATACTAACACTCAAACAACTCCAAATTTTTAAATTTTGTAAAGTTCGGTCCATTATTTTTCGAAATAGGCTCCTTGAGGAGGGGAGGGGGTAGGTAAGACCCCCCCCCCTTCCAACAGTGCAGCGCATTTGCCATACTAACACCGACTATCCTGAAATTTAAAATTTCGTAAAATTTGTACCCTAATTCTGGTGAGGGGGAAGGGGATAAAACTCTCCTTCCTTTCAATGGTGCAGTCTTTGTTATACTAACAGCCAACCAACAACAAATTCAAAATTTTGTAAAGTTTGGACCATAATTTTTCGAGATGAAGCTCCGTGCGACGTTAGATCCTCCATCCCCTTCCAACGGTTCGATTTTTCTCATACTAACACCAAACTTAAAGTTTCTTAAAAGTTCGGACCATAATATTTGAGATAAATCAAGTTGGGATCAGACCATCCCCCTTCCAGGAATACAATGTTTGTCATACTAACACTTAATTCAAAACTCAAAATTTCGTATGGATCGAATCATAACTTTTCGTCAGAACATCAGCGAAGAAGTTAAATCGATCTCTACCTAAATGTAATTTGAATTCCAAAGTCACAATTACAGTATTATAATTATAATTATATCGTCAGTAATTACAATTACATTTTGAATTGCATAAAATAATTAGCCATTAAATTACATATAATTGCAATCGTAAATTTTTAATTATAAGTACAGAAAAGTAATTATAATTATAACATTTCTAATTACAATTATATTCTAATTCTATAAAATGATTACTCATTAACATTACATATAATTGTAACTGCAACATTTAATTATAATTACAGGCAGTTAATTATAATTATAATGTTTTTAACTGCAATTATATTTCAATTTTATAAAATTATTATTCATTATATTACATGTAATTGTAACTAAAACTTTTCCATTATAATTACAGTAAAGTAATTATAATTGAAAGCTTTTAGTTACGATTAAAGTAATGATTAATTGCAGATGCTCAGTTACAATTACAAGTAATCATAATTGTAATTGCTTACTGTCAATTGAAATGTAATTCATTACAAATTAATTGAATTACGATTTTGCCCAACTCTGATGAGAAGGTGGGTTTTCTTTCCGTGATATTGCAGAAAGACTTGGCAGGAATGTATCCACTGTGCATGAGTGTGGGCAGCAGTGGTCAAGGGAAGGTACTGCCTCAAGAAGACCGGGTTCCGTGCGGCCACGTGGCACTACTGAGAGGGAAGACCGCCGTGTTCGGCGTATGGCTGTGGCTAATCGTACTACGTCTGCAGCTGAATATCGATCTGCAGTTGGCACTACAGTGACACAACGAACTGTTACAAATCGGTTACTTCAAGGACAGCTCCGAGCCAGACACCCTGTAGCGTGCATTCCACTGACTCCAAACCACTGCCGTTTGCGACGTGAGTGGTGTCAAGCTAGAGCTCATTGGAGGACGGAGTGGAGATCTGTTGTGTTTTCTGATGAAAGCCGGTTCTGCCTTGGTCGCAGTGATAGCCGTGTGTTCAGGCCCTGACTAACGGCAGGGCATACGGGGCAAATGCCCTGGGCCCCCCTTCTGGAAGGGGCCCCCTACAGACGTATGCAGAAATTCTGCAACCTAAAGAGCTCTTATGCCACTGCAAGGGGGCCCCCAAGAATAGGCTTGCCCCGGGGCTCCAGGTAGTCTAAGTCGGGCCCTGCGAGTGTTGGTTAGAAGGAGGCCAAGTGAACGCCTGCTAGCGACCTGTCTGCGGCCTAGACACACAGGGCCTACTCCTGGAGTTATGGTTTGGGGAGCAATTTCGTATGACAGCAGGAGCACTCTCGTGGTTATCCCATGCATCGTGACTGTAAATTTGTACGTCAGTCTAGTGATACAACCTGTTGTGCTGCCATTCATGAACAGCATTCAAGGGGGTGTTTTCCAACAGGATAACGCTCGCCCTCATACCGCTGTTGTAACCCAACATGCTCTACAGAGTGTCGACATGTTGCCTTGGCCTGCTAGATCACCAGATCTTTCACCAATCGAGCCCGTATGGGACATCATTGGACGACAACTCCAGCGTCATCCACAACCAGCATTAAGCGTCCCTGCATTGACCGCCCAAGTGTGCAACAGGCATGGAACTCCATCCCACAAACTGATATCCGACACCTGTACGACACAATGCATGCACGTTTGCATGCTTGCAGTCAAACTTCTGGCGATTACACCGGTTACTAATGTACCAACATTTCACATTTGAAATGGCTCTTCTCGCCAACCTGTGATCTTGAAACTTTAATCAATTAAATATGTTACCTAGACAAATGTATTGCTGAAATTTCATTACTGTACAATAAATTTTTCTTGGTGTTGGGATTTTTTTTTCCATCAGTGTATTTCCATAATTATATTAAAAATGTTTAATCTTTTAAGTGAGGAGGAAACATCATATGTATTGATTTTCCCGAGACATTGTATTCTACAGGTTGCTTCTAAGGAAAATTCCGTACACTCATTCATCCCTAACTGAAAACTAATATGCAGATAAGTTGAAACAATTAAAAGTTGATTAGTTACAGAGCGATTTTTGAATTACCCGTAAATGTTTATCATTAAGCTAAGACATACTTTAAAAAGCTAAACTAAGGGAATAATTAAAATGGCTCGAGAAGTTTTTCTAAAATAAATGATACCTCTGAATTATTTATATTTACTAACTAAAGGAACTTTGAATATTTTAAAAGCTATAACATTCATTAAAAATAAATAACTTGAAGGTGTTTTAAAATAATAATGCTACGATATTAAATGTTAACAGCAAACGTATAAAATTATTGTTTTTATGTAATACAATTAAGTTTAATATCATTTATTTAATTAAAATTTTTTTGAAAATTAATAAAATATACCGAGTAAAGTTTTATTGAAATAAGTATTAATAAGAGGAAATTTATAAGCCGTAAATTTTATCCAAAACAATAATTCATTTTATCGAAACAATAAGTGATTTATTAAAAAGTAATGCAAAAAGTAATTGAAGTTTAACAATCTATATATATAAAATCGTTCTTCCTGACTGACTGACTGACTGAGTGAGTGAGTGAGTGAGGGGGTGATTCATCATCACCCAGACCAAACCCCTAGAACTAGAAGCATGAAATTTCGTGACAATGTTCTTTCTATGACGTAGGCATCCACTAAGAAGCGATTTTACAAAATTCGCCCCCCAAGGGTGGGGGGGGGGCAAAACGGGATTTCACAAATCTTTCATATCTCAAACAAACAACAACAAAAAAAAAAAAAAAACATATCCGTAAAATTTTTGCTTTAAAATATAGTTAATACAAACGTCTAAAAACCGATTTCTGGAATTTTTGAAATTCGGTCCCCAAGGGGGGCAAAACGTGAAATCACATGCGTAAAACGTGATTTCGCATAATCCTATATATCTCAAACAAAAAAATAGATTTACGTGAAATTTTTGCTCTAAAATATAGCTAATTCAAATATCTATAAACTAATTTCTGGAATTTTAGAAATTCAGCCCACAGGTGGGGCAGTAAAGGGGGGGCTACGGGGCAAAACAAATAAAAATACAATTAGGGCGTTCAAAATTGGTACAGATAGGTTTTAGAGGCCTGCAAGTAGAATGGGGATATTTTCGAACGTGTAAAGTTATTAGGAGGAGCAGGAAAGGGGAGGGGGAGGGGGGGGCAAAAAAAATAAAAATAGAGTTAGATCATTCAAAATTGGTATATAGAGGTTTTCGATACTTACAAATCGATTGCGGATATTTTCGAATTTGTAAAATTATTAGGAGGGGTGGGGCGGGGCAAATCCTATATATCTCAAATCCTATATATCTATATCCTATAAAATCTATATATCTATAGATATATATATAATCTATCCTATATATCTATATCCTATAAAATCCTATATATCTCAATCCTATGTAGGCGGGGCAAATCCATAGGGGGGGGGGCTATGGGCAAAAACAAATAGAAATACAGTTAGACCGTTCAAAATTGGTACAGATAGGTTTTAGAGGCCTGCAAGTTGATTGCAGATATTTTCGAATTTTTAAAATTATTGGGAGGGGCGGGAAGAGGGGAGCGGAGGGGCAAAAAAATAAAGATAGAGATAGATCGTTCAAAACTAGTGTATAGAGGTTTTTGATACTTACAAATCGATTGCGGATATTTTCGAATTTGTAAAATCATTAGGATAGACGGCAGGGGGGGGGGCGAAGGGGGAAAATAATAGAAATAAGAGTTAGAGCAGACGGAAGGGGGGGGGCGAAGGGGGAAAATAATAGAAATAAGAGTTAGAGCATTTTGGGAATTTTTTCCGAAGGCAGTGAGAACCCGGTGCGACCTTTTTCCCAATCAGATTTTGTTTCTCTTTTTTTTCACGCGATAAAAATTAATGCAATTAATTCTGTAATTATAGTGATTCATTTAAAAATAGGGACCAGCGAAGCGGGCGTCGCCTGCTAGTTTCATATAAAATCTATTCTTTATAGAATCTTTCATGAAAAATTTTGATTAAAAAAAATACCTTGTTTGATGTATGAAAAATATAACTTACATGATACTGGATATTAGAAGCTGTCTTGTTGTTCCTCATAATAAAAATCTACTGGGTAATTCTTTCGTTTGTGGGAATTGATCAGGAGATAAACTGAAATTTTACGAAGTCAAACTTGGAAAACAACGACAAATAAATTATTTAAACATAATAATGAGCATCATCTTTCAGGAACGGTTCCGGCTAGGCCACTTCAAAACAGAAACTGTTGGCAGCTTTTTTTTTTTCTCGTTTGTTCAACTTACGGAAACATACATATAATATGTTTTCTATCACACCTGTTCTTATTTGTTTCCTCTATAACCTTGAAAAACTATTCAACTGTAATGTTTAAAGGTCTGAATTAAATGTAACGGATCACTGGCTATTATAAACAACGCAATACCGGATAAAAACAAAACAAAACTGTTGCCATTCACCAAATACTAATTCCAAATGGACGATTCTTCAATTCCGAATGAACGGATCTTCATTAAAAAAAACTCTTAAAATATTTCTAAAATATATTAAAGCCTTAAAACACTTAAAATATTTGTAAAAACATATTTAAAGCCTTTAAATATTTTTATCAAGCTTCATTGTTTGTTTACATTTACATTGTAAGCTATGAGTGGCGTCGAGTTGAGTAAGTAAATGTCGCCAGTTGATTTTAGTTTTCAAATCAGTGTAAAGTGATAGCGTCCACTTGGGATAGAATGTTTGGTTGGGCAAGTAATGGTCACCAGTTGAAATGAGTATTGAAAGTAGTCTAAGGTGATAATATCGAGCCAAAGTAAAATGTTCGGTTGAGAATGAGAAAGTCACTAGCTGGATCTTGGATATTTTAGCGATGTTGTGGGTGGCATAGCTGGTTGGAGGTATCGAGAAGGGGTGAATTTGGGTTAGCATGGAGTGTCTGTAGATATTGGATAATAAGTTGGAAATTTTGAAAACACGATTAACGTACAGTCGGTAACAAAGGTGTCCGAACACTAGCGAAAATTCCTATGTAAAAAAATTACACTTCATACGGTTTTGTTAAATAAATCCTTGTCGAATCATGTTCTTACACTGACTAAGAACAGGATTCGACAAGGATTTATTTAACAAAACCATATGAAGTGTACTTTTTACTTCCTTATACAAAGTATACGGAAGTATAGTAATCCCGATTTGTGAAATGGATTTTGTATTTCACATTGCTCGAAAACGAATGATCGCTGAATGTTGCTAATTTATACGTGTGACTTTCATGATGTCTAGTTGCACACCTGCAAGTGTCATCTTAACACGAGCTCTCGTTTTAGAGATATAAGGGATTTTACACGATTTTTCGTGACGTCTGTATGTGTGTGTGTGTGTCTGTGTGTGGGTATGTCGCATAACTCAAAAACGGTTGGACGTAGAAAGTTGCGAATTGGTACATAGGTTTGTTATAACATCTAGTTGTGCACCTCCCTTTTTGGACTTTCTATGATTTTCCGTTTTGGAGAAATTTAGGAAAATTAGGTTCATAATGACAAAAATTTGGCCATAATGTATCAAAAAACGGTAATAACTCAAAAACGGTTTAGACAAATCTTGCAATTTAACTGACTTTCCGATTAGCTAGACATTTGAAACTTTCAGAAAAGCTCAGAACACGTTGACAATGCATTTTTTTAATATTTTTAGCCAACTGTTTCCGATACCTGCTGCCTTCAGCAGCGTTTATGCGATTCAACAGAAAATTTATTTAACTAACTTCCCGACTAGCTAGACATTTGAAACTTTCAGATTAGATCAGAACACGGTGAAAATGCATTTTTTAAATACTTTTAGCCAACTGTATAGTGTCCCTGCTGCCTTCGGCAGCGTTACCAGTTCAAATCTTGGAATCGATTTGTAACTAACTTCCCGACTAGCTAGACATTTAAAACTTCCGGAAAAGCTCAAAATACGGTGACAATGCATTTTTAAAATATTTTTGGCCAATTGTTTCGGGTCACTGCTGCCTTCGGCAGCGTTTACATGGTTCAACAGAAAATTTATTTAACTAACTTCCCGACTAGCTAGACATTTGAAACATTCAGAATAGTTCAGAACACGGTGAATATGCATCTTTTTAATACTTTTAGCCAACTGTTTCAGGTCCCTGCTGCCTTCGGCAGCGTTTATATGGTCCAAAAAAAAAATTATTTAACTAACTTCCCGACTAGGTAGACATTTGAAACTTTCAGAATAGTTCAGAACATGGTAAAATTCCTTTTTTTAATACTTTTAGCCAATTTTTTCGGGTCCCTGCTGCCTTCGTCAGCGTTACCAGTACAAATCTTGCAATCGGTTTTTAGCTAACTTTCAGAAAAGCTCAGAACACGGTGATAATTCATTTTTTTAAAAATATTTTTAGCCAACTGTTTCGGGTCCAATGTCAATGTTTTTTAACATTATGTATATTTCTAAAAGTGTATAAGGAAGTCATGTGGTGCCCACATTAGATTTTTTTACATAGGAATTTTTGCTAGTGTTCGGACACTTTTGTTACCGACTGTAGATTGCGAAAAGTGTGGATAGTCTAAAAAAATGTATTTTGGTAAAATGAAATGAATCGTTTTTTCTTATTATAAGGACTTTAAATACAGCACTTAATGGAACACTGGGATGTGTTTTTCCTATAGGGCAGTTCCTTGTTTGTAAACAAACATCTCAACTTTTATGAGTGGTTGGCAAAAAGGCTTGGGAAAAGCATAGCGATGGCGATTACTTGATTACTACCAACGGAAAATCAATGGTGGGCGGGGCGCGGGAAAATCGAGCGCGCTTTTTTGCCAACCACATGACGTCACGAGGAAATGCTCTATTGTGTTGCCGGGCCCATATTTTTTGTCAACCAGCAGTTTTTTTTATTGCCATCCATATTTATTGATCGGGTGTTTTTTTTTTTTTAATTTAAGAATGAAAATTATAAAATATCGAAACACATTTGGTTTATAACCAAAAATTGAAAATACATTTAAATGAGCATGTGGTAATCTTCATGATCTAAACATTGTTTTCAAGATTTATCGTCCACGTTCCGTCATTTTTGACGGGGTTATATACTAGTGATTTAAGATTACTGAAAAAAAAAAAAAAAAAAAATTTGAACAACCTAATACTCTGGGTCTCTTGACCATAATGATGAAGAACTTTTTTTATATGTGTGTGGTGTGTGCCCGTCCCTGTCAAAAAAACTCTAAGTTGTACACTCATTAAAATCTATATAAATCGTGTAGGTTATAGGTAGATTGCCTATAACATACCTACCAACTTTCAGCTCATTCGACCAAACGTTATCGTGCTCACTCGTATATCACCGTGAACATAGTAAATCTGAACTCGGGATATCTCAAAGCATATCAGATATGTTTTACCTATACAACATCATTTGATAACCTATGAGATTTTGGTACGCACGAGATCGAAACCTCATAGTCGAAAAATAAAAACGAACTAAACAAGATTCACACCCAAGAGAGAGAGATACACTTAGAATGTGTTCTTCAATGAATGAGGCTTCCACTTAACCTGTTTGTTGGACTCCTTGCGGGATCAGGATGGATGGAAGTTGTTTCTACTGTGCACGCATCCTTTGTTTATGCAATGTTTGAACTGGGAGTTCGTTCATTCCACTGTGTTCCCCTCCTGAAATGACGTTTAATTACTATGATTATTGATGGGGGAGGGAATTGTCTAGCAGCTAAAAATAAATAAATGAAAGTAAAATACAAATCTTTCACAGACAGATTTCTGTTGACAAACGAGCAGTGAAGAGACTGGAGAATAAAAGGAGAAGAGATAAAAAAAAAATCTGATGTATAACGGCCACACGACTTCCATTACCCATGCAGCCACTGATATCTATTAGACATCTAAATTATATCCCTAAAAGGTACAAAATATCGAAAGAATGTCCCTTAAATGTCCTATAGATGTCCTATTAGATGTTTAAATAGAGACCGAATTCAGACGTGCCTTTTCCGATGTCTAATAGACGTAGTAGATCAAAACAATAGATATTAGATATTTTCAATATCTATTAGAAATCTAATATTTAAGTCCAGTTATTGGATATTTATTGAATATGTGACAGGCATCTAATGAATGCAAATAATCTAGTGTGTCACTTTCTTTTACCCTGAAATTTAATACTATAAATACAGATTGTAGATTAAGAAATAAGATAACGAGTATAGTTATGTAAACTTATGTTATCACAATTCAAATTAGGCTTCCGAACAGCTTTATTTGACAAATAATTTTGTGTGTGTGGGGGGGGGGGGGAATGCCCCCCCTCCCTCAACCCTCGTTTCATCACAGAACCTACATTTATATACAATTCAGATCTGTCATTAACTTCAAAAGTGTATTTGAAATTAACCAGACAACTTTCACGCGCAACATTCCTCGAAACTTATCAATCTTGACCAAACTTTTCTAGTAACAACTTCAAAATACAACATTTGGAAGTATTTGTTTCTTATTTACTCTAACAGACACAGACAAAGATCGAACGTTACAAACCTGACTTCGGTATTCAGGAAGCCTCAAAACGTGTAAATATTAAAAAAAAAAAAACAAGCTATAAATATTTAATTAAAACTAGTTGGCATAGGTGGACTCTGCTCAGTTCCCCATCATATGTATGTTCTCATAAATTTTTTGTACAGGACTTATTATATACATGTTAATAGAAATGAATTTGACCAAACGCTTGTCACAGTGACAGAACGAAATCCTCGCCTAATAGGCTACCCACCATTCAGTTCGATATCTTATTGTAATCTATTAATTTATTTTATTGGGATCAATTTCATAGTTTATTTTCATGCTACTATTTCCAATGCAACTTTTCTAAAAATGCGTATTTTTATGAAATATCTCCCCATTTTGCTATGTTGATAAAATATTAAATTACGAATAACTTACGAAATTTTCCTATTAAAATATTTGTAGTCAATCATGTTCATACAAGTATCATAAATGTTATTTTGAAATTGTCTGATATATTTATGATCCTTAAAATCGATGTTTATGCTCGATTTTGCCTTATTCTGCCATTTTAAGTAAATCGTAAATTCCAAATAACTTACGAATTTTTTAACTTCGAAAAATCATAGTCTATGATATTCATGCCAGTATCCTAAATAATATTTCGAAAGTGGTTTGACATCTTTACGAGGAAAATATCCGTCAAGATTGACGTTTATGTGAAATTTTACTCAATTCTGCCATGTTAAGAAATTCGTAAATATCCAATAACTTGCGAAATTTTCAAAGTAGCATATTTATAGGTACTGGTGTTCATTCCGGCATCAAAACCGATATTTTAAAACTGGTCTGACATTTTTACAGTAAAAAGTTTCCATTTAATGCACGTTTAAGTGAATTTTTGTCCTATTCTGCCATGTTAAGAAAATCGTACATTTCGAATAACTTACGAAGTTTTTAAATTCGAATGTTGCAAATGAATAGGGTTCTTGCTAGTGTCGAAAGTAATATTTTAAAACTGATCTGACCTCTCTACGACAATTTGCTCTTCAGATATCGTGTACACAGACAAACAAACTAACGGACTAACACACTAACAGACACCATACAAATGTTGTCATTTTCGGATTCCTCTCACCTGAAAGCGTGTAAAAAAAGTAAAAAAACCGAGGTCGAAAATTTTCACGATTCCCTAAGTTCCCCATACCTAAAACTACTTTATTTACCGTATTAGGAATTCATTTCAATTCCTAAGCAGGTTTCCAGGACATGGTAAAATATTATAGTAAAGCACCTTCACTAACAATGAACAAGATTGTTACGGCTTAAATATTGTCAGCCCTGTATATCTTCTGAAGATTATGTACACATCACATGGTGCACATAAATATAATTCTATATTAATAACACACGGCAAAAACTGAAATATAATTTCATCCATTTTCAAGAATTGTCACACGATATCGAGTTCTTTTGTGTAGCCCTGTAAACGAACAACGATAGATTTCCATACCATATTCTACATGAAGTATGTTTTTACGTATATATATATATATATATATTCTTTTCATTTAGTTTAGAGCAGTCTATAGACGTTAAACTCTACTTACCTGCAATTTCCTCCATAGACGTAATGTATTTTAATACTCTTGAGTGTCCCTGTACACGAACCATTTGCTTCATTTCAAGGAAAAGCTTAGTGTAGCATCCCTATATGATACACGTTTAGAATACCGAGTTTGGAGTTTCTGCTATGCTTTGTTTTTGAGATATGCTGGTAACAGATAGACACACACGCACTGAGACCAACCGCTAGAAACATGATTTTTGGAATTTCGTGAGGCCATAAGAATTTACATTACGTTATAGAAACCTAGATTTCGCTCATGTTGCCTTAAAAAATAGATCCACTGTGAAAGGAAAAGGGCAGATATAAAAATTTTGAAAATATATATTGTTTGTGTTTTGTGTATGAATTTAAGTTATAACTCGTAGGTTAAAATAGTCCTATCGTTATATTTCAAGAGATTTTTAAGATTAAATAATTTAATTTACAATTCTTTTATTTAAAATACTTGCTTGCCTTATTGAGGGAAAGCAAATTTTATAATATGTGATAATTTACATCGCAGCTGCCTTTTCCCTCTATTCCCTCTTATGTTACTCTAATTTGTTACACAATTCCGTTGGTGTCAGTTTCGTATTTACATTTTCCTCTAATTCCATGCTGTTTCCAAAGCTGTAGTCCCCCTAATCCAAGTTTAAGAATATATTGAGTTATTTTGACTTGTTATGAAAATCCTGATTTAAAAGAAAAAAAAAATAAAAAAATGTGCGAACTTTTAAAAGTAGATTTGTTCTATACCACTCCAGTCTCATAAATTGGTGTCTTATTTACGATGAAAATACTTTTCATAATGCGAAAACTTACAAACTTTTTAAAAGGGACTATCCTAAAGTACTCCAAGTTCTTTAGGATGAGAATAATCTCATAATGGAAGTTTGTGTTTTAAAATTGGAAAGTCGAAATTCAGTCATTAATATTAAAAATGGATCTCGTACAGAATACTACTCGTGACTAGTCACAAGAACAGACGATTGTTCTGCCACCGTAAATTAGACATTGATTTAAATACAAAATTAACGTTTTTAAAACAGACTAAAAGGATTTAATATGTGCCTTTACAAATTGTCCTGAAAAAAATCTGGTGTGAAACAACCACATGACTTCCATTACCCACTATTACGCGTATTATATGTATTTTTGGGAGATATTGTGTGCATTTTTTTAAATTTTCCTCTAAGAGAAACTTAATACACGTGTAAAGATATATAAAACAGAATTTACATACCGAGTTAAAAAATAATAAGAAGAAAAAGATATTTTTTTAAACACAAATTTCCGAGACTGAACTGCCTAATCAGGATGACCATTAATTTTCCTCTAATAACCACTTAATACACGAGAAAGGGTATCTAAAATGGATTTATGTAACAATTTTCAATAAAATCGTTAGAGCCGTTTTTGAGACACCCACTTTTACCAAAACTTGGCATACTCAATTATTGACCGGAAAATAATAATTACATACAAAAGCATATCTAAAAGCTGGTTAATAGGGCGTTTGAAAAAATTTCGTACAGTCGTTTTTAAAGGAACACGCGACCTGAAATTCAGCTATTTATACAGGACGACTGTCAATTTTCCTGAACTAACTAATTATATCATTCGAAAGGACATCTAATAGAGTGTTTATATAGCAACTTTGAAGAAAATCGGTAGAACCATTTTTTAGATACGGACTTACGGTCCCACTTCTGGTTTTCCAATTTTTACCAAAATTTAGGAAATTCATCTATACGACCTGTATCAATTCTGAAGTTTCGTAGTTCTATCTTTATAAGTTTCGGAGATATGATAGCCAGAAGATTCTACACAAACATACACAGATTGTAATGACTTTCTAAGCTGACTAGAGGACGCTTTTGCCCTGCGTTGAAAAAGAGCTCTCGTTCTGAAAACAGACGGTTCGGATGTTAGTTAGAGACGGTGATGCGTTGACTAACTGTGGATAGCGAGCTGGAGATCTCCGCTCTTTTTTTTTTTTTTTTTTTTGTTAGCTCATAACTTCTGAACGGATGATCCGATTTTGATACTTTTTGTTTTATAAATAATCTCTAAAAAATAAAGAGTTAAATTGAACACGTGTCATCTGTATTAAATATATTTAAAACACTTTAAACGCACGTAAATATAAATTTATTTAAAAGATGTTAAAATTTTTTTATCCAAAGCTTTTCGCTTTAATATTAAAGCATCATCAGGGATTTATGTTTTTTTTTGTTTTATGACGCTTTTTGTTTTGTTGTAAAGGTCTTGGTCTGAAATAGGTCCCATTGTAATATCTTTACGATCAAAAGAAAATACAGGATGCCCAAAAAAGTCGGTCCCGACACTTTTAACTGCTGAACGGCTGCAGCTATAGTTATGAAAATGGTGTGTATGCATAGTAATGTGTACATGTGCTACGCGATTCAACCGCCTACAGCGCCACCTGGTGGAAAACAGCGGAGTTAGCGTTCCTACCTCGGAAACGGTTCAAGGTAGTGGAAAAAAATTAATTAAAAAAATTGCAAAGCATCATCGATTTAGTACGAAAAGACAGTTTGTAGACATTAATGCTAAAATTAGGATGCTTAAAACATGCATTTGTGCTTTTTTACAATTTCCTATTTTGTGCACACTTGAACGACATTGCATACGTTGTAGCGTAGCAGGTGACATTTATGCTATGTAAAATTCAAAGTATGGTTATTGTAAGTGGTCACATCGATCAGCACATAGACGTTTTAAACTGGCTTCATAAAGGGAGAGGTTCTCAATACAAACCATGTTTCTTGTTGTTGTTGTTGAAATTTTGTTAGCTTATATCACGCTATCCAAAACATAGTATATCATAGTATCCAACTGAGTGAAAATTTGCGCAAAGAGGTAGAACACAGATTTTACTTGCAGTTTTAGATAGCGTGACGCAAAAGATAAATCAATTTATTCAAATAAATAATTTTAATTTATAATGCAAACTCAGTGAAAGTATAATTATTTGACAGTATATTTGAAAATTAAAAGCACTGTTTCAATATGTAAATATACTTTATTAGACAAAACAAAAGTAGTTTTAATGGAATCTAAAAACAAATCTTTTAAAATAACACCGAGGCGCCACTGGAATTTTTATATCATTCCTTTTAAAACTGTTATTTTGAATTTTAAATGTGAATGAAAAAGCATCAGTGAGTGTATTTTATATATCTGTCTGATCTTGAAGCTAAAGATATTACGTTTGCATTATAAATATAAATAAAAGTAGAAAGTAGAAAGTAAATGATCAAATAAGAAAATCTATGTATATTTTAACTAATTGCAAAGCGTCACTTAAAATTTGATATCATTATTTTTAAGACTCCTATTTCAAATTCTTATAGTCATAAAGTAGCGGCGTCACAAACTTTTAACCCGTTAAGGGTTTTTTGTACTGATATCATTACTTTTTAGAGGTTATTGATCAAAAAATTCAAATAAGTCCTTCTGGCTCCTAGGAATGGTAAACTAATTTATCTTTTCGTATGAAGTTGCCACCACTTTTTTTCCAAAATGGCAGCTACAATTTATTAATGGACTTAGTGGATTTATTAATGAAGGCTTGTATATATGGAGTTTTAAGCAAATCGGTTCATAGAACCTTTCTAATGTAAATTTGAAATTTTCAGTGGGCTGGCACAGGGAAAAAAGAGGGTAGATTAAGTTGGCAAATGAACATAACAAATACATTTCTGAGATAAAACCACACTACAAATTTAGTTTGAATTAATTCAGTATTTCAAACGTTATCATGCTGACAAATTTTCAAGTAGCCTGCCACTTGGAAACAAAATAAAGAAGCTTCGCACTAGAAAAAAAAATTGAGTGGGATTCTCAAACTCTTTAAAATAATAATAATCTATAATAATAAAAGAAGATGTCTGTCTGTCTGTCTGTCTGTCTCTCTGTCTGTCTGTCTGTCTGTCTGAGCTGTTCAGCCCCTACTGAACGCAGAACTACAAAATTTGACATACGGGTGCTCAGAAGCCTGCCCGAGGGGATAGTCAAAACAGAATTTAAAAATTTTAATTAGTTGCGGAGATATTAATTAAAATGTAGACCTATGTCTTAATCAAAAAGCGATCTCAATGACTCAGAATTCACCGAGATTGCATAAAAGTAGATATTTTAACGGAGTTAAAAGCAGAAAAAATGGAAAATAAATTAGAAATATTAGTCCGATCATTACGAATTTGGTACCAAATGAAAGGGGAATTTTTTCCGAATCTAAGAGTGCAAGCGGCTTATCGATACGTCAATTAGATTTTTTAAAATTAACTAAACTATGAAATTTAGTTGGAAACAGGCAGACGATTTTCTAAGCGCTCTCGATCGGAAACAAAACACGTACGAGACAACTGTCTGTGATGTCTGTGATGAAAACGGAAATGGTTGTAATCAATTAAGATATCATGTGTTTTATACTGGGGGGAAAAATTGCAATTTTCAATTTTTTTCAAATTTTCATTCACGTTACATTTGAATTAATATTCGGCCTAGACAGCATATTATAAAGCTACTGTTCAATTTTCATGAAAATATATGAATAATTAAAAAAATGACATATTTATTGGAAAAAGATTGTCTTCTTTTATTTTTTTGCAGTATTTGCAGTAGTCGAAATTTCGTAGTATGTAGTTTTAATGCCCGATAATTCGATTGTGAATATTTTTGAAAGAGTACGATTATTAGGGAGGGCTTGAGGAACAGGGAAAAAAGGCAAAAAAAAAAAAGAGTTGCAGCGTTTGAAATTGGTTGGCATATTAAGATTTTAAGGTAAGGTATTTGGTTTTCTTTTTTATCCCAGCTTCTAATTAAAATAATTTCATAAGTAATACATCATTTGAAAGCTTTGTTGATTTGGAATTGAACAGTAGATTACAGAAATTTCTACCGCCAGACCGCCAGATGGCGCTGCTATATTTTAAAATTTCAATATTTCAAATTCCAATGAGCGAGGAAGGTGTTGTAAGTTCTAAAACGGGGATAGGCGCCACCGAGCGGGACTTAGCTAAAGTTAGAAATTTGAAATATCAGGGCCGAAGGCGCTACCGCACGGGAGTTTACTGCGATTTAGATAAGCTATTTTCACGATATATCAAGAAGCTGTTATTAGACCTGATACGGGAAAAAGGCGCCGCAGGCGCCACCGAGCGGGAATTTCGTAAAGTCGGATTTTTCAGGGATCGCGAACCAGCTGGTCGCCGAAGGCGGCTAGTATATGATAAGCACCCAAATGGAAGCTTACGGGAAAGCCCTTGTCGCAGGCAATAGGGACAGGCACCGGAAACTGCGAGGACGAACAAGTCAACCCAAAGCAAGTTTTTGACCGATTTCAGTTTTTTTTTTTTTTTTCATAAAGCTATACAGAAAAGAGTTTCCTTTAAATATAGTGACCAGCGAAGCGGGCAGAGCCTGCTAGTCTATAATAATAAAAGCAGATGTCTGTCTCTCTGTCTGTCTGTCTGTCTGTCTGTCTGTCTGAGCATCTATACGTTCAGCCCCTACTGAACGCAGAACTACAAAATTTGACATACGGGTGCTCAGAAGCCTGCCCGAGGGGATAGTCAAAACAGAATTTAAAAATTTTAATTAGTTGCGGAGATATTAATTAAAATGTAGACCTATGTCTTAATCAAAAAGCGATCTCAATGACTCAGAATTCACCGAGATTGCATAAAAGTAGATATTTTAACGGAGTTAAAAGCAGAAAAAATGGAAAATAAATTAGAAATATTAGTCCGATCATTACGAATTTGGTACCAAATGAAAGGGGAATTTTTTCCGAATCTAAGAGTGCAAGCGGCTTATCGATACATCAATTAGATTTTTTAAAATTAACTAAACTATGAAATTTAGTTGGCAACAGACAGACGATTTTCTAAGCGGTCTCGATCGGAAACAAAACGAGACAACTGTCTGTGATGTCTGTGATGAAAACGGAAATGGTTGTAAACAATTAAGATATCATGTGTTTTATACTGGGGGAGAAAATTGCAATTTTCAATTTTTTTCAAATTTTCATTCACGTTACATTTGAATTAATATTCGGCCTAGACAGCATATTACAAGCTACTGTTCAAGCTACTGACAAGCTACTGTTCAATTTTCATGAAAATATATGAATAATTAAAAAAAATGACATATTTATTGGAAAAAGATTGTCTTCTTTTATATTTTACAGTATTTGCAGCCGTCGAAATTTCGTAGTATGTAGTTTTAATGCCCGATAATTCGATTGTGAATATTTTTGAAAGAGTACGATTATTAGGGAGGGCGTGAGGGACAGGGAAAAAAGGCAAAAATTAAAAAAAAAAAAAAAAAAAAAAAAAGAATTACAGCGTTTGAAATTGGTTGGCATATTAAGATTTTAAGGCAAGGTATTTGGTTTTCTTTTTTATCTCAGCTTCTAATTAAAATAATTTCATAAGTAATACATCATTTGAAAGCTTTGTTGATTTGGAATTGAACAGTAGATTACAGAAATTTCTACCGCCAGATGGCGCTGAAATATTTTAAAATTTCAATATTTCAAATTCTAATTATGATTATATTATTTTTAATACATCATTCGAAAGATATTTTAAAGTTCTTTTATATTATCGAAAGTATTATTCGAGATTTTACCCAATTTACACGTTTTAAGGTTTCCTGTTTAGGTTTTCTTTTGTATCTCAGCTACTAATTAAAATATTTTCATAAGTAATACATCATTTGAAAGCTTTGTTCATTTGGAATTGAACAATATATTACAGAAATTTCTACCGCCAGATGGCGCTGCTATATTTTAAAATTTCAATGTTTCAAATTCTAATGGGCGAGGAAGGTGTTGTAAATTCTAAAACGGGGATAAGGCGCCGCAGGCGCCACCGAGCGGGACTTAGCTATAGTCAGAAATCTGAAAGACCATAACATGGTTAGCGAACATGCTGTTTCAGATATTGAAAAGGGAAGAGGGCGCCGAAGGCGCTACCGCACGGGAATTTACTGCGATTTCAATAAGTTATTTTCAGATTTTCACGATATATCAATAAGCTGTTATTAGACCTGAAACGGGAAAAAGGCGCCGCAGGCGCCACCGAGCGGAGGTTTCGTAAAGTCGGATTTTTCAGGGATCGCGAACCAGCTGGTCGCCGAAGGCGGCTAGTAATAATAATAAGTGGGAAATTTCAAATTTAAGTTAGAATTACGTAATTTACATTTTGCAAGTTTCTTTTTAGAGAATTACAAATGCAAATTAAACAATTTTTAAAAAAAAAATCAAGTTAATGTTAAAAATGGAAATTTATTTATTTTCTTTTCCCTTTTGAGACAAAGTATAGATACTGGTTCAATATTCACAATTTAAATTTTCATCAAAAGTGCAGGTAAAAATTATTTCATAAAAATATTTGGTGGAAAAAAATAGACAAAATATAAATTAAGCTCTGCATTTCTATAATCTATAATAATAAAAGGAAAGGTTTGTCTGTCTGTCTGTCTGTCTGTCTGTCTATCTGTCTGTCTGTCTGTCTGTCTGTCAGTCTGTTCTTCTATACGTTCAGCCCATATTGAACGCAGAAGTACAAAAATTGACATACGGATGCTCTGGAGCCTTTCCGATGTTTTCCTCGAAACAGAATTTAAAAATTTTAATTAGTTGTGGAGATATTAATTAAAATGTCCACTCATGTCTAATCTAAAAGCGATCTCAAAGCAGAAAAAGTGGAAAATAAATTAGAAATATTTGTCCGATCGTTACAATTTCGATACCAAATGAAAGGGGCATTTTTTCTGAATCTAAGTGTGCAAGTGGTTTATCAGTACAACAATTAGATTTTTTTAAATTAACTAAAGTATGAATTTTCTGTGGCAACATCATTTCAAATGCCAGTAATGAAGGGTCGGCGTTAGTTCACATCCATCGGCAGTCGTGACGTCAGAAGGGGGTGTGTCTAAAGAGTTAAAAGGAATCCGGCAATTTTGCATGGATTTTATTTTGTCGTTGTCAAAGCTTAGAAAGGTAGTTTTGCATGTTCTGTTTATGCAAGAATAATGAAATATATATGCAGAAATAATAATGAGATTTCGTTTGAGGAATTTATAATTGTTTTGCAATAACAATATAACACGAAATTAAAAATTATCTAAATTTGTTTGCTTCAAAAGCGACAAGGTTTTCATTGAAGTAAAATATAGTACAATCGTAAAATTCTGATCCATTAGTGATTCTTTTCTAAACATTCAGAAATAAAAAATATGTTTTTAATGCTTTATTGACAATCTGCTTATGATGTATAATGGTTAATTTCATTTGTGACAGACATATCACACAGCTTTCTTGTTCAATTTTAAATACTAAATTTAATGAATTTTGGTGTTCCGTTATATCTATATGTTTTTCTTATAAATAATACATTTATATATATATATATATATATATATATATATATATATATATAAAGAAAAAATAATTACATTTACTAAGGTAAAGTTATAGCGTGACAAACATGACAACAAAGCATGTTTTCAGTAATTGATCTTTGTCACTCATTTGCTCTAAACTGAAATACATCCGGAGTCCAGAGATTTTAATTTACACACACAGGGCTTTTGTCTCATTAAAAAAATATAAATAAATAATAATAATTGTGTGACAGACATTACATGTATAAAAAAATTGGAATTATTTTCTGCTTAATAAAAAAGAATGATATATATTTTTTAAATATATGCAATGTGCTGTATTACTTGATAGGTTTTTTTATTAAAAAAAAAAAAAAAGAGAGAGAAATGTTTGATATTTTTTATTTTATTATTATTATTATTTTCATTTTTTAAATATCTTAATTCATTGTTGAAATCCTTGAGTTGTTGGGCAATGACAATGATACTACACAATCTGGTATATTACTGTGCTAAAACCAACTCATTTTCTATTAACCTACTGCTATAGTCCTTGATAAAGATATAGTCGTAATTTTGTAAATTTCAAAATTATTTTTCAGTATTTATTAACTTTTCTATATATTTTGCTTTGAAGTAATTGTTTATTGATTTATTCAAGTCTTTCTTCCTGGTATTTGATCATCATAATTATGAAATATTATTATTATATTATAAAAACCTTTTCAAACAATATACAAGAAATATTTATATGTATAAGAACAGATAATTTTTTGTGATAAAGGAAAAATTCAAACAAATAAATTAGAAATAGCATAAGAAATGAAGATTAATCCTATGAAATTAAAACAATAGACGAATTATTATGAAAAAATACTCATTTGACAACATCTTGCTCAAGGGAAAATTACTACAAAAGGGAAAATAATACTGATATCTTTCTGATAATACCAATTTATTAAAAAATCCAAAATATTGCTAATTAGTTTGCCCAGTATCAGTAAAAACAAAATATACCAATAGTTTAATGAAGAGTCATTACAAAAGAATATTAATTTAGAAATTTCTTTTTTCCTGCTTTACTTGTTACTTTATTTTAAGTGGGTGGTTGCCCCCCCCCCCCCCCCCCCAGTTTCTTCAAAATTAAATAAATTTAATTTTTGACTATTCAAACAAACTAGGAATTCAGTCTTATGCTAATGCTTCTTTTTTTTTTGCCTTAGCCCTCTGTTACCATACACACAAAGTTTAATATTTACGCATCTTTAATATTTAAACGAATCATTTCATTATAGAAACTATGTCAATCAAAAGCTGAAATTTTTGAAATCTTGCATTATAAGAATTGTAAAATGTACCATTTTCGAAACTAAAAGGTGACCATTATCAGCAGAACTAAGAAAATGTGTTGAGTAATAATTAAGGTCAAATACACTGCATAATATATTTTTGTACAGGGCTCCAGAAATTATAATTACTTTCTCGTACTTATACGGCAGACAATATTTTGTTTTGGAGTCCAATTTTTGATTTAGGTGTGTTTGTGTGCAAGGCCGACTGGCAACACATGAGTCCTAGGTCAAAGGTGGTGTGCTCTCCATGGAGGCCTTTCTAAGAGGTTCTAGCCCATGTTTATACAAGTTTCAGAGAAAACCATGGAAAATTTCAAATGGTTAAGTCAATGTACGCAATCTGGGATCGAACCCAGCACTTCCCGTCTACCAGCTTTGAGCTCAGAGCTACTTGGTAACTGGTTGGGCCATTTTTGACTTAGAATTTTGCTACAATTGAACGTTTTGAGGTTTTCTGAATACATATATCAGACTTTTAGCTTAGAGTCTGCTATCATTATAAGTTAAAAACATGAAAATTATAGAAGTTCAAATTTGGTATTTGAAAGATTGTATGGGAATGCCACTTGAAATTTTTGACTTAAGATCTATAAGTTTCCAATAGTGGGTGAGTAAAGTTCTGCGAATAATTTTAAATGTATATTTTAGTTTTATAACAACCATGAATATTTCATGAATGTTTGTTAAACATTCAAATAAGGAATGAAGGTGATGATAGATCCTCCCATCCCCCCCCCCCTTACACACGGAAATATATGCCATATTAAAGTGCTTCTATAACTAGAAAGTTAAGAGAAGGAAGTGTGTGTGTCACCCCATATTTTTTAATCAATAGCATACTAGTAATAATTAGAGTACTATTACTTAACTCAATTATTATTATTTACTATTAATTTTAAACTACTTATAATACTTTTAGAAAAGTTCCCAGGACTTAATTATTAAGATTACATATTTCAAAATTTACTTTTCTTTGATTTAGGAAAGTGAAGAGAGGTGCCTATAAAGGGAAAATTTAAAATTAAGATAAGTTGAAAAATTGCAAAAATTTAAAGCTAAAAATTATAACTCTTATATGTGTGTATATATATATATATATATATATATATATATAAATTAAATTGAAAAAAAAAAAGAGAGAGAAATATATATTTCACTCTATATATTCTGCATATTTATGTAGAGTGAAAGTTCTTAGGAAATGCATTTATTATTATTATTTATTTATTTTTCAGTATTTAAATCAAAAAGTAACACAAAAATACTTAAAATATATGAAAAATGAACTTAAAACACAAAGTTACAAAATGACACAAAAATTCCAACTTCAGGATCGAACCGATGTACTCAGAGATTATAGTTGGAAGTGCTATCCACTGTGCCATCGGTACTCGCTGAATGTACGATAGAAAATAATCATGAAGGTAAACTGCTAGCAGCAACCGATGACGCAATCTACTATTTTGATCATGTGACAAGCAGTGACGACGTCACGACTGCCGATGGATGTGAACTAACGCCGACCGTAATGAAGACCCATCGTCTGTCATCAAAAAGGAAATGATTGCAACCGATCAAGATGTCACGTGTTTTGTAGTAGGGAAAAATATTGCCATTTTCAATTTTTTTCAAATTTTAATTCACGTTACATTTGAATTCATATTCGGCCTAGACAGCATATTATAAAGCTACTGTTCAATTTTCATGAAAATATGTGGATAAACAAAAAAATGAGATTAAATTTTGTATTATATTTTCAACTATTTTAAATTGAGATATGCCGTTGAAATTTCGTAATATTGGTGTTTTTAACGCCCGATATTTCGATTCTGAATATTTTTGAAAGTGTAGAATTATTAGGAAGGGCTTGAAGAGGAGGGGGGGGGGGGGGCAAGCAAACGGCCAGAAAAAAAAAAATAAAATAAATAAAAATAAATAAAAAGAGTTACAGCGTTTGAAATTGTTATTATTAGGTTTCAAGGAAAGATAAATCGATTGCGGATATTTTCAAGTGTAAAATTATTAGAAGGGACGGAAAGGGGGGGAGGGGCAAAAACGTAGAAAAGGAACGGTTGTTTCGGAGAAAACGACGGAAAACCCAGAACGCCTTTATTCTTTTATATTTTGCAGAATTTCGAATTCTGATACTCCTTTCACATTTCATACTATGGATTTTGAACAGTATTTAGCCCGGAATTACCCAAGTTTCGGAGAAAACCACGAAAAAGTCAGACATAAATCGTTTTATAATAGTGTTTATATCATTTTTGTATCTCAGCTTCTAATTAGCATAATTTCAAAAGTAATATGTCATTTTGAAACTTATTTGAATGGAATTTCAAGAGTAGACGCCACAAATTTCTGTCACCTTCCATTAACCGACTATCATAAGTAATGGAATTTGAGATTTCACGTGATTTACACGTTTTAAGGTTTCCTGATTAGGTTTTCTATTGCATCTCAGCTACTAATTAAAATAATTTTATAAGTAATACATTATTTGAAAGCTTTATTGATTTAGAATTGAACAGTAGATTACATAATTTTCTACCGCCAGATGGCGCTGTAATATTTTTAAATTTCAATATTTCGAATTCTGAATATGATTAAATTATTTTTAATACATCATTCGAAAGATATTTTAAAGTACTTTTATACTATCGAAAGTGGGATTCGAGATTTCACCTAATTTACACGTTTTGAGGTCTCCTGAATCGGTTTTCTTTTGTATCTCAGGTACTAATTAAAATAATTTCATAAGTAATACATCATTTGAAAGATTTGTTGATTTGGAATCGAACAGTGGAATACAGAAATTTGTACCGCCAGATGGCGCTATAATATTTTAAAATTTCAATATTTCAATTTCTAATTATGATTAAATTATTTTTAATATATCAATTGAAAGATATTTTAAAGTTCTTTTAAATTATCGAAAGTTTTCACCAGATTTACATGTTTTGAGGTGTCCTGAATCAGTTTTTTTTTTGTATCTCAGTTATTAATTAAAAAAAGTTCATAAGTAATACATCATTTGAAAGCTTATTTTAGTTGATACACATTTTAAAGTACTTTTACATTATCGAAAATGAAATTCGAGATTTCACCCGATTTACACGTTTTGAAGTGTCCTGATTAGGTTTTCTTTCGCATCTCATCTACTAATTAAAATAATTTCATGAGTGATGCATCATTTGAAACCTTTGTTTATCTGGAATGGAACAATAGATTACAGAATTTTCTACCGCCAGATGGCGCTGTAATTTTTTTAACTTTCAATATTTCAATTTCTAATTATGATTAAATTATTTTTAATGCATCATTCGAAAGATATTTTACAGTTCTTTTATATTATGGACAGTTTTCACCAGATTTACACGTTTTGAGGTCTCCTGAATTAGTTTTCTTTTGTATCTCAGCTACTAATTAAAATAATTTCATAAGTAATACATCATTCGAAAGCTTTTTTGATTTGGAATCGAACAGTGGAATACTGAAATTTGTACCGCCAGATGGCGCTGTAATATTTTAAAATTTCAATATTTCAATTTCTAATTATGATTAAATTATTTTTAATATATCAATTGAAAGATATTTTAAAGTTCTTTTAAATTATCGAAAGTTTTCACCAGATTTACACGTTTTGAGCTGTCCTGAATCAGTTTTCTTTTATATCTCATATATTAATTAAAAAAATTTCATAAGTAATACATCATTTGAAAGCTTTGTTGACTTGATACACATTTTAAAGTACTTTTGCATTATCGAAAATGGAATTCGAGATTTCACCCGATTTACACGTTTTGAGGTCTCCTAATTAGGTTTTCTTTTGTATCTCAGCTACTAATTAAAATAATTTCATAAGTAATACATCATTAGAAAGCTTTTTTGATTTGGAATCGAACAGTGGATTACAGAAATTTCTACCGCCAGATGGCGCTGTAATATTTTCAAATTTCAATATTTGAATTTCTAATTATGATTAAATTATTTTTAATGCATCATTCGAAAGATATTTTAAAGTTCTTTTATATTATCGACAGTTTTTACCAGATTTACACGTTTTGAGGTCTCCTGAATTAGTTTTCTTTTGTATCTCAGCTACTAATTAAAATAATTTCGTAATACATCATTAGAAAGCTTTTTTGATTTGGAATCGAACAGTGGAATACAGAAATTTGTACCGCCAGATGGCGCTGTAACATTTTAAAATTTCAATATTTCAATTTCTAATTATGATTAAATTATTTGTAATACATCATTCGAAAGATATTTTAAAGTTTTTTAAATTATCGAAAGTTTTCACTAGATTTACACGTTTTGAGGTGTCCTGAATCAGTTTTTTTTTTTTTTTTTTTGTATCTCAGTTATTAATTAAAAAAAGTTCATAAGTAAAACAGCATTTGAAAGCTTATTTTAGTTGATACACATTTTAAAGTACATTTACATTATCGAAAATGGAATTGGAGATTTCACCAGATTTACACGTTTTGAGGTTTCCTGATTAGGTTTTCTTTTGTATCTCATCTACTAATTAAAATAATTTCATGAGTAATACATCATTTGAAAGCTTTGTTGATCTGGAATGGAACAATAGATTACAGAAATTTCTACAGCCAGATGGCGCTGTAATATTTTTAAATTTCAATATTTCATATTCTAATTATGATTAAATTATTTCTAATACATCATTCGAAAGATATTTTAAAGTTCTTTTACATTATCGAAAGTGGAATTCGAGATTTCACCTGATTTACAATTTAAAGTGTCCTGATCAGGTTTTCTTTTGCATCTCAGCTAATTGAGTAAGACCGTTCAAAATTGGTATATGCAAGTTAATTAGGAGGGGCTGGAACGGTGGGGAAGGAATAGGCGCGCATGGGTTTGGGACCCGGTGCGAGTTTTTACCCGTTGATAAAAGATTTTTTTTTTAATTTTATTTTCTTAATAATAAAAGTTTGAGTTGAGAAGGAATATGCGTGTACAGCGCACGTATATCCTCAAACGTGCGCGCACAGCGCGCATTGGTCTGCGCTGCCGACGGCAGTGGCGTCCCGGTGTGAGTTTTTACCCGATGCTAAATGATATATTTTTTAATTCCTTTTCTTAAGAATGAAAGTTTATGAGTAATAACATGGAATTTTGAGAAGTCATAAGGATGGTGAAGAAATACGTGCGCGCAGCGCACGGGTCTACGCTGCCGAAGGCAGTGGGGACCCGGTGCGACATTTTTCCTGATCAGATTTTTTTTTTCTCTTTTTTTATCACATGATAAAAATTAATGCAATTTTGAGAATTCATTAATTTTTGTGATTCATTTAAAAATAGTGACCAGCGAAGCGGGCGTAGCCTGCTAGTCTATAATAATAAAGGAAGATGTCTGTCTGTCTGTCTGTCTGTCTGAGCATCTATACGTTCAGCCCCTACTGAACGCAGAACTACAAAATTTGACATACGGGTGCTTAGAAGCCTGCCCGAGGGGATAGTCAAAACAGAATTTAAAAATTTTAATTAGTTGTGGAGATATTAATTAAAATGTAGACCTATGTCGTAATCAAAAAGCGATCTCAATGACTCAGAATTCACCGAGATTGCATAAAAGTAGATATTTTAACGGAGTTAAAAAGCAGAAAAAATGGAAAATAAATTAGAAATATTAGTCCGATCATTACGAATTTGGTACCAAATGAAAGGGGAATTTTTTCCGAATCTGAGAGTGCAAGCGGCTTATCGATACGTCAATTAGATTTTTTAAAATTAACTAAACTATGAAATTTAGTTGGCAACAGGCAGACGATTTTCTAAACGGTCTCGATCGGAAACAAAACACATACGAGACAACTGTCTGTGATGTCTGTGTTGAAAACGGAAATGGTTGTAATCAATTAAGATATCATGTGTTTTATACTGGGGGGAAAAATTGCAATTTTCAATTTTTTTCAAATTTTCATTCACGTTACATTTGAATTAATATTCGGCCTAGACAGCATATTATAAAGCTACTGTTCAATTTTCATGAAAATATATGAATAATTAAAAAAATGACATATTTATTGGAAAAAGATTGTCTTCTTTTATTTTTTTGCAGTATTTGCAGTAGTCGAAATTTCGTAGTATGTAGTTTTAATGCCCGATAATTCGATTGTGAATATTTTTGAAAGAGTACGATTATTAGGGAGGGCTTGAGGGACAGGGAAAAAAGGCAAAAAAAAAAAAAAAAGTTGCAGCGTTTGAAATTGGTTGGCATATTAAGATTTTAAGGCAAGGTATTTAGTTTTCTTTTTTATCCCAGCTGGCGCTGAAATATTTTAAAATTTCAATATTTCAAATTCTAATTATGATTATATAATTTTTAATACATCATTCGAAAGATATTTTAAAGTTCTTTTATATTATCGAAAGTATTATTCGAGATTTTACCCGATTTACACGTTTTAAGGTTTCCTTTTTAGGTTTTCTTTTGTATCTCAGCTACTAATTAAAATAATTTCATAAGTAATACATCATTTGAAAGCTTTGTTGATTTGGAATTGAACAATATATTACAGAAATTTCTACCGCCAGATGGCGCTGCTATATTTTAAAATTTCAATATTTCAAATTCCAATGAGCGAGGAAGGTGTTGTAAGTTCTAAAACGGGGATAAGGCGCCGCAGGCGCCACCGAGCGGGACTTAGCTAAAGTTAGAAATTTGAAATATCAGCGCCGAAGGCGCTACCGCACGGGAGTTTACTGCGATTTAGATAAGCTATTTTCACGATATATCAATAAGCTGTTATTAGACCTGATACGGGGAAAAGGCGCCGCAGGCGCCACCGAGCGGGAGTTTCGTAAAGTCGGATTTTTCAGGGATCGCGAACCAGCTGGTCGCCGAAGGCGGCTAGTCTATAATAATAAAAGAAGATGTCTGTCTGTCTGTCTGTCTGTCTGAGCATCTATACGTTCAGCCCCTACTGAACGCAGAACTACAAAATTTGACATACGGGTGCTCAGAAGCCTGCCCGAGGGGATAGTCAAAACAGAATTTAAAAATTTTAATTAGTTGCGGAGATATTAATTAAAATGTAGACCTATGTCTTAATCAAAAAGCGATCTCAATGACTCAGAATTCACCGAAAAAGTAGATATTTTAACGGAGTTAAAAGCAGAAAAAATGGAAAATAAATTAGAAATATTAGTCCGATCATTACGAATTTGGTACCAAATGAAAGGGGAATTTCTTCCGAATCTAAGAGTGCAAGCGGCTTATCGATACGTCAATTAGATTTTTTAAAATTAACTAAACTATGAAATTTAGTTGGCAACAGGCAGACGATTTTCTAAGCGGTCTCGATCGGAAACAAAACACATACGAGACAACTGTCTGTGATGTCTGTGATGAAAACGGAAATGGTTGTAATCAATTAAGATATCATGTGTTTTATACTGGGGGGAAAAATTGCAATTTTCAATTTTTTGTCAAAAGATTGTCTTCTTTTATTTTTTTGCAGTATTTGCAGTAGTCGAAATTTCGTAGTATGTAGTTTTAATGCCCGATAATTCGATTGTGAATATTTTTGAAAGAGTACGATTATTAGGGAGGGCTTGAGGAACAGGGAAAAAAGGCCAAAAAAAAAAAAGAGTTGCAGCGTTTGAAATTGGTTGGCATATTAAGATTTTAAGGCAAGGTATTTGGTTTTCCTTTTTATCCCAGCTTCTAATTAAAATAATTTCATAAGTAATACATCATTTGAAAGCTTTGTTGATTTGGAATTGAACAGTAGATTACAGAAATTTCTACCGCCAGATGGCGCTGAAATATTTTAAAATTTCAATATTTCAAATTCTAATTATGATTATATAATTTTTAATACATCATTCGAAAGATATTTTAAAGTTCTTTTATATTATCGAAAGTATTATTCGAGATTTTACCCGATTTACACGTTTTAAGGTTTCCTTTTTAGGTTTTCTTTTGTATCTCAGCTACTAATTAAAATATTTTCATAAGTAATACATCTATTACTTACAAACTTTGAATAAACACCATAAAATGCAATAAACTCGCAACAATTGTTTCGGGTCGAAAAACACACGACCCTTCATCAGGCGAATAAAGTAAGCACGAGTGCTGCAGTCAAAGCGGCAACGCACAAAATCGTTTAAAATGAAGAGAAAAACTTTATAAAATAGAAAATAAATATAGCAACTGGTGTGAGTACAATTGTACAAGAAAACAAGAAAATAAATAAATGAGTGAGTTTAAAACATGTAACAATCTAAGGATAACAAAAATTAAACGAAAATCTAAGTTATGTGAGTAATTTCCAAGCATCAGAGAAGAAAGGAGTGGAAGAAATGTCATTAACAAGATTTTTCGAATTTTTAAATATGTAAAATGCTTCATGAATATCCAAATGGGAGGAACAGACAGGAGATGAAATTATGTTAGTTTTGGAAAAATCAAAACGATGACCTTGAGACCAGCAGTGGGAAGCAACAGAAGATTTGGTAATCTCTTCATTACGAACATTCCGACGGTGCTCATTTATTCTGTATTTCAAACGCCTCCTAGTTTGACCAATATAACCTAAGTTGCAGGACGAACACGGAATTAAATAAATTCCAGAACGGTTTTCGGTGGGAATGGGATCCTTAAGAGAAGATAATTTAATTTTATTGACGGGTTTGTAAATAGCTTTGAAACCAAACGGTGAAAGAATTTTAGAGATTTTAAAAGAGAGTGAAGAATAAAAAGGTAAAACAACTGGGATGAGACTGTGATCGTTTAGTTTGGGAGCAGAACGTTTAGGATTCTTAAATTTATATAGAGCTTTATCGATGATAGATGGGTTATAGCCACGAGAGAGAGCAAGATATTTTAAATAATTAATTTCTTTCGAAAGATTAGACGGATCAGAACAAATGTGTAAGGCACGATAAACATAAGTGTAAAAAGCAGACATTTTTTGTTGAGGGGCGTGGTTAGAGAGAGCATGCGGTGGCAAAGAGACCGAGAATGGTTTTCTAAAAACAGTAGTTGAGAAACAATCATTTTCTTTATTCACAAGAACGTCAAGGAAAGGCAAAGAGCAATCCTGTTCAACCTTCCAAAACTAACATAATTTCATCTCCTGTCTGTTCCTCCCATTTGGATATTCATGAAGCATTTTACATATTTAAAAATTCGAAAAATCTTGTTAATGACATTTCTTCCACTCCTTTCTTCTCTGATGCTTGGAAATTACTCACATAACTTAGATTTTCGTTTAATTTTTGTTATCCTTAGATTGTTACATGTTTTAAACTCACTCATTTATTTATTTTCTTGTTTTCTTGTACAATTGTACTCACACCAGTTGCTATATTTATTTTCTATTTTATAAAGTTTTTCTCTTCATTTTAAACGATTTTGTGCGTTGCCGCTTTGACTGCAGCACTCGTGCTTACTTTATTCGCCTGATGAAGGGTCGTGTGTTTTTCGACCCGAAACAATTGTTGCGAGTTTATTGCATTTTATGGTGTTTATTCAAAGTTTGTAAGTAATATTTTTACAACGCCAGTTTATTGATGCTTCTTTGTTAAATTAAGTAATACATCATTTGAAAGCTTTGTTGATTTGGAATTGAACAATATATTACAGAAATTTCTACCGCCAGATGGCGCTGCTATATTTTAAAATTTCAATATTTCAAATTCCAATGAGCGAGGAAGGTGTTGTAAGTTCTAAAACGGGGATAAGGCGCCGCAGGCGCCACCGAGCGGGACTTAGCTAAAGTTAAAAATTTGAAATATCAGCGCCGAAGGCGCTACCGCACGGGAGTTTACTGCGATTTAGATAAGCTATTTTCACGATATATCAATAAGCTGTTATTAGACCTGATACGGGAAAAAGGCGCCGCAGGCGTCACCGAGCGGGAATTTCGTAAAGTCGGATTTTTCAGGGATCGCGAACCAGCTGGTCTCCGAAGGCGGCTAGTTTTAAAAATAAAATAAAATCATTTGGAGAAAAAATTTATGGAAAATGCAAGTTAAGCTAAAGTTAATAGAAGTTAAGTAAAATACAAGTTAAGCTTAAGTTTTATGGAAAATACAAGTTATATATATATATTTCTTTTTAAAAATTAAAAATCTCTTTTTAAAATACAGTTAGAGTTTATTCATATACGATGGGCAGTACTTAAGTTTTTAGAAAGTAATAGAAAAAATAATTTCTTACCAAAAGTTTATGATTTATTGCTTTTCAAAGTATTCTCCTGAAGCATCGATACATTTTTGCATTCGAATAAACCAATTTTCAAAAAATTTGTGCCACTCTGAAAGTGACACAGCAGAAACATGATATTTGTAAGCTTCAATTGCCTCTTCCGGGTTGTTAAAACGTTGACCACGCATTTTACTTTTGATTAACGGAAACAAAAAGAAGTCATTTGGTGCTAAGTCCGGTGAATACGGACAATGAGTCATCAACTCAATTTTTTCGCGCTTCAGATAATCCATAGTGAGTGAAGCTTTGTGTGAGCTTGCGTTGTCTTGGTGCAAAATGATGCGACGTTTTGAATTATTTTTTCTTACTTCTGCAATTACCTTCGGCAAGCAAATTGTGGTATACCAAAGAGCAGTGACTGTTCTACTATCCTCCAAAGGAACGGTTGCAATATGGCCAGATTTACCGAAAAAAGAAGCAATCATCTTTTTGGAAGCACTCCTTGAACGAACAACTTTTGTCGGCCTAATGTCATCTGGAAACACCCAAACACAGGATTGTTGCTTTGTTTCCGGTTCATAGGAATAAATCCAGGTTTCGTCACATGTTATGATATCGTACACATGTTTTGAGGCACCTGAGTTGAATTTTTTTAAATTTTCCTGGCACCATTTCACACGAGCGTCCTTTTCAGCTTGAGATAAATTGTGGGGGATCCACCGGGAACACACCTATTTCACCTTCAAATGGTCATGTAAAATTGAATGTACGCGGGTCCTCGAAATGTTCAAAGACGTTTCTATTTCATCATATGTCACGTGACGATCAGTAGCAATTAGTTTTCTCACCGCATCAATGTTTTCGGGAGTCACAGCACTTTTTGGTCGACCCTCTCGAACATCGTCACTGAGATTCTTACGACCGCGGGAGAATTCTTTAAACCAGTTGTAAATCGTTGCCTTGGATGGCGCTTCACTACCAAACGTTGATTTCATTCTATCGCAACACTGTTTCTGTGTCAAACCTTGTCGAAAGTCATAAAAAATCATGGCTCTGAAATCCTTTCGACATAACTCCATAATTACTTAGTACTTATGATTTTTGGAAGATCTCAGTAAATAGAATTTCACAGCTTTTGATGTTCTATAAATGCAGACGATCACATAAATATTTGAATTTTGACAAAAATCATCTGCGCTGAAAGTAGCTGTGTTTTCGTTGCCAGATTCTAAAAACTTAAGTACTTACGCTCGTATTTACTTTTCAGACTTTAAAATGATACATATTTTAAATATTAACATAATCAAACTAATTTTTTTTATTATTATTTAAAGCAATAATGGCTTGGGGATGAAAGAGGGGATAAATACGCTGTATATAAAAAAAAAAAAAAAAAAAAAAAAAAAATGAAAATGAAAATAGAATTAAAATTCATGATAAATGTGTCAAATAGCAATTATTGAAAAACACGTCAAAATAAATAAATAACATCTTTACTTTGAAACCAATAATAGTTTATTTAAAAAATATAATTCTCTCTTTCTTTCTTTTTTTTTTTAATTAATTAATTTCTGCATGAAAAATTCCATTTCATAAATAAATTTACAACTACAATAAGCAAAAAAAAAAAAAAAAAACCTCCTTTAATTTTAAATAATTATTTCTACATGTTTCTAAGCAATTAAGTGCCTTTTTAAAAAAAAAAAAAAAATATATAGGAATATATATGGTTTTAATATAAGCTACGAGATGGCGCCACTAGATGGCCAAATTATTATCTTCATGATAAAACCATATACATTCCGATATTTAAGCTATTTTTCTTTAAAAAAAATAATAACTTTTAATTGCTTAGAAACATGTAGAAATAATTATTTAAAATTAAAGGAGGGTTTTTTGTTTATTGTAGTTGTAAATATATTTATGAAATGGAATTTTTCATGCAGAAATTAACTAATTAAAAAGAGAGAGAGAGAGAGAGAGAGAGAGAGAGATAATTATATTTTTTAAATAAATTATTATGGGTTTCAAAGTAAAGATGTTATTTATTTATTTTGACGTGTTTTTCAATAATTGCTATTTGACACATTTTTCATGAATTTTAATTCTATTTTCATTTTTTTTTTTTTTTTTTTTTTTTTTACATACAGCGTATTTATCCCCTAGCCATTATTGCTTTAAATGATAATAAAAAAATTAGTTTGATTATGTTAATATTTAAAATATGTATCATTTTAAAGTCTGAAAAGTAAATATATGAATAAACTTTAACTGTATTTTGAAAAGATATTTTTAATTTTTAAAAAGAAATATATATATATATACACATATACATATATATTTGCAAAAGTGTATGTTTTAATTTAAATTAGAAACAAAAGATGGCGCCACAACTCCATTTGCTGTTTTTTCCCATTCCCTGTGCGGAAGGATACATGAATAGGAATCGCAAATGATTGAGCTACTATAAAATCGATGTTCATAAATGATTAAAAATTTTTTGCTTTAAAAAATTGTAAATTCATCATAATTATGATAAAATAGAATGTCTAAAATTACAAAATACTTCCTTATTTAAAATGTTATCTAAATACTCTTTTGACTAAATATGAAATTTTGAAATCAAAAATATCTTTTTCATAGCAAAAGAAAAAATATATTTAAGTGAATTTGACTTAGTATATATACAATAAATATATAAAAAATGTAATAAAGTATTTTTGCGTAAAAAAAAAGGAAAGTTTAAATAATTCATTGACTACATTCACGTTGGTCAATCAACCAACGGGTCCAACTCAAGCCTTGCTAGTAAGAACCGAATTACGACATTTTCGCCAAATAAAAGCATGCATTTTGGCGGAGTAATATAGTTCTATTTTTAAAGCAACTTTTACAAAAAACAAGAGTTTTCCTGAAAAAAAACAAAAACGTTACTAGATTCGGAAAGATCCCATTAACAACATATATTAATTAAATTAAAATCGTTCGTGCGGTTTTAGAGATATTTTTTCATGAATTTAGTCCATTACATCCTTACACATTTTCCCTTTTTGGCTTTAAATTGAGATTCAGATCTCAAAACATACTGCATGTAGAAATGTAAAATTTTCAGGATAGATTAAGACCGAAGATAAAAGACTATTTGGA
This sequence comes from Salticus scenicus, assembly GCA_963930645.1. Classification (NCBI taxonomy): domain Eukaryota; kingdom Metazoa; phylum Arthropoda; class Arachnida; order Araneae; family Salticidae; genus Salticus; species Salticus scenicus. Next base: position 1,491,968 of record OZ005654.1, on the reverse strand, counting down.
AAAGATCAGAACAAAATATGGTATATTTGCTGAGATATTAAGTGTCGGCTTTTAAAAATCTCTTTGATGTCAAACTAGGCATATATATGAGTTCGCAGCGTTCCGTCCGTTTGTCCTTCTGCTTGCGTCACTCGAAAAACTGCCGTTTTTCATGATATATATTTTTTTAAGAAATACTTGTACCTATTTTAAAATACGTTTTGACCAAAAATATATTTAATACTAAGCTTGTCTACTTTTTTCATTTAACATATGAAATGATGGCTCAAAATTTTAGACAAATAAATATAAATATTTTAGAATTAGTATTTTGGAGGTTAATGTAAATCAGAGAAAAGCATATGTAGCACGCAAAATGTCTATCTAAAAATTATTCAGTGCTACAATTTAGATTGTTAAGTAAATTGTATTTTTAAAATATTTAAAAATCATTACGTCTCGTAGTAAAATTATATTTTAATCACATTAAAACTGAGACAGATAATGCACATTAAAAATATACATTTTAAAATATTAAAAACACAAAAACATAAATTTAAACGTTTCGAGCCTATTACAGGCTCCTCATCAGTATAAACATCAAGTGCAAATGATGAGATGAACAACAGACTTTATGTGAGTACAACGTATTCATCAGGAACTGCGCATGCCTCATTAAGTGGTGTAGGGCTGGAGGGCTGGTACACAAATCAACATTTTTCACCACTTAATGAGGCATGCGCAGTTCCTGTACTCACATAAAGTCTGTTGTTCATCTCATCATTTGCACTTGATGTTTATACTGATGAGGAGCCTGTAATAGGCTCGAAACGTTTAAATTTATGTTTTTGTGTTTTTAATATTTTAAAATGTATATTTTTAATGTGTATTATCTGTCTCAGTTTTAATGTGATTAAAATATAAGTAAATTGTAGTTTTAATATTTCTTTCAAAGTCAAAAACTCATTAAATTTATGCGAGTCTTTTATAGTACTTTTAATACGGTGTATATTACCATTTATAGTATGGTAAAACGGTAAAAGTAATAGCAATAATAATAAAGAATAAATGAAAATAAAACAAAAAGAAATCTCCACACATCCATTTTAAATTGATATCCTTTCGAATCCCATCCCATAGATATCCTTTCGATTTTCCCTCGCAGATAAGAAAGCTCTCGCCAAGTACTACGGAGAATATCGCCAAACGCTTCCACATTCATTTCCTAATAAAACAATTCACTAAAAACCAAAAAGTTGCAAACAGTGTTTTTAAAAGTTTACATTCAATCAGTGAGGTTATAACAAAATTTGGGTTTCATTCTTTATTTCTATATTAATTTTAGGGATGTAAAACAGGTTCCATATAGAATTTGCATATTAAGATCATCATTAAATTGAATAAAATAAATAACTAATAAAGTTTATTCGACTAAATATGCTTTCAGGGATTACAATTAACTTTCCTTAATGAGTTTAAGGAAAAATAAAGTTAATTTTTTTTTTTAATCCAACGATAAATAAACTTTTATTCAAAGAGCGCAAATGCCGCAATGTAAGGCTCTGTGAGGAGAAAATCCAAAATTGCCGCGGGCGGATGTATCTCCCGCTTGGACAATAGGAATCTGTGACAAATTGTCGTCACTCTCCATTCTAGGCACCCTACTCTTACCGAGAGAGTCAATCTATTATATTAAAACACAAGCGATTTTCTGTAAGACCAAAATCGCACGATCTGGGCCTGCGCGGAGGCTGTTCCTGTCTTTAGACGAAACCTGTGACCAATTGCTGAGGGCCTCTTCCTATATCTAGAGCGAGCGAATCCAGAAACCTTTATCAATCAGAATACGAGTTTGGTTCGTGCCTTCTCGAGACCTATTATATTAAAACACAAGCGATTTTCTGTAAGACCAAAATCGCACGATCTGGGCCTGCGCGGAGGCTGTTCCTGTCTTTAGACGAAACCTGTGACCAATTGCTGAGGGCCTCTTCCTATATCTAGAGCGAGCGAATCCAGAAACCTTTATCAATCAGAATACGAGTTTGGTTCGTGCCTTCTCGAGACTCGAGATGATGGTTGACGGTTTACACAGCGGAACACTTATGATAACTTTTAATATTGGATAAAAATTTCACAATTTTCATAGTCACAAACAGTAAGGTGTGTATGCATTATGCTTTTTTTTTTTTTTTTTTTTTTTAGTTATTAAATTATTTCTTTTACTTAAAGTTTATTTTTTTGTCGTGAATTCTAGAGTTTGTGATAGATATTTTGTTTAGTGTTTCTGTTGACATTTGTACACGTTTATATTAAAATGTTACTGTTAGCATTTTAACCTTTTTACTACTTAAATGTAACATTATTACAATTTTGCGAGATTGTACCTGATGGAAATTGCATCGAGCTGTATCAATATTTCTGTATTGCACCGAAGATAGGTATTTTTATTATTAGTTACTCCCATTATGTATTTAGTTTATTTTTGAATTTTAGTATGTTTTGGTTGCATTATACAAACTGCTGGGTTCTTTTTTCTAATTACATATTTTAAAACGCTATGCTGAGTAAATAAATACCATCATTCTATATAGTTTGTTGATTATTTTCGGTGCCATATAGAAATAATGATAATGCACAAAACAATCTCCATCAGGTATAATCTCGCAAATATTGTAAGCATATGTAATTTTTAGTTCCCCATCATACTATAGGTATGGGAAACTTAGGTAATCGGGAAAATTTTCGACCTCGGTTTTTTGACTTTTCTACACGTTTTCAGGTGTGAGGAATCCGAAAATGACAAAATTTCTATGGTGTCTGTCTGTAGGGTGTCTGTTAGTCTGTTAGTAGGCTAGTGTGTTAGTTCGTTAGTTTGTTAGTCTGTGTACACGATATCTCAAGAACAAATTGTCGCAGAGAGGTCAGATCAGTTTTAAAATATTAGTTTCGACACTGGCAAGAGCCCTATTCGTTTCCAATATTCGAATTTAAAAACTTCGTAAGTTATTGGAAATTTACGAATTTCTTAACAAGGCAGTATAGGGCAAAATTTCACATAAACGTCAATTTTTAGAGATATTTTCATCGTAAAGATGTCAGACTATTTTTAAATATTATTTAGGACACTGGCATGAATATTAATGACAATGAATTTTCCAATATAAAGATTTCGTAAGTTATTGGAAATTTACGAATTTCTTAACATGGCAAAATAGAGCAAAATTTCACATAAACGTCAATCTTGAGGGATATTTTCATCGTAAAGATGTCAAACCACTTTCGAAATATTATTTAGGATACTGGCATGACTATGATTTTTCCAATTTAAAAAATTCGTAAGTTATTTGGAATTTACGATTTACTTAACATGTCAGAATAAGGCAAAATTGAGCATAACCTTCCATTTTGAGGATCCTAAATACATTAGACAACTTCAAAATTACGTTTATGATATTTGTTTGAACATGATTGAATACAAATATTCTAATAGGAAAATTTTGTAAATTATTCGTAATTTACGATTTTATCAACATAGCGAAATTGTAAATTTTTCATATAAATATGAATTTTGAGGATTATTGCATTGGAAATAGTAGCATGAAAACTAAACAACGGAATTGACCCCGATAAAATAAATTAATAGGTTAGAATAAGATAAATATATCGATTCATAGACGGGGGCGGGGGATTTCATTCTGTCACTGTATGAAGCTTTGGTCAAATTCATTTCTTTTAACATGATTATAATATGTCTCGCACTAGAAATTTCTGAGAACATAAATATGATGGGGAACTGAGCAGAGTCCACCTATGCCAACTAGTTTGAATATACATATGCAGCAAAGAGAAAAAATGTAAATGGTAACATTTTAAATAAACATATAAAAAGCAGAACAAAAAATATAAATAGAAGTAGTTTCCAGTGCTAAAAAATATACACAATACTCTAGAACTCATACAAAGGCATGAACTGTACACATAGAGGAAAAATAAAACAAAATAATGCATAAGCACTTTATTGTTAAAAAAGAAATAAAAGTGGGATATTTCAAATTTGTGTAGGAAATTACATAATTTACTTTTTGCAAATTTCTTTTTAGAGAATTACAATTGCAAATCAAACAATTAAAAAAAAAAAAAAAAGTCAAACGTAAAAATGAAAGGCAGAGTTTCGTTCGGTTCGAGGTAATTTTATTGTTATTGCTGATTATTTTTTTCTCTGTGCTTTTATTTAAAATTAGAAATTCAAACAAAATCGAGTTAAAGATATGAAGTCATACAAATTTAAGGTTCATTTCTATTTATAAGGATTTTTCCGAACTTCTTTTTTTAAGTGAAATGTCGTAAATTATATTAGATGTTTTAACTTGAAAAATATTTAAATAATGATGCGACGATTTTTGAAACATTACAGTCAATAAAATGACCATTGAATTCGACGGATTCCAGCTAGTGAAGTAAAAAGCACACCTGTTTTAGGATGTTAAGTTTTCCGCAATTTCGTAATGATCATTTTGCACATTAAAATTCCGTCTCTAATATATGTTATCAGCATAGTAGGTAGGCTTTTATTTAAAAAAAAAAAAAGGAAGGGGCATTGCGTAAATGATGGACCTCCTCTACATGAATAATGTGAACACTTCCGCTTTTTTACGTTTTGTTAACTATCTTGAAAAGTTCTTTAGGACTCATCTTGAAACTCGGGTTATGTAAAGAATAGGTTACACCTCATATTTTTCAGTAAAAGTTGTGTCCTGAAAAGGAAAAGGGGACCAGTAAAAAATTAAACAAAAATCAAAATGTTCTGGCTAACTCTGTAATGCTTTAAATGGGTTTTGGCTGTAGCATGTGATTATGAGGATTTTTCCCATTATCTGTATAAAATTTTATGAGGTAACCACATATGTTCATAGAGATATAACGGTTTCTTTAAAAAATTGCAAAATCAATTACTATTTTTACTTCCATTACCCTACCACCGTAGGTAATGGAAGTATTGTATTCGGCCTGAAAATTCGATATCGGGTTTTCACCTGATTTACACGTTTTAAAGTCCCCTGAGTCCAAAAAAGGGGTTTTTGGCAATGGGTCAGTGTGTATGTATGTATGTGTGTTTGTGTGTGTGTGTGTGTGTGTGTGTGTGTGTGTGTGTGTGTGTGTGCGTGTGTATGTGGAGAATCTTCTGGATATTATAGCTCAGAAACTAATAAAGATAGAGCTACGAAACTTTAGAATTGAAATACGTCTGGTGTACGGACGAAATTTTCAAATTTTGGTGAAAATTGAAAAACCGGAAGTGGGACATCGGAAACCGGAAGTGGGACCGTAAGTCCGTATCTCAAAAACGGCTCTAACGATTTTCTTCAAACTTGCTATATAAACACTCTATTAGATGTCCTTTCGAATGATATAATTGGTTAGTTCAAGAAAATTGATAGGCGTCCTGTATAAATAGCTCAATTTCAGGCCTCGCAAAGGCGTTCCTTTAAAAACGGTTGTACGGATTTTTTTCAAACTCGCCATTTTAACTCACGTTTAAATATGCTTTTGTATGTAATTATTGTTTTCCTGTCAATAATTGAGTTTAACCGGAAGTGGGACATCGGAAACCGGAAGTGGGACCGTAAGTCCGTATCTCAAAAACGTCTCTAACGATTTTCTTCAAACTTGCTATATAAACACTCTATTATATGTCCTTTCGAATGATATAGTTGGTTAGTTCAGGAAAATTGATAGGCGTCCTGTATAAATAGCTCAATTTCAGGCCTCGCAAAGGCGTTCCTTTAAAAACGGTTGTACGGATTTTTACTTCCATTACCCTACTACCGTAGGTAATGGAAGTATTGTATTCGGTCTGAAAATTCGATATCGGATTTTCACCTGATTTACACGTTTTAAGGTCCCCTGAGTCCAAAAAAGTGGTTTTTGGCAATTGGTCAGTGTGTATGTATGTGTGTATGTGTGTGTGTATGTATGTGGAGAATCTTCTGGCTATTATAGCTCAGAAACTAATAAAGATAGAGCTACGAAACTTTAGAATTCAAATACGTCTGGCGTACAGATGAAATTTCCAAATTTTGGTGAAAATTGAAAAACCGGAAGTGGGACATCGGAAACCGGAAGTTGGACCGTAAGTCCGTATCTCAAAAACGGCTCTAACGATTTTCTTCAAACTTGCTATATAAACACTCTATTAGATGTCCTTTCGAATGATATAGTTGGTTAGTTCAAGAAAATTGATAGGCGTCCTGTATAAATAGCTCAATTTCAGGCCTCCCAAGGGCGTTCCTTTAAAAACGGTTGAACGGATTTTTTTCAAACTCGCCATTTTAACTCAATTTTAAATATGCTTTTGTATGTAATTATTGTTTTCCTGGCAATAATTGAGTTTAACCGGAAGTGGGACATCGGAAACCGGAAGTGGGACCGTAAATCCGTATCTCAAAAACGGCTCTAACGATTTTCTTCAAATTTGCTATATAAACACTCTATCAGATATCCTTTCGAATGATATAGTTGGTTAGTTCATGAAAATTGATAGGCGTCCTGTATAAATAGCTCAATTTCAGGCCTCGCAAAGGCGTTCCTTTAAAAACGGTTGTACGGATTTTTTTCAAACTCGCCATTTTAACTCACTTTTAAATATGCTTTTGTATGTAATTATTGTTTTCCGGTCAATAATTGATTTTTTGTGAAAGTTGGTATCTCAAAAACGGCTCTAACGATTTTCTTTTTTGGTCACTTTTATGCTTTCTGATCACATTATCTCTCAAAAATGCATATAATACATGTAATAGCGGGTAATGGAAGTCGTGTGGTTGTTTCACACCAGATTTGTTTTCTTATTTTTTACCTCGCTATATGTAAACTTCGTTTTATGTGTCTGTGTATAAAGTTTATCTTACCAGAAAAATGTTAGGTTTCTATTTCTTTAGGTCACTTTTATATCTTCTGATCACATTATCTCCAAAAAATGCATATAATATGTGTAATAGTGGGTAATGGAAGCCGTGTGGTTGTTTCACACCAGATTTTTTTTATTATAACACGTATTAGACCCAGTGCAAAGCCATTTTCAGGGCATACTGCATTAGAGACAGCATACTGCAATCGGAATGAAAAAAATGTTAAATATCTTACGAAATACGAGCACTTTTGCTAAATAATTTATAACTACGAATGCGCAAGCTTTATAAAAATTCCATTTGCATAATTTAATAGCCAAAGGTGTTGAACAACTTATATGAAAACCCCAAATAAATATCATGTAAATTCAAAACGTTACGAGAGATAGAATAAACAGAATTTAATTTCTTCTCAAAAACGAAAGATGTTAGGGGGTTTTATCAGTATTTATTTACAATCAGCGAAAACACTGTAATGTCATTGGCCATTGACTGAATCGAAAGAAAAATCCCTTATAATTTAGATTTTATTTTGAGGAGAACTTAAATTCTGTTTATTCTATCTTTCGTAAAATTTTGAATGTACATGATATTTGTTTGGGGTTTTCATACAACTTATTCAATACTTTTAGCTATTAAATTAAGCAAATTAAATTTTTACAAAGCTTGCGCATGCGTAGTTAAAAATTATTTGGTAAAAGTGTTAACAATGTTTCATTCTGATTGCTATAAGAACACTTAAACCCCCCCCCACACACACACTCCTTAAATTTTTCAAGGTCCTTTTTATATAGAAATATATTTTATTATCTCTTCACTGAAAATAATAATGAGACTACCGAAAAGAAAGAAAATCGATGTAAACAAGAAGTTCTCGGAATCGCGATCGTCAGCCAGGTAATCAACAACAACCCGCTGCAGCAGAGTCGAGTTCCGAATCCACTCAAGGCGGTGAAACCAGATTTGCGATTTTATCGCTTATGCTACTCCGATTCAAAAAATTAGAATAAGAAAAGAAAATAGGGCCAAGGGAATTGCAAATCTAATTTTCAAATAAATAATCAATGACATCGAATAGAAATTACCATAAGAGAAATCTACCTATTTTGTGGATTATAAGAATGTAAACAAAGAAATAAAGAAATATATATATATATTTAAAATAGCAAATGAAAAAATTCAAAATATTAGAAGACTTTATAACATGGTTCAAACAAATAGAATAGACAACTATTTTTCTGTTGATTTTCATTAACTGCGGGACTAACATGTGTTCCGTGGAAAATAAATAATAGTTTGGCATTTGATTTTAAGTTCAGTATTTGCTTAATAAGGGACGAAAGCGCGAATTATCTGAGGTTGTGAAATTTCTTATTGGGCACTATTACACGGGAGTAGGTTAGTTGCACCCGGAGAATACCTAAACGGGCGAGTTGCACCGCTTACTCTCTGAACCAAGGGGTGAGTTGCACCGTTTACCACCTCGAACCAAGGGGTGGGTTGCACCGCTTAGCCATTTCTACAAAGGGGCGAGTTGCACCCTCCAAGATATTATTACATAATTTTTTTTATACATAATCGCATAATTTTCCCTTCACACTTTTCACAGGCTTAGGACTGTCATGGGCTAAAAACCCATGGCGTATTTAAAAAATTTGCGAATAATTTTTCTTTGTCTCATGGTGATAATAAGTTTACCTTGTTTAATAGCCGAGCATATGCCCATTGTCTTTGAGAAAGATGATCATCTGTCGTCTTATTTTATGCATATGTTTTCATTTGTTTCCTTTTTATCTTTCTTTGAACTGTAGTAGGAAATAGCCTTTAAAAATTCAAATCTTGTAAGTTCTTTACTCGTATATTTCTGCTTCATTTTTTCCATGTTTTCCATTCTCTTTTTCAGAAATTTATTTGGTTGTTATGTGATATTTACGCTATTTTTCAAAGCATTTACATCAACCTATGTTTGCTTAATTACTTCAATAAAAGCATAAATATCTGGACTAGGTGCACTGAAATTGGCATTGAATTTTGCGTGAAACGATTCACAAGCGTTAGTTGTTCTCTCTCCGTCAATTGTATCCGAAGCCCACATAATTGGTGGAAATTTCGCATCTTCTGAACCAAATAATCCATGTATGTTTCCATTTTTCATTCTGAGGAATTTCCGACATGAAATCCTCTACAACTTCCTCATTATTGAAATAAAGCAGTCCGAATGACCAACGTAGCCACTTTCCAATGTCAGAATTCTTGTCTTTATATTCTTTTGATAAACCAAGTTCTTGAATTTTTCTCCACCATGATTGAGATGCATGGAAACGGCATCCTCTGATATTGCTTGTAGGCCATATTCTTTTAATTGCCGAATGAATCCCGATTTCAAAATCAGTGACAATATTCTTGGGCTCGAAATTCAATTCTAATTTTTCACAACACTCTGTCAGCAATACAAACATATCTTCATAAGTATTTGTACTTTTGTTAGGCAACAGAAAGTGAGCAAGTGGCATGTAGTGGCCATTTTCATTGATGTGCAACTAAAACATCTGATAAAAAAAACTTTGGACAGTGTTTGAATGTTCCATCGATGAATATCGTATCACTTTTACACAAAAATTGCAGATTAGAGGCGCTTGAAAAGCAAACGATACCTTTTTCTTCATTGTTAACTTGAAGCATTTCTTCCCCCTGATATGTAATCCATTTAATATCCAATGAAGCTAGAGCAGATGCACTTCTTTTGCGTTTTTGGGAAGGGGTGGTAATACTGCACGCCGTGCTCTACTCAATTTTTTTCTTATATATTCCATATCTTTTACATTGAATTTTTCTGTAAAACTTGAAGGTACACCACTTATTTATCTTCTAATTAATTTTTGTGGGCGTTCGTTTACTTCGTCTAAAGCTTTCCTTTTGACACTATTCGAGATGGCTTGTCTTTTCAAGTTTTTATCAAGGTCATGATTATGGTTCACATCAGATTTTATAATAACTGTAGCATTTCCATCCGTATAAATCTTTGCTAAACAGTTTCTTTTGACGCATTTCCATTTAAGTCCTTCTCCGGTTTCATGCTGCTTGTAAAATTTGTAGTTACCGTTATCATTATGGTCTATGGGACCAAAATCTTAAACGTGCGTTAGCATCTAAACGCCTTATTCAATTGAGCAAAAAATTCATACACATATTATAGGTCACAGTTACTCAATCTGTATAGATTTTGGAGAATCTGACAATTATAGTTTTTTTACAGGGACACAAAGAAAAATTCTTTATCATTATGGCCAATGGGACCAAATTTTAAAAAGTGCAATAGCGTCAAAACGCCTTATTGAACTGAGAAAATCATGAAAAACGGCAGTTTTTCGAGTGACGCAAGCGGAAGGACAAACGGACGGAAAGCTGCGAACTCATATATACGCCTAGTCTGACATCAAAGAGATTTGCAAAAGCCAACACTTAATATCTCAGCAAATAAGCCATATTTTGTTCTGATTTTTTCAAAATAGTCTTTTATCTTCGGTCTTAATCTATCCTGAAAATTTTACATTTCTACATGCAGTATGTTTTGAGATCTGAATCTCAATTTAAAGCGAAAAAGGGAAAATGTGTGGTGTAACGATGTAAGGATGTAATAAAAATATCTCTAAAACCGCACGAACGATTTTAATTTAATTAATATATGTTGTTAATGGGATCTTTCTGAATCTAGTAACGCTTTTGTTTTTTTCAGGAAAACTCTTGTTTTTTATATAAATCGCTTTAAATATGGAACTATATTACTCCGCCAATTACATATGTTTTTGGGTGAAAACGCTGTTATTCGGTTCTTACTTGTAAGGTATGTGGGTTGGTTTGTTGACCGACTTGAATGCAGCCAATGAATTATTTAGAATTTTTTTTTAACGCAAAAGTACTTTATTACATGTTTAAAATATTTATTGTATATATACTAAGTCAAATTCACTTAAATATATTTTCTCTTCTGTTATGAAAAAAATAGTTTTGATTTCAAAATTTCATATTTAGTCAAAGAATTATTTAGATAATATTTTAAATAAGGAAGTATTTTGTAATTTTAGATATTCCATTTTATCATAATAATGATGAATTTACAATTTTTTAAAGCGAAAAATTTTTTAATCATTCATGAAAATCGATTTTATAATAACTCAATGATTTGCGATTCCTATTCATGTATCCTTACGCTCCGGGAATGGAAAAAAACAGCAAATACAGTTTTGGCGCCATCTATCGTTTTTATTTAAAACATACTCTTTCGTAAATACATATATATATATATATATATTTCTTTTTAAAAATTAAAAATCTCTTTTGAAAATACAGTTAGTGTTTATTCATTTATTTATTTTTCAGACTTTAAAATGATACATATTTTAAATATTAACATAATCAATTTTTTTTATTATTATTATTCAAAGCAATGACTAGAGGATGAAACAGTGTTTGCACTGTTTATTAGAAAAAACAGTGTTTTAATAAACAGTGTTTTAATAAAATTCATTTTTCATGAATTTCAGTAAAATTCAGGAAAAATGTGTCAAATAGCAATTATTAAAAAACACGTCAAAATAAATAAATAACATCTTTACTTTGAAACCCACAATAATTTATTTTAAAAAAATTATTCTTTCTTTTCTTTTTTTAATTAATTAACTTGTGCATGAAAAATTCTATTTCATAATTTACAATTACAGTAAACAAAAAATCCTCCTTTAATTTTAAATAACTATTTCTACCTGTTTCTAAACAAGTTTTTTTTTTTTTTTTTTTTTAATGAAAAAAAAAAGTTAAATCTGTATGTATATGATTTAAAAAAAAAACTACTAGATGGCGCCACTACATTTAATTTATTTTTCTTAAAAAAAAAAAAAAGAAAGAAAGAAAGAAAGAAAAAAAACTTTTAATAGCTTCGAAACATGTAGAAATAATTATTTTAAATTAAAGGAGCGTTTTTTGTTTATTGTAGTTGTAAATATATTTATAAAATAGTACTTTTACGCAGAAATTTCATTTTTTTTTTAAACTTTACTTATATTTTCCATAAAATTTTTCTCCAGGTGATTTTATCTTATTTTTAAAATTATAGAAATGTAAAGCTTAATTTATATTTTGTCTATTTTTCCCCCCAAACGTTTTATATGAAAATATATAGGAAGTAATTTTTACCTGCACTTTTGATGAAAATTTAAATTGTGAATATTGGAGCAGTATACTTAGCCTCACAAGGGGAAAGAAAATATATAAAATTCCATTTTTAATATTTACTTGATATATTTTTTTAGTTGTTTAATTTGTAATTCTCTAAAAAGAACTTGCAAAATGTAAATTACGTAATTCTAACTTAAATTTGAAAATTTTCACTTACTTTTTTTTTTTAAGAGTTTGAGAATCCCAGTCAATAAATTTTTCTAGTGCGAAGCTTCTCCATTTTGTTTCCAAGTGGCAGGCTACTTGAAAATTTGTGAGTATGATAACGTTTGAAATACTGAATTAATTCACACTAAATTTGTAGTGTGGATTTATCTCAGAAATGTATTTGATATGTTCATTTGACAACTTAATCCACCCTCTTGTTTCCCTGTGCCAACACACTGAAAATTTATATATATTATATAATTATTATATATTATTATATAATTATTATATTATATAATTTATATATATTATATATATTATATTTATATAAACTCCATATATAAATAGCCTTCATTTATAAATCCACTAAGTCCATTAATAAATTGTAGCTGCCATTTTGAAAAAAAATGGTGACAACTTCATACGAAAAGATAAATTAGTTTACCCTTCCTAGGAGCCAGAAGGACTTGTTTTAATTTTTTGATCAATAACCACTAAAAAGTAATGATATCAGTACAAAAAACCCTTAACGGCTTAAAAGTTTGTGACGCCGCTACTTTGTGGCTATAAGAATTTGAAACATGAGTCTTAAAAATAATGATATTAAATTTTAAGTGACGCTTTGCAATTAGTTAAAATATACATAGATTTTCTTATTTGATCATTCACTTTTATCTTTTATTTATATTTATAATGCAAACGTAATATTTTTAACTTCAAGATCAGACAGATATTTAAAATACACTGATGCTTTTTCATTCGCATTTCAAATTCAAAATAACAGTTTTAAAAGGAATGATATAAAAATTCCAGTGGCGCCTCGGTGTTATTTTAAAAGATTTGTTTTTAGATTCCATTAAAATTACTTTTGTTTTGCTAATAAAATACATTTACACATTTAAACAGTGCTTTTAATTTTCAAATATACTGTCAAATAATTATACTTTCACTGAGTTAGCATTATAAAGTAAAATTATTTATTTCAATAAATTGATTTATCCTTTGCGTCACGCTATCCAAAACTGCAAGTAAAATTTGTGTAAATGTTTTCTTTACGTCACACGACCTCTTTGAGCAAATTTTCACTTAGTTGGACACTATGATACTATGTTTTATCTTTTGCATCACACTATCCAAAACATAGTATCATTATTATAGTATCCAGCTGAGTGAAAATTTGCGCAAAGAGGTAGTGTAACGTAAAGAAAATATTTACACAGATTTTACTTGCAGTTTTGGATAGCGTGACGCAAAAGATAAATCAATTTATTGAAATAAATAATTTTACTTTATAATGCTAACTCAGTGAAAGTATAATTATTTGACAGTATATTTGAAAATTAAAAGCACTGTTTAAATGTGTAAATGTATTTTATTAGCAAAACAAAAGTAATTTTAATGGAATCTAAAAACAAATCTTTTAAAATAACACCGAGGCGCCACTGGAATTTTTATATCATTCCTTTTAAAACTGTTATTTTGAATTTGAAATGCGAATGAAAAAGCATCAGTGTATTTTAAATATCTGTCTGATCTTGAAGTTAAAAATATTACGTTTGCATTATAAATATAAATAAAAGATAAAAGTGAATGATCAAATAAGAAAATCTATGTATATTTTAACTAATTGCAAAGCGTCACTTAAAATTTAATATCATTATTTTTAACTCATATTTCAAATTCTTATAGCCACAAAGTAGCGGCGTCACAAACTTTTAAGCCGTTAAGGGTTTTTTGTACTGATAATTTATACACATTGTTACATTTATACACATTCGTTAATTTATACACATTGGTAATAGTTGCATGAACTGCATAGAGTTTGGTGAATCTAGCACTTATAGTTTCCTTACAGGGACACAAAGAAAAATTCGTTATCATTACATCATTATATCTTTTTATGGCCTATAGGACCAAATTTTAAATAGTGCGAAACCGTCTAAACGCCTTATTCAATTGAACAAAAAATTTACACACATATTGTAGGTCACTGTTTCACGATCTATATAGGTTTTGGTGAACCTAGCACTTCTAGTTTTTTTACAGGGACACAACAAATAATTCTGTATCTTTATGGCCTATGGGGTGAAATTATTTTAAGTGCGATAGCATCTAAATACCTTATCTGTCTGAGTGGAAAATTTATATCCGAGTTGTAAGTCACCATCACACAAACTGTACGGACTTTGGCGATTCTAGCACTTAACGAGTTTTACAGGAACATAATTAAAAATTGTTCATCATTAAGACCTATAGGCTAAAATTATTTAGTTTTTTTTTTTTTTTTTTTTTTTTTTTTTTAAATAAGTTGCTGTTTAAAAAAATGCTGAAGAGCTTGTCGATCTAGGAAGGAACATCGTGTTAGAGAAAGGAAAATCTCTTTGTGAATTTCACTTGTGGATAGAGGGAAAAAATGAGGCCGCTCTGTAGTAGCTTGATCTGTAGATCTGTAGAATTTATAATTGGAAGATTGTGAGTTCGATACTCGAATAATCGTAGAGTACATTAAATATCGGAGCACGTAAATCTCGTCTCCCCCCACCCCCGTCAAAAAATAAAATAAGTAAATGAATTAAATTAATATAAATAAATTAAAATAAGTTACAGAAGCGGGGAATCCCTCCCCCCCTTCGCAGGGGATAAAAATTGCGATGGCATGTCTCCGGTCCATCCCAAGGGGTGAATGACTATTACTCATTGCTTAACTATAGCGCAACGTTAGAATTAACCTGCAGTGGTAAAAAGAATTTAGGACAATGGACCCTGAGAGGCAACAGAGCTTGTAGCTCTCGGTCTCCAAGCCAATATGCAAACTAGTATGTTGTGGCCACCACAAGACTTTCTTCTATATTTTCCTATATACATATTCAATCAGTAACAATATATATATATATATATATATATAAAAAAAAAAAAAAAAAAAAAAAAAAACGATTTTTTTTCTAAGTTTTTTTTTTTTTTTGTTAAAAGTAAAAAAAATCGATAACTTTGTTTTAAATTATCACAGATTTATAGTTCAACCATTCGTTTTAAAGGTATTGACGAGACCTTTCGAAAGATACCCATCTTGAAAATTTATCCCCCAGGGGGGAACCGGTGCCCCCACATGCACAAAAATTTTTTCGTAGTTAACTACTACTATTATGAATAATTGATATTAATTTTACAATCACAAGTTTAAATTAACGCTCATTATGTACATTTATACGAAATTTTGTCCTATGCTGCCATGTTAAAAGTTTACATAAAATGCGATCACAGCGCCATCTGCCGGGCGATTGATCCCAAAATCTAATCAGACCCTTTCCATGTCAGGGTCCAACTATACACCAAGTTTGGTTCAATTTCATTCATCGGTTCGTGAGATACGGTGTGACATACGAAATTTTGCGATCACAGCGCCACCTGCTGGACGTTTGATCCCCAAATCTAATCAGCACCATGCCCCGTCAGGTTCCAACTATATACCAAGTTTGGTTGAATTTCATTCATTAGTTCGTGAGGTACGGTGAAAAATACGAAAATTTGTCCTACACTGCCATGTTAAAAGTTTACATAAAATGCGATCACAGCGCCATCAGCCGGGCGATTGATCCCAAAATCTAATCAGACCCTTTCCATGTCAGGGTCCAACTATACACCAAGTTTGGTTCAATTTCATTCATCGGTTCGTGAGATACGGTGTGACATACGAAATTTTGCGATCACAGCGCCACCTTCTGGACGATTGATCCCCAAATCTAATCAGCACCATGCCCCGTCAGGTTCCAACTATATACCAAGTTTGGTTGAATTTCATTCATTAGTTCGTGAGGTACGGTGAAAAATACGAAAATTTGTCCTATACTGCCATGTTAAAAATTTACATAAAATGCGATCACAGCGCCACCTGATGGGCTATTGATCGCAAAATCTAATCAGCACAATGCCCCGCCAGGGTCCAACTATATACCAAGTTTGGTTGAATTTCATTCATTGATTCGTGAGATACGGTGAAAACACTAAACCACAGACAGACAGACAGACAGACACACAGACACACAGACAGACATTTTTTAAAAACTATCAATTCGTGTTCAGGACATCCCAAAACGTGTAGATCCGTCAAAAAACGGAGGTCGAAAATTTTCGCGAATCCAATACTTTCTCTATATTACATATAGAAGAAAGTAAAAAGTATTACCGATTTTTATTTTTGCCCAGATTTCAATCTCCTTATATTATTAAAATCTGTACGCGTGTGTCTGTGTGTGTGTGTGTGTCTGTGAGAAACGGCTTGACGCAGCAAAAGCTCGGCCGCTAACGGTCGCACGGACTTCGAACAGGTACCGATGGACAGAGAATTTATCGCAGATCTGGGTTATCTAATTTGCTAAACGATGCGACCCTAATTAGCGGAGATATTAATTAAAATGTCGACCATTGTCTAACGAAAAAACGATTCGAAATCGCGGGCGACGGCCATTTTGTTACGGAACAGCCTACCTCGAAAGAAAAAGCAAAGAGAGAAAATTTCGGGGGTTTTTGTAAAGCGATCCTGTTTGAACGGTTCGACGTATCGAAAATACACTTGCACCAAAAGAAAGAGCATTTATTACCGATTCTTACGGTACAATTTTTTTTTTTAAATACGGATTTTTTATATTTTTTAAAAAAGTTTTAAAAAGGGTCGAAAATTTCTCTTTTTCGCGGTCGTTTTTTTATTAAACGCCCTGTACGACCGAGTAATCCTTCCATTTCTTAACAGCTGGTATATAAAGAAAGGCCATTTAATCCTTTTTCGAACCATATAAACATTTTTACAAAATACGGATTAGCAATCCATATTTTTAGATTTTACGAAACACCGATTTTTTCGCAAAACATTTTATAACTCAAAAGCGTTTAGAGATAAATCATTTCTTTTTTTTTTTTTTTTTTTTTTTTTTGTACATAGATCTCGCATTCATAATTTAATTCCTAAAAGATTGAGAGAAAATGTCAAAAACTGAATGAGTTATAAATTTTTTAATTTCACGCTTTAAACCCATTGAAACAGAATACCGACCTTCCGTCCGTCAAATGAAGCATTGCAAAATGAAATAATGCAGACGTCCATTGCGTCACCATAGCAACCCGTTCAATTTCTCGACGAAAGCAAAAAAAAACTAGTATGTTGTGGCCACCACAAGACTTTCTTCTATATTTTCCTATATACATATTCAATCAGTAACAATATTAAAAAGAAAAAAAAAAAATACGATTTTTTCTAATTTTTTTTTTGTTAAAAGTAATACATATTCAACCAGTAACAATATTTAAAAAACAAAAAAAAAAAAATATATATATATATATATATATATATATATGATTTTTTTTCTAAGTTTTTTTTTTTTTTTTTTTTGTTAAAAGTAAAAAAAATCGATAACATTGTTTTAAATTATCACAGATTTATAGTTCAACCATTCGTTTTAAAGCTATTGACGAGATCTTTCTAAAGATACCCATCTTGAAAATTTACCCCCCCCGGGGGGTACTTCCCCCCAGGGGGGAACCGGTGCCCCCACATGCACAAAATTTTTTTCGTAGTTAACTACTACTATTATCAATAATTGATATTAATTTTACAATCACAAGTTTAAAATAACGCTCATTATGTACATTTATACGAAATTTTGTCCTATATTGCCATGTTAAAAATTTAGAAAAAATGCGATCACAGCGCCACCTGTTGAGCTATTGATCCCTAAATATAATCAGGACCAGTTTATGTCGGGGACCAACTAAATACCAAGTTTGGTTAAGTTTCTTAAAAAAAAAAAAAAAAAAAAATACGATTTTTTTTTCCGTTTTTTTTTGTTAAAAGTAAAAAAATCGAAAACTTTGTTTCAAATTGTCACAGATTTATAGTTCAACCATTCGTTTTAAAGGTATTGACGAGATCTTTCGGAAGATACCCATCTTGAAAATTTACCCCCCCGGGGGGGTAATTCCCCCCCCAGGGGGGGAACCGGTGCCCCCACATGCACAAAATTTTTTTCGTAGTTAACTACTACTATTATCAATAATTCATATTAATTTTACAATCACAAGTTTAAAATAACGCTCATTATGTACATTTATACGAAATTTTGTCCTATGCTGCCATGTTAAAAGTTTACATAAAATGCGATGACAGCGCCATCTGCCGGGCGATTGATCCCAAAATCTAATCAGACCCTTTCCATGTCAGGGTCCAACTATACACCAAGTTTGGTTCAATTTCATTCATCGGTTCGTGAGATACGGTGTGACATACGAAATTTTGCGATCACAGCGCCACCTGCTGGACGTTTGATCCCCAAATCTAATCAGCACCATGCCCCGTCAGGTTCCAACTATATACCAAGTTTGGTTGAATTTCATTCATTAGTTCGTGAGGTACGGTGAAAAATACGAAAATTTGTCCTATACTGCCATGTTAAAAGTTTACATAAAATGCGATCACAGCGCCATCAGCCGGGCGATTGATCCCAAAATCTAATCAGACCCTTTCCATGTCAGGGTCCAACTATACACCAAGTTTGGTTCAATTTCATTCATCGGTTCGTGAGATACGGTGTCACATACGAAATTTTGCGATCACAGCGCCACCTGCTGGACGATTGATCCCCAAATCTAATCAGCACCATGCCCCGTCAGGTTCCAACTATATACCAAGTTTGGTTGAATTTCATTCATTAGTTCGTGAGATACGGTGAAAAATACGAAAATTTGTCCTATACTGCCATGTTAAAAATTTACATAAAATGCGATCACAGCGCCACCTGATGGGCTATTGATCCCAAAATCTAATCAGCACAATGCCCCGCCAGGGTCCAACTATACACCAAGTTTGGTTGAATTTCATTCATTGGTTCGTGAGATACGGTGAAAACACTAAACCACAGACAGACAGACAGACACACAGACACACAGACAGACATTTTTTAAAAACTATCAATTCGTGTTCAGGACATCCCAAAACGTGTAGATCCGTCAAAAAACGGAGGTCGAAAATTTTCGCGAATCCAATACTTTCTCTATATTACATATAGAAGAAAGTAAAATAATAATAATAATAATAATAATAACAGCTGGCACTCATTGAGAATCGGAGGTATTTTGAGTAAGATAAAAAGTACATTTTAATTGCAAATTAAAATGTCGCTTTAATATTTTAAAATTTCAATATTTCAGTTTCTAAATATCATTAAATTATTTTTAATATATCATTTGAAAGATATTTTAATGTTCTTTCATATTATCGAAAGTTTTCACCTCATTTACACGTTTTGAGGTGTCCTGATTAGGTTTTCTTTTGCATCTCAGCTAATTGAGTTAGAACGTTTAAAATTGGTATACGTAGGTTAATTAGGAGAGGCTGAAAGGGTGGGGAAGAAATAGGTGTGCACCGCGCGCGATGCGCGCGAGATTTAAACCGATTTACATGTTTTGAGGTGTCTTGATTAGGTTTTCTTTTGTATTTCAGCTATTAATTAAAATAATTTCATAAGTAATACATCATTGGAACGCTTTTTTGATTTGGAATCGAACAGTGGAATACAGAAATTCGAACCGCCAGATGGAGCTGTAATATTTTCAAATTTCAATATTTCAATTTCTAATTATGATTAAATTATTTTTAATGCATCATTCGAAAAACATTTTAAAGTTCTTTTAAATTATCGAAAGTTTTCACCAGATTTACACGTTTTGAGGTTCCCTGAATTTGTTTTCTTTTGTATCTCAGCTACTAATTAAAATAATTTCATAAGTAATACATCATTAGAAAGCTTTTTTGAATTGGCATCGAACAGTGGAATACAGAAATTTGTTCCGCCAGATGGCGCTGAAATATTTTAAAATTTCAATATTTTAATTTCTAATTATGATTCAATTATTTTTAATACATCATTCGAAATATATTTTAAAGTTCTTTTAAATTATCGAAAGTTTTCACCAGATTTACACGTTTTGAGGTGTCGAAATAGGCATGCACCGCGCGCGTATCCCTTAACTTGTGCGCGCGCAGAGCGCACGGGACTGCGCTGCCGAAGACAGTGGGGACCCGGTGCGAGTTTTTACCCGATCAGAAATGATTTTTTTTAGGGGGCACGAATGGTCAGTGAAGGAATACGCGCGCGCAGCGCGTGTATTCCTGAAGTTGTGCGCGCGCATCGCGCACGCGATTGCGCTGCCGAAGGCAGTTGGGACTCGGTGCGAGTTTTTACCTTATCAGAAATGATTTTTTATGGGGCACGAAGGGTCAGGGAAGGAATACGCGCGCGCAGCGCGTGTATACCTTAAGTTGTGCGCGCGCAGCGCGCACGGGATTGCGCTGCCGAAGGCAGTGGGGACCCGGTGCGAGTTTTTACCTGATCAGAAATGATTTTTTTTATGGCGCACGTAGGGACAAGGAAGGAATACGCGCGCGCAGCGCGTGTATCCCTCAAGTTGTGCGGACACGGGCCGACTTTTTACCCAATTAGAAATCATATATTTTTCAAATTTCTTTTCTTAACACTAAAAGTTACTGTTAGTGATTCATTAGTTTTAGTGATTCATTTGAAAATACTAACCCGCTAGCGGCGAAGCTCGCTAGTCTCCTTATATTATTAAAATCTGTACGCGCGTGTGTTTGTGTATCTGTGTCTGTGTGTCTGTCTGTGAAAATCGGCTCGAAACAGCAAAAACTCCGCCGCTAACGGTCGCACGGACTTCGAACAGGTACCGTCGGACAGAGAATTTATCGCAGATCTGGGTTATCTAATTTGCTAAACGATGCGACCCTAATTAGCGGAGGTATTAATTAAAATGTCGACCATTGTCTAACGAAAAATGACCCAGAATGCATGATTAAATGCTTAAAAAGCGACGTTTTTACGGAAAAAGTGGAAAATAAATTAGAAATATCAGTCGTATTGTTACAAACAAGATACCATTGGAAAGGGCTTTTTTTTTTCTTAATCCGATGGTTTAAACGGCTTATCGATCGGACAATTAGATTTTAAAAATTCACTAAACTATAAAAAAATATTGGCAACAAATCACAAGAATCTTAGCTTTACAGACAATAGTCTACAGCAGTCTTCAACGGAAACACATCTGGTATTTAACGAGGTCACGTGTTTCGTACTGCGATTAAACATTGCAATTTTCTATTTTCTTCAATTTTTCAAATTTTCAAATTTTACACATTTTACTTAGTATACAATCTTAACACCACAAAACAAACTTGCAGTTTAAATTTCATCGATTTTGGTCAATAAACAAAAGATTTACATTTTAATTGCAAATTAAATTTTATCTTTCCACGCCTCACATTTTATCTGACGAAAGAGGATGCCAGTTTCAAAAGTTCTTTTAAATTATTGAAAGTTTTCACTAGATTTACACGTTTTGAGGTCTCCTGATTTCGTTTTCTTTTGCATCTCAGCCAAATGAGTTAGATCGTTCAAAATTGGTATGCGTAGGTTAATTAAGAAGGCCTGAAAGGGTGGAGAAGAAATAGGCGTGCACCGCGCGCGTATCCCTTAACTTGTGCGCGCGCAGAGCGCACGGGACTGCGCTGCCGGTTCGATCCATGGCGCTTTAATATTTTAAAATTTCAATTTCCAATTATAATTAAAGTATTTTTAATACATCATTTGAAAGATATTTTAATGTTTTTTTTTTATATTATCGAAAGTTTTCACCTGATTTACACGTTTTGAGGCCTCCTGATTAGGTTTTCTTTTGAATCTCAGCTAATTGAGTTAGACCATTCAAAATTGGTATTAGGAGGATAAATTGGTATTAGGAGGTTAATTAGGAGGAGCTGAAAGGGTGAGGAAGAAATAGGTGTATACCGCGCGATGCGCGCGAGATTTCACTCGATTTACACGTTTTGAGGAGTCCTGATTAGGTTTTCTATTGTATCTCAGCTACTAATTAAAATAATTTCATAAGTAATACATCATTAGAATGCTTTTTTCATTTGAATCGAACAGTGGAATACAGAAATTCGTACCGCCAGATGGCGCTGTAATATTTTCAAATTTCAATATTTCAGTTTCTAATTAGGATTAAATTATTTTTAATACATCAATCGAAAGATATTTTAAAGTTCTTTTAAATTATCGAAAGTTTTCAACACATTTACCCGTTTTGAGGTACTCTGAATTAGTTTTCTTTTATGGGGCTGTAATATGTTCAAATTTCAATATTTCAAATTCTAAGTTTGATTAATTTTTTTTTAATACATCATTCGAAAGATGTTTTAAAGTTCTTTATATTCTCGAAAGTTTTCACCAGATTTACACGTTTTGAGGTGTCCTGAATTAGTTTTCTTTTGTATCTCAGCTACTAATTAAAATAATTTCATAAGTAATACATCATTAGAAAGCTTTTTTGAATCGGAATCGAACAAAGGAATACAGAAATTTCTACCGCCAGATTACGCTGTAATATTTTCAAATTTCAATATTTCAATTTCTAATTATGATTAAATTATTTTTAATACATCATTCGAAAGATATTTTAAAGTTCTTTTAAATTATCGAAAGTTTTCACAATATTTACACGTTTTGAGGTGTACTGATTACGTTTTCTTTTGCACCCCTTAGGTTGTGCGCGCGTAGCGCGCACGTGACTGCGCTGCCGAAGGCGGGACACGGACCGACTTTTTACCCATTCATAAATGATTTTTTTTTTTCAATTTCTTTTCTTAAGACTAAAAGTTACTGTAAGTGATTCATTTGAAAATACTGACCCGTTAGCGGGCGAAGCTCTCTAGTCTCCTTATATTATTAAAATCTCTACGCGTGTGTCTGTGTGTGTGTCTGTGAGAAACGGCTTGAAGCACCAAAAGCCCGGCCACTAACGGTCGCACGGACTTCGAACAGGTACCGATGGACAGAAAATTTATCGCAGATCTGGGTTATCTAATTTGCTAAACGATGCGACCCTAATTAGCGGAGATATTAATTAAAATGTCGACCACTGTCTAACGAAAAAACGATTCGAAATCGCGGGCGACCGCGATTTTGTTACTGAACAGCCTACCTGTTCAAAAAGCAAAGAGAGAAAATTTCGTGGGTTTTTGTAAAGCGATCCTGCTCGAACGGTTCCAGATATCGAAATACATCTCAAACAGCAGAAAGAGCATTTATTACCGATTCTTACGGTTCAATATTTTTTTTAAAAATACGGATTTTTTATATTTTTAAAAAAAGTTTTAAAAAGGGTCGAAAATTTTTCTTTTTCGCGATCGTCTTTTTTGAAACGCCCTGTACGATCGAGTAACTCTTCCATTTCTTAAAAACTGGTATATAAAGAAAGGCCATTTAATCTTCTTTCGAACCATATAAACATTTTTAGAAAATACGGATTAGCGATCCAAATTTTTAGATTTTACGAAACATCGATTTTTTCGCAAAACATTTTATAACTCAAAAGCGTTTAGAGATAAATCATTTCTTTTTTTTTTTTTTTTTTTTTTTTTTGGATAGAGATCTCGCTTTCATAATTTAATTCCCAAAAGATTGAGAGAAAATTTCAAAAACTGAATGAGTTATAAATTTTTTAATTTCCCGCTTTAAACCCATTGAAATATAATACGCGACTTTAATTCGATGAGATCAAATGAAATAATTAAACGTGTTCATTGCCGCTTTTCGTTACCATGGGAACCACTTGAAGGAAGAGAAGAGGTTCATTTCTCTCTCGACCGAAGAGAAGAAAAAAAAAAAAGCAGCGATAAACTGGTCACGTGTTTTGGTTCTGCGATTAAAAAATTGCAATATTCTAATACGCGTATTTCAATTTCTAATTACGAATAATTTATTTTTTCTATATCATTCGAAAGATATTTTTAAGTTCTTTTATATTATTCAAAGTTTTCAACAGATGTACACGTTTTGAGGTGTCCTGAATTAATTTTCTTTTGTATCTCAGCTACTAATTAAAATAATTTCATGAGAAAGCTTTTTTTGAATTGGAATCGAACAGTGGAATACAGAAATTTGTACCGCCAGATGGCGCTGTAATATTTTCAAATTTCAATATTTCAATTTCTAATTATGATTCAATTATTTTTAATACATCATTCGAAAGATATTTTAAAGTTATTTTAAATTATCGAAAGTTTTCACCAGATTTTCACGTTTTGAAGTGTCATGATTACGTTTTCTTTTGCATCTCAGGCAAATGAGTTAGATCGTTCAAAATTGGTATACGCGCGCGCAGCGCGTGTATCCCTTAAGTTGTGCGCTTTTTTTTAGGGGGCACAAAGGGTCAGGGAAGGAATACGCGCGCGCAGCGCGTGTATCCGTTAAGTTGTTCGCACGGGACCGACTTTTTACCCAATCACAAATGATTTTTTTTTTTAAATTTCTTTTGTTAACACTAAAAGTTACTGTTAGGGATTCATTAATTATAGTGATTCATTTGAAAACACTGACCTGCTAGCGGGCGAAGAATCCAATACTTTCTCTATATTACATTACACATTCCATTCCTATATTACATTACACATTACACATATTACACATTCTCTATCGCGAATCCAATACTTTCTCTATATTACATATAGAAGAAAGTAAAAAGTATTACCGATTTTTATTTTTGCCCAGATTTCAATCTCCTTATATTATTAAAATCTGTACGCGTATGTCTGTGTGTGTGTGTCTGTCTGTGAGAAACGGCCTGAAAAAGCAAAAACTCCGCCGCTAACGGTCGCACGGACTTCGAACAGGTACCGTCGGACAGAGAATTTATCGCGGATCTGGGTTATCTAATTTACTAAACGATGCGACCCTAATTAGCGGAGATATTAATTAAAATGTTGACCATTGTCTAACGAAAAATGACCCAGAATTCATGATTAAATGCTTAAAAAGCGACATTTTTACGGAAAAAGTGGAAAATAAATTAGAAATATCAGTCGTATTGTTACAAACAAGATACCATTGGAAAGGGCTTTTTTTCTTAATCCGATGGTTTAAACGGCTTATCGATCGGACAATTAGATTTTTTAAAATTAACTAAACTATAAAAAAATATTGGCAACAAATCACAAGAATCTTAGCTTTGCAGACGATAGTCGACAGCACTCTTCAACGGAAAGAAACACATCTGGTATTTAATGAGGTCACGTGTTTCGTACTGCGATTAAAAATTGCAATTTTCTATTTTCTTCAATTTTTCAAATTTTACACATTTTACTTAGTATACAATCTTAGCACCACAAAACAAACTTGCTGTTCAAATTTCATTGATTTTGGTCAATAAACAAAAGATTTACATTTTAATTACAAATTAAATTTTATCTTTACACGCCTCACATTTTATCTGTCGAAAGAGGATGCCAGTTTCAAAACGACACAAATACACTTAAGGTAAAAATATTTCTTTTTCTATTTACTTCCATTAACCGACTACCGTAGATAATGGAATTCGAAATTTCACCTGACTTACACTTTTTGAGGTCTCATGGCGCTGTAATAATTTAAAATTTCAATATTTCAGATTCTAATTATGTTTAAATTTTTTTACCGCCAGATGGCGCTGTAATACTTTCAAATTTCAATATTTAAATTTCTAATTATGATTAAATTATTTTTAATACATCATTCGAAAGATATTGTAAAGTTCTTTTAAATTATCGAAAATTTTCACCAGATTTATACGTTTTGAGGTCTCCTGAATCAATTTTCTTTTATGGCGCTGTAATATTTTCAAATTTCAATATTTCAATTTCTAATTATGATTAAATTATTTTTAATACATCATTCGAAAGATATTTTAAAGTTTGTGAGGTCTATCAAAGTGCTACGATTGAAATTCGCACTTTGCGAGTAAAACATGAATGCGAAGAATTTAGGATTCAGTAGAGTAATAGAGTTAGTTCTCATCCTAAAATGAAATTGTAATCTGCGATATGTTAATTTTATAAAGTATTTTTGAAAGTGATTGATATAAAAGGAGAAGGAAGATTGCTTTTGAGGGTTAGTTGGAAGGAGAGTAAGAGAGTTAGTTGGAGAGAGAGAGGATGGTAGTGAGTTAGTTAGAGGAATGGTAGCCGATTAGAAGGTAAGCTGTTGAGTTAGCTGCTTAGAGTAGTGTATTAGATGATGGCTGTCGAGTAGTACCGTGGTATAGGGAATCCTCCCGAGTACGAAAGACTAGTAGCATTTTACACAATTTAAATTTGAATAATGGGAGATCGCATTTTTGTCTTTAATCGATCCTTTTCTACTAAATTTTTTTTAAATTAATGAAATTTTTCTCCTTTTCATGTCAGAAAAGTTGATCTGTAATTCCCCTCTGTATACGTTGGACTTTATATCTTTCTTTAACTAATTATGAGTACAAACGGTTTTCCGGTGTAAATCAACTTAGCATAATAAGAAACATTTTTTTCAAAGCTCAGGCTAAGTGTCCGGTTTTTTGGCCCTGTACTCTTAAATTTTTTTTCCTTATTACATTTTAAACGCAAATAGTTATTCTTGGTCAGTCTAATTTAAGTTTCCCCCCTCTTTTTTTTCCTCTAAAGTCTTATACAGTTTAATTTTAGCAGTAAGTAACTGCGGCTATTTTTCAATTAACATAGCATTGTTTCAAATTAACTTTAAAATTTTCACGGGTAAAAACCCGTTGGGGTTTTTTACGTAAAAAGTTTTCTTTTGGGGAGGAACTGTGAGGTCTAGCAAAGTGCTACGATTAAAATTCGCACTTTGCGAGTGAAACATGAATGCGAAGAATTTAGGATTCAGTAGAGTAATAGAGTTAGTTCTCATCCTAAAATGAAATTGTAATCTTTGTTATGTTAATTTTATAGAGTATTTTTGAAAGTGATTGATATAAAAGGAGAAGAAAGATTGCTTTTGAGGGTTAGTTGGAAGGAGAATAAGAGAGTTAGTTGGAGAGAGAGAGAGGATGGCAGTGAGTTAGTTAGAGGAATGGTAGCCGATTAGAAGGTAGGCTGTTGAGTTAGCTGCTTAGAGTAGTGTATTAGATGATGGCTGTCGGGTAGTACCGTGATATAGGGAATCCTCCCGAGTACGAAAGACTAGTAGCAGCAGTAAAAGCTAATGAATTTAAATAAAGTAGTTGAGAGTAATTGCTGTTATCTATTGATAGTTAGAATATTCGTGAAGGCTGCCCATTTAAACTTATAAAGATATTAATTATAATTAAAGTCCAACGCCCACCTTTTTCTATTAAGCTCAAATAAAAGCTCATTTATTTTATTAAATTTGACTTTGTCTTCTCTTCATAGTTTACTTAAGTATTTCAGTTTCAACTTCAACTTAAAGTTAAATAAGCAAGATTCAAGTTTCATGCTCATAAATTAATTAAGTTAACCTAAGTTCATATTTAAGATCTAGTGAGATCTAAGATCCAGGAGTTAAGATCTAAAATTAAGATCATGGCGTCTTATTCTCTACACTGGCGCCCAAAGTCGCTCGAATCCCCCGCCCCCCGAGCAAGTATTTTTTGACGGCACCACGAGTGTGCTTCAATTTTTTGAGCAGCTTGAATATTTTTTCCATTTTTATAAAATCGATTTTGAAAAAAAAATATTCTTGGTTAGCATATTCATTAGGAGGAGAACCAAGACAGTGGCATAGATTAATCGCCTGCCATTCACTTGGGCCAAATCCAACTTATGAGGATTTAAAGAAGCGGATCATCGACCTTTTTGCTACTCGGTATGATAGACTGAGATTAGAACATGATCGTTCCCTTCCCCCTCACGAACGTCAGTGCGAAGCAATAATAAAGCCAGTTGAAAAACCACAAGAAGTTATTAAGTCACAGGAAGCAAGCTCTATTAGTGTTATAAAACGCCATTCTACTGAATGGCTTCAAGCGAATCTTCTCGATTCTTTGTAATATAAAGATTGCAGGTTATTTTATTTGATCGAATGTCTTATTTAATAATTTCAAATCATTTTATATTTCAAAGTAATAATCTTCAAACTGATATAATAATATTCTTCTTACCTGTAGAATTCTTCGACGTTAAAAAATGAAGACTAATAACGGACACTTGTTTTTCTAGAAATAATAGCTTCTTCTTTAAGATGATAAAATCTATACAGTTTATTAACTAAAATAGTTACATGATGAAAATAACACTATTTACAAAAGTATTTACACATTCGAAATTTCACGAAAACAATTTTCTATTCGTAATATTTTATTAACTAAGCCACCAGTTTTCTATTTCATTATGACAATGGTGGTTCCATAAAAATAAATTAGGCCAAAGGTGGCCTGAGAGCATTCTATTTCATTGTGTTGCTCTCTTCACTAAAGCGAAACTAAAACTAATCTAATCTAGGAGCTACTTTTTCTATTTCTTCAACGGTAGCTCCATGAATAATAAAATCAGGCCACAAAGGCCCCGAGAGCAAACTACTATTGCATTACATGTTGCTCTCCATTCTAGAACGAAACTAAAACTGAAACTATGTCCCGCGAGACAACAAAAAATGTTCTTCGAATCTTATCTCAACGGGACCTCTGGCGCCCTCTAGTGAGGCAAAAGTATATCAATACCTAACAATTAGTTTAAACCAACCTAAAACTGGCGATGAAAACTGTATTTCTGGTGACAAAAGTCAAATAAAAGTTAATGAAAACGAGCAAACTACGCCGTTAACCAGCACTACAGACAAATCTACGTCTGTTTTTCAGCCTTGGGCTACGGATGAAAAATCCGATAAAATATCTAGCGTAGCGACGGCGGTTGAAAAGGAAAATACGATTGAACCTAATTCTGTAAATGAATCCCTTGCTTTAAATGAAACGAATGTTCAGCTAAATTCTACTGTTCAAGCCTCATATATCCCTCATTCGCATTTAAATGCTGAACCGGTTCAAGCCGAAATATCAAATGTAACTGAAGCTCGGGTAACAGAAATTGAAATTAATACAACTAAAATAACTGCGGCCGCTGAAACCGTTAAACGGACCGACAGTGACAAATTAATAAATGTTGCGGCTAACTTTTCTAGTGATTTAAATTCACCTCCTGATAATTCACATTTAAAAACAGTCAAGTTGACCGATTCTGTTATTTTCACAGAAACTGTGGTAAAAGAAAGTGAAAAGTTTATCCACTGTGCTTCTAAAGATCCCGTAACTAATTTTGAAGAAAATCTACTAGTTAATGTAAAGGAAAGCAGTACAGTTCAAAATGCAGTGGTAACTAATTCTAGTTCGGCACATCCAGTGTATAAATTCAATGATAAAGTCGTAAATCGCACGAAAAAGTCAGATAACTCGGTCGCCAGTTTGCCGCCTAAAGTAACACAAAATGTTGCACTTTCCTCTAATGAAGTGAAAGGCTTGAAAGCTTGTAAGCCCTCCAGGACCTCGATCTCAACGAGTAGAGAGCGAGCGGAACCTTTTCAAGGAACTGTAGACAGTGACAAGGTACCGGGCTCGAGTCCATCCCAGAAAAGTGCCTCTCCGATGCCGGACTCCGCTCTACAAGCTACCAGCGCTGAAAGTTCAACAGCAACTCCACAGGATAGTCTGACACGCACCTCTGATTTTGCTGATATCAAGGAATCAATCTGTAGGGTGCTATGGTTAATTATTTTTTCCATTGTAAAGTGCATTTCTATCACAGCAGTTATAAAATCTAGGACATGTATTAAAGCCATTTGGACTTTCAATCATTATCTGAAAGAGATGAACTTTCTAAAAAATCAAAAGTCAAAATTTAAACTTGTAGCATGAACTTTCAATTTCGGAAATTTCATGTATCATTTACATGTCATAAATTTTTTTCTGTATATAATATATGCATGTATGTACTTTAATGCTTTTTTTTTATTCCTAGCAAACACCGGCAGTTTTTGGTAAAAAACCTTTTTGAACATTTGTATATAAATTTTCCCCCCTTTCGTTTTTTGAATGATCTATATATATGTACTTAAATGTTTTCTGTTTTAGCCATCACCTGCTAGTACGATAAATTTAGTGCGATAAATTTTCTTACCTTTTTGTATATAAACTTTCTCTCTAGTTTTTGACATGATGTATATGTATATACTCTAATGCTTTTCTATTTCCTAGCCAACAACGGCAGTTTTGAAAAAACTTTTTCAACAATTTGTATATATTCATTATCTATATTTCTCTACATGTCTTATAAATTGTATAAAATGAAATTTTATAAGTGTATAAACATTTTTCTCTATAGTTTTGTAAATGATCTATATGTATGTACGTGAATCTTTTTATTTCCCAGCCATCAACTGCAGTTTTGAAAACTTTTTGAAATCTTTTGTATCCTTATCTATATGTTTTTCTGAATGTCGTAAATTGTATAAAATGAATATTTCTTATTTTTAAACTCTTGTATGTATATATTAATATGGGGTTAAAAGAATTTTTTTAAGCTATTTTGCATGTAAATTCGCGTTTAACAACTAACCTTACTACACTAACAATTTAGTTTTTCCGTATGCAAATAGCTAGCTGACATATTGCTTATTGACAAGGTGCCAGCAATTTTCTTTTCTGAAGTAAAAGATGTTTTTTGGAATCGTACCAGCAGTGGATTGACATTATGTCATTTATCTTACTTATTATGTCTTACTTATAATGTCATTTATCTCTATACAAGTTGTAGTTCGCGTCTTTTTTTTAAATTTATACTGTAAAAAGAGTTTTTGTATTGTAGAAGTTCTCTGATGATTCAAACCCGAAGTACAGTCGTTGAGCTGAAAATCCACGCTGATTTCTACAAATGTTACTTTTGATGCTAGAGGAGGTAATTTTTGGACGTTTGCCAAAGACTTTGGATCTCTCAATTAGAAGGTGCCAGCAATTTTCTTTTCTGAAGTAAAAGATGTTTTTTGGAATCGTACCAGCAGTGGATTGACATTTTAGAGATAAATCTACTAGAAACCTGGAAATCTTTTTTTTTTTTTTTTTTTGATAAACACCTGAAATAAAGACTC
The DNA here is from genome assembly GCA_963930645.1 of Salticus scenicus. NCBI lineage: Eukaryota > Metazoa > Arthropoda > Arachnida > Araneae > Salticidae > Salticus > Salticus scenicus. Next base: position 1,460,740 of record OZ005654.1, on the reverse strand, counting down.
TTTTTTTGCTCTCATTTTACACAATTTAAATTGGAATCGAACAGTGGAATACAGAAATTTCTACCGCCAGATGGCGCTGTAAAATTTTCAAATTTCAATTTCTAATTATGATTAAATTATTTCTAATACATCATTTGAAAGATATTTTAAAGTTCTTTTAAATTATCGAAAGTTTCCACCAGATTTACACGTTTTGAGGTGTCCTGATTTCGTTTTCTTTTGCATCTCAGTTAGATCGTTCAAAATTGGTATACGTACAGTCGGTAACAAAAGTCTCCGAACACTAGCAAACATTCCTATATAAAAAAAGTACACTTAATCCAATTTTGTTAAATAAATCCTTGTCGAATTCTGTTCTTAATCAGTCTAAAAATAGGATTTGACAAGGATTTATTTAACAAAACTGTGTGAAGTGTTCTTTTTTTGCATAGGAATTTTTGCTTGTGTTCGGAGACTTTTGTTACCGACTGTAGGTTAATTAAAAAGGCCTGAAAGGGTGGAGAAGAAATAGGCGTGCACCGCGCGCGTATCCCTTAACTTGTGTGCGCGCAGAGCGCACGGGATTGCGCTGCCGAATGCAGTGGGGACCCGGTCCAACTTTTTAACCGATGAGAAACGATTTTTTTCTTTTCTTTTCTTAAGAATCAAAATTTTATCTGTGAAGGAATATGTGCGCGCAGTGCGCGTATACTTTAACACGTGCGCGCGCAGCGAGCATGGGTCTGCGCTGCCGAAGGCAGTGGGGACCCGTTGGGATTTTTTACCCGATCAGAATTTTTTTTTTTCAGGCACGAAGGGTCAGGGAAGGAATACGCGCGCGGAGCGCGTGTATCTGTACCCTTTAAGTTATGCGCGAGCAGCGCGCACGGGTCTCCGCTGCATAAGGCAGTGGGGACCCGGTCCGAATTTTTACCCGAAGAGAAATGATTTTTTAAGAATAAAATTTTGATTTGAGAAGGAATATGTGCGCGCAGCGCACGTATACCTTCACACGTGCTCGCGCAGCGCGTATGGGTCTGCGCTGCCGGAGGCAGTGGGGACACGGTGGGAATTTTTTACCCGATCAGATTTTTTTTTTTTTTTGAGGCACGAAGGGTCAGGGAAGGAATACGCGCACACAGCGTGTGCATCCCTTAAGTTGTGCGCGCGTAGCGCGCACGGGACTGCGCTGCCGAAGGCATTGGGGACACGGGCCGACTTTTTACCCATTCATAAATGATTTTTTTTTTTTTCAATTTCTTTTCTTAAGACTAAAAGTTACTGTAAGTGATTCATTTGAAAATACTGACCCGCTAGCGGGCGAAACTCGCTAGTATTATTATGTTATTTGGCGAAGAAACTTATTCTATACATCTAGGCTCAATTTACAGTTCCATTTTATGTCAATTTTAAATTTTATTTTATAGTTTGAAAGATAATTAGAATTTCTTTTTGGAGTCTGTTCTATTATTTTAAGAACAATCTGGTGTGCTTACCCTGAAATTCAATACTATAAATACGGATAGGAGAAAAAGGGTTCAGATAACGAGTACTGTCGTGTAAACCTGTGTTAAACAATTCAACTTAGGATTCGGAAATATTTTATTTGACAAATAATTTTATGTGAGGGCGGCTCCTTTCCATTATCGTTCCTACGTTTACAGAGAATTCAAATCTGTTATTAAGTTCATCTAAAATTATTCAGACAACTTTCACACGCACCATTCCTTGATACTTATCAGTCTTGAAAAAACTTTTCTAGTAACAATCTTCAAAATACATCATTTGGATCGCCTGAAATTATTTGTTTTTAATTTACTCTAACAGACACATGCGAAGATTGAACTATAAAACTTGACTTTGGTATGCAGGAAGCCCCCAAACGTGTAAACATACAAGAAAACAATCAATGAATATTTAGCTTAAAAAAAAAAAAAAATACGTTATTTACCTTATGGCTTTGAGGAATTAATTTCAATTCCAGAGCAGCTCTCCTGGACATTATTTGATATAGTATATTATAGTAAACTAACAAATAAAAAAGAATGTTATAGCTTGAATATTGACAGCCCTGTACATCTTCTGAAAGTCATGTACATATCACATGGTGCACATAAATATAATCCTACATTAATAACACACGACACAACCTGAAATACATTTCCATCCATTTTCAAGTATTGTCGCATTATAATCTAGTTCTTGTGCGTAGCCCTGTAAACGAACTGTGAATGATTTCTATACCATATTCTACATTAAACATGTTTTTACGCATATAAAAAATATATATTCGTTTCATTTGGTTTAGTGCAGTCTATAGATGTTAAACCCTACTAATCAGCACTTTCCCCCGTAGACGTAATGTATTTGAATACTCTTGGGTGTCCCTGTACACGAAACATTTGATTGATCTCAACGAAAAGCTTAGTGTAGAATCCCTATAGGATACACATTCAGAATACCAAGTTTGGATTTTCCGCTAATATTTGTTCTTGAGATACGCTAATAACAGACAGACACACACACAGACACGCAGACTCACCACACAGACACACACACACACAGACCAACCGCTAAAAACATGATTTTCGTATTTAGGAGAACTCAAAACGTGTAAATATAACAAAATCTGACCCGAAAACAATACTTTCTCTACCGTATGAGTAGGAGAAAGCAAAAAGAATGTCAAAACGAGAGAATTGATTATTTGCTAAGGATTTCTTCGATAAGTTTTTAACTAATAGTAAGTAACATTTTGTGATCGTAGATATTTCGCGTCCTGAGTGCCAGTTTGCTGTTCTAGAAAGTTCTGCACGTCATTGAACGAATGGTCTCGCGTCGAAACAAACCAATAAATAGATTACTCGCAACACTAAAACAAACCCTATTTTGTCCATGAATAAAATTGTTTCCTTCTTTCTAAAGAAGTCCAGTCCTTATCTTTCGTGGGCTTATGTCGGATGTCTGCGTATCTCAGCTCCACTTACTTCCGCTTCCAAGACGAAATTCTATTTGGACGAAAAAGCATCTCAATTCAGATATTCTTTAATGCTTCGCACATACTATAAAAATACATAATCTGGTGTGTCACTCACACGACTTCCTCTTACCCTGAAATTTAATACTATAAGTACGGATTAGAGATTCAGGGTTAAGACAACGAGTACTGTTATGTTGAAACAATTCCACGTAGGATTCGGAACAGCTTTATTTCACAAATAATTCTAACCCCCCCCCCCCCCCTTTTTATTATTGTGTCTATATTTATAGAGAATTGAAATCTGTTATTAAGTTGATTTAATATTATTCAGACAACTTTCACACGCATCATTCCTTGATACTTTTCTAGTAACAACACTTCGAAATGGATCGCCTGAAATTATTTGTTTTTAATTTAGTCTAACAGGCGCAGGCAAAGATCAAACTATAAAATTTGACTTCGGTATTCAGGAAGCCTCAATACGTGTAAATATACAAGGAACGAATAGATGAATTTTAGCTTAAAAATAATACGTTATTTACCATGTGTCTTTGAGGAATTAAATTCAATTCCTGAGCAGCTTCCCTGGACAGGGTAAAATATCATATGATATAGTATACCATAGTAAAGCACTTACACTATCAAATAAAAAAGAATGTTATGGCTTAAATATTGACAGCCCTGTATATATTCTGTAAATTATTCACACATCACATGGTGCACATAAATATTAATAACACACGGCACAACCATCCATTTTCAAGTCTTCTCGCATTATAATCTACTTCTTTTTTGCAGCCCTGTAAACAAACAGTGCACATAAAAAATATATATTCGTTTTTGGTTTAGTGCAGATTAAAGATGTTAATCTCTACATACCTGCAATTTCCCCCATAGACGCAATGTATTTGAATTCTCTTGGGTGTCCCTGTACACGAACCATTTGCTCCATCTCAACGAAAAGCTTAGTGTAGCATCCGCATATGATACACATTTAGAATACTAAGTTTGAACTTTCTGCTATAATTTGTTTAGGAGATATGCTGATAACAGACAGACACACACGCAAACACACAGACAAACCGCTGAAAACATGATTTTTTGATTCAAGAGACCTCAAAACGTGGAAATATAACAAAAAATCACTTTCGAAAATTTGACCGAAAACAATACTTTCTCTACCTTATGGGTAAGAGAAAGTAAAAATAAAAGGCATGCGTAAAGAAAAAAAAAATATGTATACAATAATAATAATAATAAATAAAAAACTCCATTCGCTCTGTATGTGTTGCGGTGAATCAAATACTAATAATCTGGTGTGTCACTCACACGACTTTCTCTTACACTGAAATTTAATACTATAAATACAGGTTGCAATTAAGAGGTAAGATAACGAGTACTGTTATGTAAACCTGAGTTAAACAATTGAAATTAGGCTTCGGAGGAGTTTTATATGATAATTAGTCCTGTGTGAGGAGGACGGCAGCCACCCCCCCCCCCTCAATTCCCCGTTTCATTAATTCACCTATATTTATATAGAATTTAATTCGGTTATTAAAAAATAATTCTGTTTTTTTTTTTTAATAATTTATTAAAATTATTATTTTAAAAAATTATGTTTTATGATAACGCAGACGATTTCCATATTAGAGATGTAGACACTAAATATAAAAAAAAAGTTGAATATATTCTTAATATTACATAATTTTTTTTTTTTTTTTTTTTTTTTTTTTTTGTTAAAAAGGAAAAAAACGATAACTTTATTTTAAATTATCGCAGATCGATGGTTCAACTATTCGTTTTAAAGGTATTGGGGAGCTCTTTTGAAAGATACCCATCATGAAAATTTACTTCCCCCATGTGGGGAGGCGAGGCTCCTACACACACAATTTTTTTTTCCAGGTTGACTATCTCTATTCCAAAAATTACATATTCGTTTCATTTGGTTTAGTGCAGTCTATAAATATTAAACTCTACTTACCTGCAATTTCCCCTACAGACGTAATGTACTTTTAAGTGTCCCTGTACACGAACCATTTGCTCCATCTCAACGAAAAGCTTACGCTTAAGCTCTAAATGTGCATCCCTATAGGATACACATTTAGAATACCGAGTTTGGAATTTCTGCTACTACTTGTTCTTGAGATAGGCTGATAACAGACACACAGAGACCATTTGCTAAAAACATGATTTTCGTATTCAGGGGACCTCAGAACATGTAAATATAACAAAAACTCATGTTCGAAAATTTGACCCTAAAACAATACTTTCTCGACCCTATGGGTAAGAGAAAGTAATAAATAATATATGAATTTCAATTATTATGTAGAGCGATAATAATAGAATACAAATCTGCTAGCGGTTTGTAACAAAATATGTTTTACTTTAAGTTTTATTTGTAGCGAAACACGAAATATTTCAACGTTATTCCATACACTATTCAATAAACTACGCATCCAATACAATATGTACACTAAGCGACAAAAAAAAAAAAAAAAAAAAAAAAGCCGCATTTGGATATTTTCCTTTTCCTCTTTTTGCAACCGCCAATTTTATCATTTAAAAAGCAAATTTTTGAATAGATTTTATTACGTCGCCCGCCACGTACACTTTAGGATTGAGCCCAGTGTTAAAAATAAAATGCAACTGTCAGAAAAATTATAATTTTAGAAAGTATTTCAGAAATGGCATGGATAAGGCATTTAACGATGCCACAAAAATATTGATTTCAGAATGAAAGTCAAAAAATATTTTAATACGTGAGATGGCAAATTACACTGCTGTTTGTAAAAATTGCAACACCATGGAAGAATGCGAATATCAGAATGATATTTATTGGGCACATACATTATAGTAGGAAGAAATATTGATTAAAATTTCAGGAAATTTGGAGTAATATGTACTGAGAAAACAGTACGTAAAGCAGCGACCTCTCTGAGCACTTATCTGCCAAGGCATTGAATCGAACAGAGATTGGATGACATGTAGGGGTAGAGCACTTCATGAACTTCAACACGATGCCACAATTCATCGATCGAAGTTACTGGTGAGTGGTGTGTGTGGGGGGGGGGGGAGTCGCTTTTCAACGATTAAACAGTCATTTTCATTGGTGCGAGGTGAAGAAAACGCGCTGGCCAGAGCGGCAATCGAACATATTCTGCATCAAGGAATGTCCGGACAATACGAACAACATGCGGTTGTCCATTGTCCAGCTTAAATATTGCGCTTCGGAGACCTTTAATATAGGGCCGAGCGACGAGCTTTAACTCGTCAGAAATATAGCAACTGGTATTTAGAGTGGCGGGAATGAAAACAAGAGATGATCAAGACGTGTATCCGATGGTACCGCATGCCATCACTCCAGGTGGTGACACAGTATGTGACTACCAAAATTTTGATTTCCCTCAAAATTGCATCACTGATATGCAGTTCGCCTTTAATGTGTGATCAACGACGAACCTGGACGCAGGAATGGCGTGAAATCACCTTTCAGACAAATCACAATTCTGTTTACAGCACCAAGATTGCCTTATCAGTATTTAACGGCATCGTGAATAATGCGCATTGCCAACTGCGATTCGACATCGTCACGCTGTCCATCAGCTGCAGTATGTTATGGGGTCCCATTGGATACACGTCTCGATTACTTCTTGTTGTCATTCCCGGCACTCTGAACAGCAACCATTAAATTTCTGGTGAATTAAAGCCCGCCCCTCTGCCCTATATTCAAGGTCTGCGTGGCGCAACATTTAATTAGGATAATGCACGACCGCAAGTTGCCTGGATTGTCCGGACCTTCCTTTATACAGAATGTGTTTAACCGTTGCTTCGGCCAGCGCGTTCTCCTGATCTCGCACCAATGAAAATGACTGTTTAATCTTTGGAAAGCGAGTGGCCCTCCACCACTCACCAGTAATTACGATCAATGAATTGGCATCGTGTTGGAGCTTCATGAAGTGCTCTACCCGTACATGTCATCCAATCGCTGTTTGATTCAATGCCTAGGCAGATAAGGGCTGCTGTTGCTCACAGAGGTCGCTGCTTTATGTACTGTTTTCTCAGTACATATTACTTCAAATTTCCTGAAATTTTAATCAGTTGTTCTTCCTATTATAATGTATGTACCCAATAAATATCATTCTGGTATTCGCATTCTTTCATGATGTTGCAATTTTTACAAACAGCAGTTTAATTAAATGTTAACTAAATATTCCTGAGATGATTTTTAGGAACATATAAAATTTTTTGGCTGTTTAAACGGAAAATGTTTCTTTAGGCGGCCATGTTGCCCTTCCAAGCGAGATGATGGAAAGTTAAAAAACAAAAGTTTAAAAATATCGATTTGTACATGCTCATAACTTAGAAATGATTTTTAAAAAAGTGCATAGCTAAGTAATTTCTTTTAAAACAGCGCGGGAACAATTAAACAAAGTATGTTAAAAACCAGAAGATCTGCAAAAAAATGGTATTACTAAGGAAAAGAATTACAAAAAACAAGACTTCAACTGACCAAAAATTGAAAACAGTTATCAGTTAATTATTAGGCCGAACTGGTTTCTCTGATGAGTCAAGTTTATTTTATTTCGGGCTGATAAAAAAAACTAGTAAGAATCATCTTACTAGTGATGTGACCGAATTATTGAAAATTGCCTTCATAAAACAGTGACACATTCTCCGTACATTACAGTACGGAGGTGCATAAATTTGCAATGAGTCGGGCAAATTTTTATGCTCAAGGGATCAATTAACTCGAAATAAAAGGCGGTCATTACAAAAAAGGCGCCTGACCGACTATTTTGAAGGTATCTTAGACTTTCCTGCAAATAGAATTTCAAGAGGATATTGCACCATACTAAAAGGCGACTGTGGTGCGTTTATTCAATTCAAATTGTTAAAACTACCTATTCTATCCCATGAGCACCTGCAATTGTGTAAGCAATCATATCTTTTTTAACTTTAAGTTAGATCCCCAAAAAAATATTGTAGAATGTCTTTTTCATGAGACTTGAAAATAGCCCTAATCTCAATCCACTAAAAAATGTTTAGTCTATAAAAAAGCGCGGAAAAGGGGTGACAATTAAAAAATTGCAGCCTACAACTCTGCAAGGACTAGAAAAAATTATTTATGATATTTGGCATAGAGAAATTTCTGATATTTACATTAAAATAATGCATAATACTATGCCATTGCGCATTAAAGCAGTCGTTCCATATAAAGGTGGAATAACTCAATGCAGAATACATATTTTTATTTACAAATTGCTTAGATCTAACAAATAATAAATAGTTTTATTTCATGTATTAAAATATAACTTGTTTATATCATATAATAAATTATAATACAGTACAAAGTATATGTTTATTATATTACGTTTAAAAAAAATGTTTTATGTAGATTCTTAATAATTACTTCGTAGAGTGTAATAAAGTGAATTATTAAATCAAAAATGTCCCTATGTATTATTTCATCTCTGTGATATTATGCAAAGATGACAGTTTTATTTGTTTCAATCATTAGTTATGAAGTTATTACAAACGAAAAAGGTATAAGTCAATTTTTCTGCAGTGCGGCCTTTTTTTTTTTTTTTTTTTTTTTTTGTCACTTAGTGTAATTATAGTAGGAGAGATTGTTAACTTACACTGGCAATAATGTATTGTTATTCTATAAACAGCTTCATTTTAGTTTTCAAATTATTCGATAAGATGATAATAAGAATGTCAACGGATGATTCAGAGTAGTAATCTCAATTCGTATCACAGGGGTGAAATTACAGTCCGGTGACGTGACCTCAGCGATAGTGCCCTTCTTAGCATAACATAAGGACGGAGAAACAGAAAAAGCCGTGCTCTCAGCGTAAGTAATAATTATCCAAATTTTACGCCTATCTCAGTGAACAATGGTTAGACAATTCCAAAATTTCTCTATACTTATAGAATGTATACGAGCAAAGTCACCGCACTCACAATCCTTATATGCAATCTATCTTTATGGTATTGAAATGCAAGGTAAGAGAAAATCGTGTGAGTGACACACCAGATTATTTTATATGCATTAAAGTTTTTTTTCTGTTCCTCATGGTATGGAATTCATTCATCATTTGCTTACAGGAATATATTGGGGCTATTCTTTGAAATTGCTGGAAGTACATATCATTTTGTGTCAGGTGTTTTTCATTAAAACTAAATTTCAGTGCACACTGTGATGTGACTTAAATGTGATGTGATGTGACTTAGACAATATACAAGACAACTCAAAATTAAGCTAAACGTTCTTTTCTACTGAATGCAATGGATGGCAGTGCTTTGCTACATTTTCCTAACATTTGTTTTTATGTCGACGAACAGTGCTTAAGAAGGAAAATTAAATGTTCATACCCATATTGTAAAAAAAAAGAAAAAAAATGAAAAGCGTGCTTTAATAGTTTTGCTGTCGAGTGTACCTGACATGCGAACTACTATTTCCGATACTGCACGGCAAATCTTAATGATCTGCGTGATATTTTAAAAGCTCTTAACACATTATTAAACATTCAAAATGGAAAATTTCAGCACGGAATTCCTACACAGCAAAAACTCGGAATTTAGGAGTAAGTTTCATCCCTGGCAGAAGAATATAGAACAACGGACCGCAGAAAGTCAAAAGCTGGACCACCAAAAAATTTTTGAAAGTATAAATTACACAAATAACTTATTTAAAATATATTTTTCTGCAGAAAATAATAAGTTTATCATTTTACAATGAATTGCGTGACTAATTTGAATTCTTAATGGTAAGTTTTAAGGTAGATTAAATATATAGTTGCTATGATTGATCAAGTTGATGAGGTCTCTTCAATACGACAGTTCAAAGAGTTTCTATTGGAGTGTGATTCTGACTTACTGCAACACAACGATGCTCGTCGGCTAAGTAAAGACCAAACGATTGAACGCTTTTGGCAAATAAAAGAAGAAGTAACTTCCTTTTCTGTTAAAATTTGGTTACACGAGGGGGGGGGGGGGAGCAAGAAACTACCTGGAGGTTCCTTAGCAAACGAACGCCGTATGCTAGCTTCAGAAACAATCAAATGCGCTCAATAGCGAATTTACCAAGAAATGGAAAATTAATCTGATACAAAGTGGACATTTTTGGAAAAGACATAGCAAGTCAAGAATTGATTCATATCCAACAATTTTTAAATAATTCTGAAATAGACGTTGCAGTATTTTCAAATTTTTAGTCCGATCTAAATTTTGTAGCAAGATTCCAAGATTTTGAAGAGGTAGAGAATTTGCCGCAAATCTCCTACGGAAGTTTCTCCAGTGGAAGAATGGACAGATGTGGCGACGAAGTTGTTCCGCCTTTCAGAGCCAAACGGACTTACAGGAAGACATTTTTTTGCAAACGTATAAAACTGCATCCGCCGAAGAATTATGGAGTAAACATATCCCAGAAAAGTAGGAAAACTGGAAAGAATTAGCCATTTACATGGCTACTATTTTTGGCTCCATATATGTTTGTGAAATTTCATTTTCGAAGATGAATTTTTTGAAGAATAAATATCGCTCAAGATTAACGCGGCCGCACACAGTGGCTTACCGAGGGTGGGGCGGAGGGGGCTTTTACTCATAAGGGAGACTCCGAAAAAATGTAACCTTTAGGTATATGTATCTGGTGAAGTTATTTTAACCTGGAATATTCGTTGCCATTCCATTTTAAGCCGTAATTTTTTTCAAGCGTAGTGATCGTAAGCGAAAAAGTAACCGTAAAGAAACAATTCCAAATAATAAAAAAAACTCATTTATGCAAAGCCGGACTAAGGCAGAGCAAGTCGGCCCTTGCCCTTTTGTTGGATTAAGCTTGCGAATCATTCTTCTAATTTACTTCAATGTCTTTTTATATCAACAAATTTAAGTGAAGAAGTAAAAAAAGAAAAAACGGGGGGGGGGGGGGGGGGGTCTCTGTAAGACTTTTGCTAAAAGCCTCGAGGTGTAGGTCCACCACTGGACGCACATCTTGAAGACACTCTTCGCATAAATTGCTCCTCGCTTGAAACAAAGTTTGAAACTAAGCTTGAAACAAGACCGCAAATGTGATTTCTCCAGTTGAATTTTGAATACTAGGAGGGTTTTTTTTTTTTTTCTTTTCCTTGACCTCGATAAAAATTTTCAAAACTATCCAGACCCAACTAAAATATAGCGTCCACATTAGAGTACCTTCGTAACATATTAGCATTAATAACAGAGGTATGTGAAATAAATAAGAACTTAAACGGTAACAATTATGATAAATAATTTCAATTATATAACTTTTCACAATTTAGAAAAACGATTTCATAATATGGACTGTCCTCGAATTTTGAGGACATATGGCCACCATAAACTGAAATTACTTGCCGACCCCTGATTTAGAAATATTACTTTCTCCTACCCATATAAAGTAAAAGAACAATCGCCTATCTTCAATTTCTACTACCACAATTGCATATTGTATTGGATGATTAGTTCATTGTATAGCGTAAGCAATGCACTATTCATTAAATAACGTTACAATGTTTTGTGTTTCGCTACAAATAAAATGTCAAAGTAAAACTTTAGCAGACTTGTATCCTAATCTATACCCTACCCATACAGGGTAGAATACTTGGAATGAAATTTTGTGTTTTGGATCTATTTTATCCGTTTTGAGATAAGTGATTGGTGACCCCAAAAGCAAAGAGCATAAGATCAATTACTTGATTTGAGTATTTCAGCTAAAATGTCAACTAAAATCAACTGAATTTCAACTAAATGCTTTTCTTTGAATTAGGTATTTTTATTGACTACAAGATGCATAAAATACATGTTCAGAAGTTAATTTGCACAATACATTATTTAGCAAAATTTTTTTGTGTAGTCCTGTAAACAATTAGATTATGTCTATTAAATCTATCTCTCTATATTTTTTTTTACTGAACTCATGTTTGGAGGCGTCTGAAAAATGGATGCTAAATTAATTTTGGTGAATACTGGTGATAAGATGCACGTAAAAAAAAAAAAAAATACTACCTGAAAACTAAAATGTCGCAATTCATTTTTTTTTTCTTTCTTTTTTTAAATCATCTAATTCTATGCAATTCACAAATACTCGCACCAGTTTGTTGGATGATTACATAAAGAATCTGAATTGTTTTACATAGCCCTAAAAGGCAATTATTTATTCCACAGTCCAATCACATTAATATGTCAAAAGCCGGAATAACTAACTTTCTCAGCGCAGGTGGAGGTTCTGAAAGGGGATGTGGAGCTATGCTGTCAGTATTGTGATCAGGTCAAATGCAGCGGTTGAGGATCCTTGGCGCGAACAACCGAATCGAGGTGGCCCTACAGATTCTAGATTGAGTTTATATCCGGGGAATTATGTGTGGCCGCATTAAACTTATACTGATGCTTTTCGAACCAGGCCCGTACCCTGCAACTTTATGACATGTCGCGTTGTCTTGTTGGTATGTGGTATCGTGGTGAGGAAAAACGATCAGTATGCAAGGGTTTTATGGTACGCGTTCATCTGTTGATCCATCATCGTGCCTTCCACAACGATGGGTGGACTGTCACGAAAACATTCCACAGTCTTGACTTTTCCAGTCCTGACTTTTCAAGGGTGTTTGTTTTAAGACGGTTCACTCTGCATATGCTATATAGATGGGATAAACACATTTCAGTATTAGTTTACTTCATTCCATATTACCTTTCGTAATATATTCCGATATCCTATTGTTTTTTGTAATCTATTATTGCTTCATTGACTATTATTGCTATTAAGTGAAATAGCGTCCATCTCTAATATGCTAATGTCCGACGCAGTGCAGAACACGATTCATCTGACAAAGCCACCTGTCATCACTCAGTGAACGTTCAGCAGCACTACTATGGGGCGATTCGCCGTCTTCGTCGCCGATAAAAGCAGTCATCGTAGGGGCTTTAACAATCGTCTGCTGCGGAGGCTCATTGGCAGCAACGTTCGCTGAATTGTCATTGAGGAGATACTCCCTCTGGTCATCAGGTTGGTCAACGATTGCACATCTCTTCTCCCGAATGCATTTCCGCAGCCGTCGTTCACCTCTGTCATCTAGGGTTCGTGGTGCACCCTATTTGCCATTATTTTGGATAATGCTTTTTTGCTGTGCACACACATTTTTTACTTTTACCACAGCGACACTCGAGCACATTAGCCGTTTCGGAAATGCTTCCACCTTCTGCCCGGACGAATCGCTCCCTTTCTGCCTTACGCCAACGACAGCAATGTTTTTTTAAATTCCTTTCGACACTTTTTGTGTACCCTCCACTGCTGTCACTTCCTTCTGTAATTAGTTATTTCAGGCTGACGTCACAATAATATGACTGAATTGTGTCGCGAGAAAATGAATATTGAATAAAATCAACTTCCAACTATAAGCAGCAGAATAAAATGCATAATTTTAATTTTAAAATATATTAAAATGTAAAATTTTAATATTTTTTTTGTTATTTAAAAAAATGTAATCCCTATGAATCATTAGAAATTGTCTCTGTATGTTTGATTAATATAATATACTAGCTGTTACCCGCGACTTCGTTCACGTGGAAATTTTGATGTGTATGTGTGGGAACTGACGGTTTGATCATAATATGTAATGTAATGAAACCTTATCATTGTGGTGCTGAGCAAAACAGAGTCTGATAAAGTATAACTCAAAAAAATTTGTAACTCATTGAAAGTCAAAATAAAATGCCAAAATAAATAAATAAAAAGTTATCGCCAACATGGCGATAAAAATTTAAAATTCGTTCATAGGGATTCTGTACTAAAACAGTACTGCGTTGCGGAAATATAAAAACTGGGTTGTCAATTATGAATTTTTTTTCGAAACCTTTCTTTGTATGATTTTAGTTCACTATTGCACAATATTAATTTGGTTCTAGTAATAATTTAGTGACTGGTAAATTAAAATTTTAATTATGTGGTGAAATTCATATAATATTTATAAGTTTCAAACTTTTAAGGTTTTTTTTTTTTTTTTTTACAAAGAAATTAATTTTTTTCATCTCCCGGCGAATTGTTGAATAATATTTTAGTTCTTAAACAATTTTGGACGGCTTTGCCCGCTTCGCTGGCAAACTCTTTTCTATACAGCTTTACGGGAAAAAAAAAAAAAAAAAAAAAAAAAAAATACTGAAATCGCTCAAAAGCTCGCTTCGAGTTTCCGCTGCTTTCGGCATCGACTCTTTCGTCCTTGCAATCTCCGGTGCCTGTCCCTATTGCCTGCGACAATAGCTTACTCGTGGGCTTCCATTTGGGTGCTTTTCATATATGACAATTTCGATACGGACAGCATCGAAAAATTTGAAGTAGCTCTTTTATATCTGAATCCCAGTTACATATGAACAACATTATACGTGATGTACATAATATTTGCTCTCAAGTTATTTCCTATATTTATTTGATTTAATGGATCAACCATAGAATGACAGCAATTTCAAGCCACATGTAATATTACAATATGCTATGATCGGCTACTTCTATCGCATGAGACAATTATTATTATTATTATTATATTGTGGTTATAATAAAATTTTATATTAGTTAGATTTGTAAATTACTATTTTATTTTATAACTAAAACTTCATGCTTAGTTAATAGTAGTTGGCATATAGAAAAGTAAATTAATTAATATGTAAACTTGATCATTGTACAGACTTAATGCCCTTGGCATCATTTGCATTTTTGTTGCCGTTTTAGACCAAAATATAATTTATGCGATTATTCTTCCTATACGCAAGCGAAGTGTGACGTCACTGACCGCCCGTGGATGCAAAAAAATGATTTCTTATGTTAATCACCCATTGGATTTTTTGTAAAAAAACATTAAAAATCGAATAAAAGTATTTCTCGATTTTAATCCTCATATTTGGGTATATACACTAAGCGACAAAAAAAAAGCCGCACTTGGATATTTTCCTTTTCACCTTCTACAACCGTCAATTTCGTCGTTTAAAAAGAAAATTTTCGAACAGATTTTATTATGTTGTCCTCCATATACACTTCAGCACTGAGTCCAGTGTTAAAAATAAAATGTAATTGTCAGGAAAATTGTAATTTTAGAAATTATTTCTAAAATGGTAAGAATAAGGCAGTTAACGATGCCACAAAAAGTATTAATTTTTGAATGAAAATCAAAAAAATATTTTAATACGTGGGATGGCAAAATAATTAAATGTTAACGAAATATTGGTAAAAGGGTTTTTAGTGGTTTTTAGCAAGATATAAAATTTTTTGGACGTTTAAACTGGAAATTTGGTTTAAGGCGGCCATTTTGCTCATCCAAGCGAGATGACCGTAAGTTAAAACGCCATTGCTTATAAAATCGGTTTGTATTACATTTAGAACATAAAAGAGATTCAGACGAAGTGTTTTGCAGCATGATTTATTTAACTACAGTGCAGTAGCTATTAAACAAAGCAGGTTTAAATGACAGAAAATTTGAAAAAATTCCATTCTCAGTGAAAAGACTTAGAAAAGCAAGACCTCAGATGGCTAAGAAAATTTAAAAATGATTAGTGAAATATTGGGCTGAACTGGTTCTCTCTGATAAGTCAAGTTTAACTTATTTCGAGTTAAAGAAAACAAGCAAATCTGGTAACGAAAATATGACCACCTTAATGATAATCACACTTTTAAAACAGTGACACATCCTCCGTACATTATGGTACGGAGATGCATAACTTTTCAAACAGTCGGGCAAATGTTTATGCTCAAGGGATCATTTAACTCGAAATAAAACACAATCTTCATAAATGTGGTGCCTGACCGACTATTTTGGAGGTATCTTGAACATGTCCACAAACGGCATTTCGTTATAATAAATGTGCCTTACAACACGGCGTCTGTGGTAAGTTTATTAAATTCAAATTGTCAAAATTTTCTATCAATTCCCAAGAGCAACTATAATTCTGTAAGTAATCATATCTTTTTTTACTTTAAGTTAAATCCCACGAAGGATATAGTAGAATTTCTTCTTTACCAGGCATGGAAATAGTCCTAATCGCGATCCGCTCGAAAATGTTTCGTCTATAAAAAGACGGAGGAGAGGGGAGAGGATTCGAAATTTGCAGCCTATAACTCCACCAGAACTAGAAAAATTATTTGTGATATTTTGCACATTGAAATTTCTGAGATTTATATTAAAACACTGTATACTACTATGCCATTGCGCATTAAAGCAGTAATTCCACACAGAGGTGGAATTAACCCACTGCAGAATACATATTTTTATTTAAAAATTGCTTAGATCTCACAAATAAATAGTTTTATTTCATATATTAAAATATAACTTGTTTATTTCATATAATAAATCATAATAGCATACAAAATGTGTGATTACTGCATTATGTTTTAAAAGAGAGTTTTATATAGATTTTTATAAATTTCTTCGTAGAGTGTAATAAAACGAATTATTACATAGAAAATGTACATAGGTATCATTTCATCCCTTTGGTATTATGCAAACATAACAGTTTTATTTGTTTCAGCGATTAATTTTAAAGTTATTACAAATAAAAAAGGTACAAGTCATTTTTTCAGCAGTGCGGCTTTTTTTTTTTGTCGCTTAGTGTATATGTATTAGTTATCATGTGCATGTGTTAGATTGAGTTATTTTGCTGTCAAATTGACAAAATTATAATTTTAAATTTCAAAACTCTGTTGTTCTTGGTGCTTATTGTATTTGGTGATCAAAAACGTAATACGAAAATATACATGCCAGATGTATATTTTCGTAATATGCATTGTACGAAATATTGTTTCTTATTATTCATTACTCTCTTAATATAATTTTTTTAAATAACCATGATTTTTGAAAGGAATTAAATTATGTTCGCCAAATAATTTGGCGATATTCTTTTTTCTGCCAAGGATGACCGATATCAAATCTATTCCGCTGCAACATATTAGTATCTTATGACAAATACTTTATTTAGACATTTGAAAACAAATTTGACTTCAAATTATGATAGAATATTTATCATTTTCCTTTTAATTAGTATAATAGTTGGAAATTTATTGTGTTAATATCATCCTTTGAAATGAAATGTTTATGTTTTCAATCGAATTCGGACGTTTACCATTTTTTTTTTTTTTTTTCCTAGAGTTTTGAAATTAAAAATTCAAATTTTGTCAATTTTACAACAAAAACAACTTAATCTAACGTATGGACATGATAATTAATACATATCTATACCTAAATATGGGGATTATTAAAATCGGGAAATAATTTTCTCGATTTTTAATAATTTTTTATAAAAAATTCCAATGGGCGCTTAACATAGGAAATATTTTTCATGCATCCACGAACGGCCAGTGACGTCATCACTTCGCTTGCGTATTTCTTTCTATCTTTTCCTTGCGAAAAATGTCCGATCTACTTCAGCATCAAAATTTAAAAAAATGTCCAGAATTATCAATAAGAAAATGCCTTTAATATAATGCTCAGTTAGCTTTTATGCCAAGCGTGTTTCATACGCCGTACTTAAAAAAAAAAATCTGAAGTTGAGGTATATAAAAGAATGCTATGAAATAAAATTCAGAAGAAATATGTTAGATTTGTAAATTACTATTTTATTTTAAAGTTATAAAGTGTCATTTTCTCATCGACCAATTTAATATTTAGTATTTTTTTATTTTTCGCGTGAAAGCATATTTCATTTTATGTTGAAAACAATGAATAAATAAATAAATAAAAATATGTCGTAAACTTCTTTTGGCAACAATTAAAAATTTAAATGGCTTATATTAAGTCAATTACCAGTCATATTTTAATTAATTTTAAAAAATCTAATCAAATTTCTGGTATAAATAGTAGCCTATGTTCTATTCCAGACTATTCTCTATCTCTGTACCAAATTTCATCCAGATCCGTTTAGCAGTTGTTGCGTGATTCAGTAACAAACATCCATCTATCCATCCATCCATCCAAACTTTCGCATTTATATATTAGCATAGATATATCACGGAAGATATGGAAACAAAATTATAAAAGGAGGCAGTATGGATATCAAAACACTTTCAGTGTTAGTAAGAAAAATACTGTGAGAACGATAACAGTCCTTTCAAACTATAACAGGAAAGAGTTCTAAATACAGTGTAAAAAAATAACTTTTACCAGCTGCAAGAAACTCTCTGTGATTGGAGAAAATAATTATTTTCTCCAATCACAGAGAGTTTCTTGCAGCTGATAATAGTTATTTTTACTTTCTTCTATATGTAATATAGAGAAAGTATTGGATTCGTAAAAATTTTCGACCTCGGGTTTTTGATGGATTTACATGTTTTGAGAGCTGTAGAACACGATTTGACCATTTTTAGAAAATGTCTGTCTGTCTGTCTGTCTGTCTGTCTGTGTGTGTGTGTGTGACAAAATTTTGTGGGAACTGTATCTCAGGAACTACTGCACAGAATTTCATACAAATTGGTATGTAGTTGCACCTTGACATAAATTAGTGCCTATCAACTTTTGGTAAAAATCGTCTTACAGGTTGCGTTGCCATCCCGCTTTTTCTAAATTTTTAACATGGTGATATAGGGCAAAATTTTGTATAAATGTGCATAAAGAGAATTATTTTTTAGTAATCATTATGAAATTTACAAGAATTATTTATAATAGAGATAGTCAACTGGGAAAAATTTTTTGCACGTGTAGGAGCCTCGTGAACCTCCCTGGGGGGGAAGTCCCCCCTCGAAGGGGGCAAATTTACAAGATGGGTATCTTTCGAAAGGTCTCGTCAATACCTTTAAAATGAATGGTTGAACTATAAATCTGTGATAATTTAAAACAAAGTTATCGATTTTTTTTACTTTTTACGAAAAAAAACTTAGAAAAAAAATCTTTTTTTTTTTTTTTTTTTTAAACGAAATTTAACCAAACTTAGTATTTACTTGGCTCCTGACATAAACTGGTGCTGATTAGATTTGGGGATCAATCGCACAACAGGAGGCGCTGTGATCGTATTTCTTCTAAATTTTTAACATGGTAGTATAGGACAAAATTTCGCATAAATGTACATAATGAGAGTTATTCTTAACCTGTGATTGTAAAATTAATATGAATTATTGCTAATAGTAGTAGTTAATTAGGAAAAAAAATTGTGCATGTGGGGGCATCGCTTCCCCCCTCCCTGGGGGGAATTACGTCCCGGGGTGGGGTAAATTTACAAGATGGGTATCTTTCGAAAGGTCTCGTCAATACCTTTAAAACGAATGGTTGAACTATAAATATGTGATAATTTAAATTTTTACTTTTAACGAAAAAAAACTGGGATTTTTTTTTTTTTTTTTTTTTTAATGTTGTTACTGAGTGAATTTGTATAAAAAAATATAGAAGAAAGTCTTGTGGTAGCCACAACATACTAGTTTTACAGTGTAGTAATGTTACGTTGTTATATATTTCAAATAAGCAATTTTTGAAGCACAAAAGTGTGAGAAATAACACAATAGAGGTGTTTCTATGCATTAAAAAAGATTTATCTTTCAATCTTGAGAACAAACTGCTTTTTAGCTATGCGGCGGCACTCGAACATTTTACAAAATAAGCCGTTTCGCAAGTTATTGGAAATTTACGAATTTCTTAACATGGCAGTATAGGACAAAATTTCACATAAACGTCAATTTTGAGAGATATTTTCATCGTAAAGATGTCAGACTACTTTTGAAATATTATTTAGGAGACTGGCATGAATATTAATGACTGTGAATTTTCCAATATAAAGATTTCGTAAGTTATTGGAAATTTACGAATTTCTTAACATGGCTGAATAGAGCAAAATTTCACATAAACGTCAATCTTGAGGGATATTTTCAACGTAAAGATGTCAAACCACTTTCGAAATATTATTTAGGATACTGGCATGAATATCGTAGACTATGATTTTTCGAATTTAAAAAATTCGTAAGTTATTTGGAATTTACGATTTACTTAACATGTCAGAATAAGGCAAAATTGAGCATAAACTTCCATTTTGAGGATCTTAAATACATTAGACAACTTCACAATTACGTTTATGATATTTGTTTGAACATGATTGAATACAAATATTCTAATAGGAAAATTTCGTAAATTATTCGTAATTTACGATTTTACCAACATAGCGAAATTGTAAATTTTTCATATAAATATGAATTTTGAGAATTATTGCATTGGAAATAGTAGCATGAAAACTAAACAACGGAATTGACCCCGATAAAATAAATTAATAGATTAGAATAAGATAAATATATCGAAGGGAACGGTGGATAGCCTATTAGGCGGGGATTTCATTCTGTCACTGTATCAAGCTTTGGTAAAATTCATTTCTTTTAACATAATTATAATATGTCTCGCACTAGAAATTTCTGAGAACATAAATATGATGGGGAACTGAGCAGAGTCCACCTATGCCAACTAGTTTGTAATAGAGATAGTCAACTGGGGGGGGGGGGGGGGAATTGTGTATGTAGGAGCTTTGCCTCCCCCCCTGGTGGGAAAGTCCCCCTTCGAGGGGAGTAAATTTTCATGATGGGTATCTTTCAAAAGAGCTCGCCAGTACCTTTAAAACAAATGTTTGAACCATCGATCTGCAATAATTTAAAACAAAGTTATCGAACAAACCTGTATTTATAGTATTAAATTTCAGGGTAAGAGAAAGTCGTGTGAGTGACACACCATATTATTTTTATTCCCTATGACAACTTTTATATACCCTCCTTCTGTAATTGCGGTGGTTTAAATGAAATGCCATGGTTCCGTTGCATTTAGCATAATTAAATTTTAATTGACATTTTTAAGAAGAATTATGCTTATTTCTGTGGGAAAAGGTGTCCATCTATAGGACACAATATACAAAATATTTTCGATGACTTATACATTTATACAAGTGATGGCACAAATATTTATGTTACATAAAATTGCGTGTATAATGTCTGTGTCTCGTGTATAGACGAGTGCACAAAAGAATTTGATACTATTACGATCTATACGCTATGAAAAAAAAAAAAAAACTGCAAGTTTACTGAAATGTTTATATCCCTGTAAATTTACAATAATTCTTAGTTAAAAATAAATAATTGAGATTCTCAATCTTTATTCTGTATCCATTTTTGTTATTTACTTTTTTCAATATAAATTAAAAATGAATGGTTCTACTTTAGAAAAAGCATTCGAAGTCCCAAATATCAATAATAATAATAGTCTCGCCAATGATAGTTAATGTGAATTAATATTACTCAATACAATGCCTCTATAAAATATACTTTTTAACATATCTTCCTGTGCTTAAGATAAAGTCGTCTTCTGTTTCAATTTTGAACGGAATTTCTTTCGAGTGCTGGTCGGGCGTCATTTACGTTGTAAAGTGCTCGAAAACATCTTGACCACTGTAGACACTGGACTGTTCATTTGACATTCAATTTGGTAAAATTATTTATCTCTCATAACACAAGCTTATGAGTTAGATGGTTATGCACATATAAATATACACTTCCATACAGATAGACAGAAACTAGCAGGCTACGCACGCTTCGCTGGTCACTCATTTAAATGAATTTTCAAAAGAATCGAATCACTATTTATTTTTTACTTTCTCTTAACCTTACGGTAAAGAAAGTATTATTTTAGGGTCAAATTTTCGAAAGCGAGTTTTTCTTATATTTACACGTTCTGGGGTCCCCTGAATATGAAAATCACGTTTTTAGCGAATGGTCTGTCTGTGTATCTGTTATCAGCCTATCTCAAGAACAAATGGTAGCAGAAATTCCAAACTCGGTATTCTAAATGTGCATCGTATAGGGATGCTACACTAAGTTTTTCGTTGAGATGAAGCAAATGGTTCATGTACAAGGACACTCAAAAGTATTCAAATACATTACGTCTATGGGAGAAATTGCAGGTAAATAGAGTTTAACGTCTATAGACTGCACTAAACCAAATGAAACGAATATATATTTTTTGTAATAGAGATAGTCAACTGGGAAAAAAACTTTTTGTATGTAGGAGCCTCGCCACCCCCCTCGCAGGAGTAAATTTTCATGATGGGTATCTTTCAAAAGAGCTCTCCAATACCTTTAAAACGAAGGGTTGAGCCATCGATCTGCGATAATTTAAAATAAAGTTAACGAATTTTTTCATTTTTAACCAATTTTTTTTTTTTTTTTTTTTTTAAATGTAATATTGAGAATAAATTCAACTTTTTTTTAATATATTTAGTGTTATACTACTTCTCTAATATGAAAAATCGTCTGCATTATCATGGAAGATATTTTTTTTAAATAATAATTTTAGTAAATTATTTTTACTGAGTGAATTTGTATAGGAAAATATAGAAGAAAGTCAACACACTAGTTATTTATTGTTAGTGGATGTGCTTTACTAATAATATTTTACCATTTCTGGGAAAGCTGTTCGGTAATTGAAATAAATTCCTCATAGAGATATGGTAAGTAATGTAATGTTTTAAACTAAATATTCATCACTTGTTTATGTGCTTTACTAATAATATTTTACCATTTCTGGGAAAGCTGTTCGGTAATTGAAATAAATTCCTCGTAGAGATATGGTAAGTAATGTAATGTTTTAAACTAAATATTCATCACTTGTTTATGTGCTTTACTAATAATATTTTACCATTTCTGGGAAAGCTGTTCGGTAATTGAAATAAATTCCTCATAGAGATATGGTAAGTAATGTAATGTTTTAAACTAAATATTCATCACTTGTTTATGTGCTTTACTAATAATATTTTACCATTTCTGGGAAAGCTGTTCGGTAATTGAAATAAATTCCTCATAGAGATATGGTAAGTAATGTAATGTTTTAAACTAAATATTCATCACTTGTTTATGTGCTTTACTAATAATATTTTACCATTTCTGGGAAAGCTGTTCGGTAATTGAAATAAATTCCTCATAGAGATATGGTAAGTAATGTAATGTTTTAAACTAAATATTCATCACTTGTTTTTTGTATATTTACATGTTTTGAGGCTTTCTGATTACCGTAGTCTTTGTCTGTGTCTCTTAGAGTAACTTAAAAACGAATAATTTTGGAGATCCAAATGTTGTATTCTGAAGTTAATATAAGTTTGTTACTGGAAAAGTTTGATCAAGATTGATAAGTTTCAAGGAATGTTGCGTGTGAAAATTGTTTGTATAATTTTAAGTAAACTTTTAATATTAATAACAGAATTAAATTCTATATAAATGTAGGTGCGTTAGTGAAACGGGGGGTTGAGGAGGCCGGTAGTCCCCCTCACACAGATATAATTATCATATAAAACTTTTCCGAAGCCTAATTTGAATTGTGTAACACAGGTTTACATAATAGTACTCGTTATCTAACCTCTTAATCTCCAACCTGTATTTATAGTATTAAATTTCAGAGTAAGATTACTCACCAGATTATTATATTACATTTTGGGCATTGTAACATAATTAAAAATTCCCTTTAAGGTCAAAAAGTGAAAATAACGCATTACAAATTAAATTAAATTAAATATTTCTTCCGTTTTGCAACAACAATGCTCTAGGGTCTTATGTGAATGATTCTCAAGAATGAATCAACAACTGTTTACAAATTTAATGGATTATGTATGGGAAATAAGTACGCTGTAATTTAAAAATTGCAGCTCTTAGAACTTCAAAACTGATACTTTTTTAAAAGTTATTCATTATGCTTTAATATTAGACTGTTTTTTGTTTACTATTATTTTAAGATAAAAGCAATCGAGTGATATCGCGTTGTGAAACTTTGAAACGCAATATCTTTAAATCTAATAACTTGATGTATAAAGTGTCCTCACAAAAAACGAACAGTTTTTAGAGCTCTTTTAAAAGAAGTATAACAGCTATGCAGTATCTTTTAAAAAAGTTATGAGTTTTTAGCAAAAAAAAAAAAAAAAAAAAAAAGGCCGACATTCATCACCAAAGTAGTTATAAATGCAGATCAATCAATAATAGGTGTTGTCCGCCAACAAACTCTTTGCTTTATTTCAATAGATATATATGTTTTAAGTAATGTGGAATGAAGAAATGAATAATGCAAGAGGATGCTTTTTATTTGCAGTCGTTTCATTCTGTTGGATGTCCATCTCTGTTGGGTGTCCCTGTAAACTGATTCTATGTCTGTCTACATCTTTTTAAGCATTTCGAAGGCATACGCTCACTTTTCATTCAGGTCAAAAAATCACTTAAGAGTTCTGTCGTTGTCGTTCATAGACTACAATGATAGGATTTTTTTTTTTTGTGTGTGTGTGTGTGTTTCCTTTATTCGAAACAAAAACAATCTATACACCAATAAAAATTATACAATTCACTCCATGTAACTCATAAATATTTGACGTCATTTGAATAAATAGATAACGCTACCGAAAATCCGTTGTGGGGTGGTTCAGTACTTAGATTAATTAATAAGCAAACGATGGAAAACAGGCTATTAAATATCTTAATAGCATATCTTTATTTCATTATTAGAAAAGTTAGCGAACCGAATTCCGAATGCGGGAAAAAATTCAAAATCAAACTCGAAATGTACAAAACTCGGCCTCATGCTGTTTGCTCGCTAATAGATCAAAGTTTGTTGACGAAAACATTCTTAAATTCGTGAAATCCATGAAGGTATAGTGTAGATCTTATCACTAAAAAGATCTCCGAACAGAAATAAATGAAGATTTTGAGACCCATTTTTTATAGTACGAAGAACTAATAAAGACTTTATTTAACCAAATTTATCCAAACAGAAGTTTAGCCGAAATTTTCCTGATGCAGAACGTTTTGGATGAAAACATTTTCGGGTTTCTTACTTAGACGTCCTTGTTTGTTGTTGCGTGATACCACTGTGGTGTGTGGTACCGCACCACAACTCTCAGTCAATTATTGTGGTGTGACAGCGCAGTCGAGTTTAGTATTACACCCAGACCTAAATGCATTTAAATGAAGAAGAAGAAAGTGGTGTTAGTCGTAGTTTTAGAGGTTTGTAACGATTGACGTTTATATGATTGTTGAATCATATAAACGCTACCGAAGGCAACGGGTTGGACTAGTTGGTTGATTGCCTTTTAATGGCACAAGGCAACGGGGACCCGAAGCAATTAGCTAAAAGTATTTAAAAAATGCATTGTCGTCGTGTTCTGAGATTTTTCTAAAAGTTTCAAATTTCTAGCTAATCATATAACTTCTCGATTACGAGAAGTTATATGATTGTTGAATCATATAAACGCTACCAAAGGCAGCGGAGACCCAAAACAGTTGGCTAAAAGTAAAAAAAAAAAAATGCATTGTCACCGTGTTCTTAGCTATTCTGAAAGTTTCAAATGCCTAGCTAGTCGGGAAGTTAGTTAAAAATCGATTGTTATTCTCTGTGCGTCCACACACAGACAGAGTCCAAGGAAATCTCTTAGCCATTTATATATATACTAGCCGCCTTCGGCGACCAGCTGGTTCGCGATCCTTGAAAAATCCGACTTTATGAAACTCCCGCTCGGTGGCGCCTGCGGCGCCTTTTTCCCGCTTCAGATCTTACAACAGCTTATTGACATATAGTAAGAATATCTTTATTGAAAAGTTTAATTGCAGTAAATTCCCGCTCGGTAGCCTGCGGCGTCCTCTGCCACTTTTAATATCTGAAACAGCCTGTTCGCTCACCATGTTATGATCTTTCAAATTTCTGACTTTAGCAAAGTCCCGCTCGGTGGCGCCTGCGGCGCCTTTTCCCGTTTTAGAACATACAACACCTTCCTCGCTCATTAGAATTTAAAATATTAAAAATTTTAAAATATTGCATCACCATCTGGCGGTAGAAATTTCTGTAATCTAATGTTCAATTCTAAATCAACAAACCTTTCAAATGATGTATTACTTGTGAAAATATTTTAATTAGTAGCTGAGATACAAAAGAACACCTAAACAGGAAACCTTAAAACGTGTAAATCGGGTAAAATTTCGAATAATACTTTCGATAATATAAAAGAACTTTAAAATATCTTTCGAATGATGTATTAAAAATAATATAATCATAATTAGAATTTGAAATATTGAAATTTTAAAATATTTCAGCGCCATCTGGCGGTAGAAATTTCTGTAATCTACTGTTCAATTCCAAATCAACAAAGCTTTCAAATGATGTATTATTTATGAAATTATTTTAATTAGAAGCTGAGATAAAAAAGAAAACCAAATACCTTGCCTTAAAATCTTAATATGCCAACCAGTTTCAAACGCTGTAACTCTTTTTTTTTTTTTTTTTTTGCCTTTTTTACCTCTCCCTCAAGCCCTCCCTAATAATCGTACTCTTTCAAAAATATTCACAATCGAATTATCGGGCATTAAAACTACATACTACGAAATTTCGACGGCTGCAAATACTGCAAAATATAAAAGAAGACAATCTTTTTCCAATAAATATGTCATTTTTTTAATTATTCATATATTTTTATGAAAATTGAACAGTAGCTTTATAATATGCTGTCTTGGCCGAATATTAATTCAAATGTAACGTGAATGAAAATTTGAAAAAAATTGAAAATTGCAATTTTTCCCCCCAGTATAAAACACATGATATCTTAATTGATTAGAACCATTTCCGATTTCATGACAGACAGTTGTCTCGTATGTGTTTTGTTTCCGATCGAGACCGCTTAGAAAATCGTCTGCCTGTTGCCAACTAAATTTTATAGTTTAGTTAATTTTAAAAAATCTAATTCATGTATCGATAAGCCGCTTGCACTCTTAGATTCGGAAAAAAATCCCCTTTCATTTGGTACCAAATTCGTAACGATCGGACTAATATTTCTAATTTATTTTCCATTTTTTTCTGCTTTTAACTCCGTTAAAATATCTACTTTTATGCAATCGAGGTGAATTCTGAGGCATTGAGATCGCTTTTTGATTAAGACATAGGTCTACATTTTAATTAATATCTCCGCAACTAATTAAAATTTTTAAATTCTGTTTTGACTATCAACTCGGGAAGGCTTCTGAGCACCCGTTTGTCAAATTGTATACTTCTGCGTTCAGTAGGGGCTGAACGTATAGATGCACAGACAGACAGACAAACATCTTCTTTTATTATTATAGACTAGCAGGCTACGCCCGCTTCGCTGGTCACTATTTTAAAATGAATCACAATAATTAATGAATTCTCAAAATTGCATTAATTTTTATCATGTGATAAAAATAAAAGAAAAAAAATTTCTGATCAGGAAAAATGTCGCACCGGGTCCCCACTGCCTTCGGCAGCGTAGACCCGTGCGATGCGCGCACGTATTCTTTCTCCACCCTTATGACTTCTCGAAATTCTATGTTATTACTCATAAACTTTCATTCTTAAGGAAAGGAATTAAAAAATATATCATTTAGCATCGGATAAAAACTCTCACCGGGACCCCACTGCCTTCGGCAGTGCAGACCCGTTCGCACGATATACGTGCGATGTACACGTATATTCCTCCTCAACTCAAACTTTTATTATTAAGAAAATAAAATGTAAAAAAAATCTTTTATCATCGGGTAAAAACTCGTACCGGGGCCAAAACCCATGCGCGCTGCGCGCGCACATGTTAAGATATACGTGCGGTGAGCGCACAAATTCCTTCTGAAATCAAACTCTTATTCTTAAGAAAAGAAAATTAAAAAAATCATTTCTTATCAGGTAAATTGTCGGACCGGGTCCCCACTGCCTTCGGCAGCGTAGTCTCCTGCGCGCTGCGCGCCAATTCCTCCCCCACCCTTCCAGACCCTCCTAATTAATTTACATATACCAATTTTGAACGGTCTTACTCATTTAGCTGAGATGCAAAAGAAAACCTGATCAGGACACCTTAAAACTGTAAATCAGTTGAAATCTCGAATTCTACTTTCGATAATATAAAAGAACTTTAAAATATCTTTCGAATGATGTATTAAAAATAATTTAATCATAATTAGAATTTGAAATATTGAAATTTAAAAATATTATAGCGCCATCTGGCGGAAGAAATTTCTGTAATCTATTGTTCGATTCCAGATCAACAAAGCTTTCAAATAATGTGTTACTCATGAAATTATTTTAATTAGTAGATGAGATACAAAAGAAAACCTAATCAGGACACCTCAAAACGCGTAAATCGGGTGAAATGTCGAATTCCATTTTCAATTATGTAAAAGTACTTTAAAATGTGTATCAACTCAAATAAGCTTTCAAATGATGTCTTACTTATGAACTTTTTTTAATTAATAACTGAGATAAAGAAAAAAAAACTAATTCAGGACACCTCAAAACGTGAAAATCTGGGGAAAATTTTCGATAATTTAAAGGAACATTAAAATATCTTTCGAATGATGTATTAAAAATAATTTAATCAAAATTAGAAATTGAAATTTTAAAATATTACAGCGCCATCTGGCGGCAGAAATTTCTATATTCCAATGTTCGATTCTAAATCAAAAAAGCTTTCTAATGATTTATTACTTATGAAATTATTTTAATTAGTAGCTGAGATACAAAAGAAAACTGATTCAGGACACCTCAAAACGTGTAAATCTGTTGAAAACTTTCGATAATTGAAAAAAACTTTAAAATATCTTTCAAATGATGTATTAAAAATAATTTAATCATAATTAGAAATTGAAATATTGAAATTTTAAAATATTAGAGCGCCATCTGGCAGTACAAATTTCTGTATTCCACTGTTCGATTCCAAATCAAAAAGCTTTCTAATGATGTATTACTTATGAAATTATTTTAATTAGTCTCGAATTCCATTTTCGATAAATTAAAAGTACTTTAAAATGTGTATCAACTCAACAAAGCTTTCAATTGATGCATTACTTATGAAATTTTTTAATTAACAACTGAGATACAAAAGAAAACTGATTCAGGAGACCTCAAAACGTGTATATCTGGTGAAAACTTTCGATAATTTAAAAGAAATTAAAAATATCTTTCGAATGATGTATTAAAAATAATTTAATCATAATTAGAAATTGAAATATTGAAATTTTAAAATATTACAGCTCCATCTGGCGGTACAAATTTCTGTATTCCACTGTTCGATTCCAAATCAAAAAAGCTTTCTAATGATGTATTACTTATGAAATTACTTTAATTAGTAGCTGAGATACAAAAGAAAACTGATTCAGGACACCTCAAAACGTGTAAATCTATTGAAAACTTTCGATAATTTAAAAGAACTTTAAAATATCTTTCGAATGATGTATTAAAAATAATTTAATCATAATTAGAAATTGAAATATTGAAATTTTAAAATATTACAGCGCCATCTGGCGGTACAAATTTCTGTATTCCACTGTTCGATTCCAAATCAAAAAAGCTTTCTAATGATGTAGTACTTATGAAATTATTTTAATTAGTAGCTGAGATACAAAAGAAAACCTAATGAGGAGATACAAAAGAAAACCTCAAAACGTGTAAATCGGGTGAAATCTCGAATTCCATTTTCGATAATGTAAAAGTACTTTAAAATGTGTATCAACTCAACAAAGCTTTCAAATGATGTATTACTTATGAACATTTTTTAATTAATAACAGAGATATAAAAGAAAAGTGATTCAGGAGACCTCAAAACGTGTAAATCTGGCGAAAACTTTCGATAATTTAAAAGAACTTTAAAATATCTTTCGAATGATGTATTAAAAATAATATAATCATAATTAGAAATTGAAATATTGAAATTTTAAAATATTACAGCGCCATCTGGCGGTACAAATTTCTGTATTCCACTGTTCGATTCCAAATCAAAAAAGCTTTCTAATGATGTATTACTTATGATATTACTTTAATTAGTAGCTGAGATACAAAAGAAAACTGATTCAGGAACACCTCAAAACGTGTAAATCTGGTGAAAACTTTCGATAATTTAAAAGAACTTTAAAATATCTTTCGAATGATGTATTAAAAATAATTTAATCATAATTAGAAATTGAAATATTGAAATTTTAAAATATTACAGCGCCATCTGGCGGTACAAATTTCTGTATTCCACTGTTCGATTCCAAATCAAAAAAGCTTTCTAATGATGTATTACTTATGAAATTATTTTAATTAGTAGCTGAGATACAAAAGAAAACCTAATCAGGACACCTCAAAACGTGTAAATCGGGTGAAATCTCGAATTCCATTTTCGATAATGTAAAAGTACTTTAAAATGTGTATCAACTCAACAAAGCTTTAAAATGATGTATTACTTATGAACATTTTTTAATTAATAACAGAGAAAAGAATATATAAAAGAAAACTGATTCAGGAGACCTCAAAACGTGTAAATCTGGTGAAAACTTTCGATAATTTAAAAGAACTTTAAAATATCTTTCGAATGATGTATTAAAAATAATTTAATCATAATTAGAAATTGAAATATTTAAATTTTAAAATATTACAGCGCCATCTCGCGGTACAAATTTCTGTATTCCACTGTTCGATTCCAAATCAAAAAAGCTTTCTAATCATGAAAAACGGCAGTTTTTCGAGTGACGCAAGCGGAAGCCCAAACTGACGCTGCGAACTCATATATACGGCTAGTTCGACTTCAAAGAGATTTGTAAAAGCCGATACTTAATATCTCAGCAAATATGCCATATTTTGTTCTGATCTTTTCAAAATAGTCTTTTATCTTCGGTCTTAATCTATCCTGAAATTTTTACATTTCTACATGCAGTATGTTTTGAGATCTGAATCTCAATTTAAAGCCAAAATGGGAAAACGGTTGGAGTAATGGACTCAAATTCTGAAAAATATCTCTAAAACGGCTCGAAGGATTTTCATATAATTAATATATGTTGTTAATAGGATCTTTCTGAATCTAGTAACGTCTTCGTTTTTTTCAGGAAAACTCTTGTTTTTTATAAAAGTTATTTTAAAAATAGAACTATATTACTCCGCCAATTGCATGCTTTTCTTCGGTTAAAAAGGACGTGATGCGGTTATTACTTCTTGCTTTCAAGGCTTCAGTTGCTCACGTTGGTTGGCTGACCAACGTAAATGCAGTCAATAAATTTTTGCTATGAAGAAAATATTTTTAATTTTAAAATTTCCCATTTCGTCAAAAAAGTATTTAGATAATATTTAAAATAAGAAGAAGTAATTTTTAATTATAGATATTCTATTTCATCGTTATTCACAATAAATTAAAAAAGTTTTAAAGCGAAAAAGTTTAAATCACGCATGCACACAAATTTATACCATGGTCCATGGTCTTTGAAGCGCATGCGTACATCATCTAGATCCGGCGTTCTCTAGATGCTAGTTATTTACCTTTACGCTGTATCCCTGCGCTTGTTATTATTTTATTTTGAAAACAGCACTTTTCGGAGAATACTGAACTGAGATATATTGTTTCTGCATCGGTTATTTTTATGTTAAAACTTTAAAGTACGTTTATTTATTTATTTATTTTTTAAATACCAGAGATTGTTACGAAACGGAGGATCTTTAATCAGTCGGCGTTTCAAAATATTAAGCAATATATAAACATATATAGTGACTGCATTGTTTTATGGTAATATAGGCAGAGCTGTCTCAACAAACTTGTGTAACATAAAAATTGTTGTTACAAACGATAATTTTGGATAGCGTAGTTTCCATCTGTCTTGATTAACCATTGATCAACATCTAAAATATCATTGCCTTAAAACAATGAATTGCAGGGTTTAAGTTGAGTAAAAATTTTCTTTAGCAAAAAACTAGAATGAGAAGAAAAGCTTTAGCAAAATACTAAAATGCCAGAAATATTAGAAAAAGATGAATATCATTTGATATAGAATATACACATTATTCTAATCGCCTCGATATGTTTGATTTTCATTTGTCATTTAAACTTAAAAGTTTTTAATCAGGTCTTTAAAGAGTTATACACAGATGGTAATTTTTTTTTAATTTGAAATGAAAAACAAAAAAGGAAGACTGTAACCAGATCAATTTGAATATTGTACAAGCATATATTTTAAGTCATTTATTGGCAGACATGTAAAATATTAAACTTTTTAGATTATTACTTTATATAGTAAACTATTTAAAGCAATATTCTTTTTCTGGAGATATAAGTATCACTATATGCATGTAAAACTACATTAAGCTTATACTGATCTGAAAATAAAAATATAACTTACCAAAATAAAAAAAAAGGTAAGTAATATAAGTGAAATTTGTTTATTACTATTCAAAGCTTTTTGGTTTACAATTTATAAATTTTCTTTCATTCATATTAGACCGCTTTACAAATGCCTCAATGTTTATTTACAAGTTGATTTCATGTATGCGATTCTTATGTGTAGTTCAGTGTTTAATTTTCCTTATATGCATTTTTTTTATTAGAGTTTGAGAATCTCACTCCTCAATATTTTTTTCTAGTGCGAACCCCGTTATGGGTTTTTAAGACCATACTTGAATCTGAGAAATTTTATTGATGATTCAAATGTTTACAGTTTTACTCATCAGAATAATTTTAATTCTGCAAACTTTTTATCCATTGTAAAAGAAGATATTTATTGATTAAAACAAAAGCATTGAATTAAAGAAAATAATATAAACTTTTTCAGACACAAACAATAAAATACACTAAATTTAACCTAAAAATACAAAGCATGAAAATACTGATGGTTAAATTTTATGGTATTTTTATATTTTAATGCATAAAATAAGCCTGTAGAGGAGTTTTTCTGCTGTTATGCATGAATAATAGTTGAGTAATCAATATAAATACTCCACATAGTATTAACAGCAGGTGAATCCCCTTTAATTATATTGGAAAAATTGTTATGAAAATGACTCGATGATTTTTTAAAATAATTTTATTTTCATAATTAAAAAATACAGAGGTCGATTTAGTTTTATGTGGCACTTGTGCTATGCTATCAGCAATTGGCGACAGTTTGGGACTCGCCCCTAAGGGTGGTCCGAAGACTTGCCATCCCAATTTTGATGATCCATAAGGCGAAGGTGAAAACTTTTTCAGCTAAAAAATGCAGAATACTTAAATTTGTTTTTACTTTTCTCAAAATTTATTTCTTTAATTTTTAATACTTCATTAAGCTATAAAGCAGGGGAAAAAATGAACAAAGTGCTTTTTTTGCACTTCATAAATACAAAGTGAAACATTAAAAATTAAATCAAAAACTGATTTTGAAAAACAAGAACAAATTTGAAGTTTATGAATTTTTTGAATGTAAATGCAGAATTGGAAAAAAAAATCATTTGATAATGAGTAATTCTCATAAATTTCTCCAATAACATGGGATTTGGTTGCCGTTGGCAGAGAAAACTCGATTGGCAAAGCATTTCTCAGACCATGTAAGGTTGTGTGCATTTCATAAAAATTTTGTTGATTTTTAATTTTTTTAGGCATAACTTTTGAACACAAAATAATAATAGTGGTAGTATTGGATAATGGATGTAATCATGAAAAACGACAGTTTTTCGAGTGACGCAAGCGGAAGCCCAAACTGAACGCTGCGAACTCTTATATACGGCTAGTTTGACATCAAAGAGATCTGTAAAATGTTTTAAGTAGAAAAAAAGATGCAGTGAGACTTTTGAAAAGCAGACTGTGGAACAAATGCACAAATAGAAAAATCGCGTGCAGAATTAAAAAAAATTAAAGACAAAACTCACTTATTATGAGACTAACAAGCAACATTACTCACTTGAAAAAATGGAATTCCTGCTCACCAAAAGGATATTATTTTGCTTGTGAAAAGCAATTAACTTAGCCAGCAAAAACAACATTGCAGAGATACCTGCGTCCCTTTAGTGGTGAACTTGGTGTTACTAATTTAATAAAAGAAAGACTGATGGAAGAATCGAACAATCTAAATAGCTTCGAAAAATTCTCGTCATCTTTAATAGATGAGATGGCAATCAAGCAAAATTTGATATGTGATGCAAAATCAGATAGTTTCTTTTGTTTTAAAACAAACAGTGAAGAAAAAAGTACTAGTCAGCTAGTTTGCTTTGTTTTCTAATTAGAGGGATTTCAACAACTTTCCATGGGAAAATGTGGTCTTTTAGACCGATACCCGGCATAAAACGAATGTCGCTATGTTTTGTCTGGAGTTGGAAAACTTGACCCCAATGATAAAGAAAGGTACATTTTTCTCAGCTTTGACCAAAATCACGTAATTTAATCCCGATTTAGTATATCGAGATCGATACTTTTTAATAGTAACCTTTTTGTATCGGAACTTTGTTTTTCTTTTTGTGCCGAAAGCTCATGTGTGTTTATCGTAATGCGTCTCAGCTGAATGATTTTTTTTAACGTGTTTTTAAGATTTAAAAATTAGTTTTTCAAGTATATTTTATTATTATTTTTAAATAAATGGAATTAGCATTTAGGGAAAAAATAGTGTGTGTTAGTAATTGATGCAGTACAGATTTTCATGCATTTTCTGATTCATGCGCTACAAATTAGGGGTATCCAGTGATTTTTTTTTTTTTTTTTTAATATCGGGATCCTGACTGCTGCAGTACAGATTTTTATACATTTTCTGATTCATGCGTTACAAATTAGGGGTATCCAGTGATGTTTTTTTGGTTTTAATATCGGGATACTGACCACGGCAGCACAAAATTTCATGCAAGCCTGTAATTTTAAAAAATTGTAGAAAATATTCGAGTTATATATTTAACATCATTATTTCCACTGAATATTATGTGCTTGTCATTATCAACAGCCCAGTGGCAGAAACACGGCGACATAGTCGCGGACACAGAAAAACGGCTTGTGGACAGTTTTTGTCCGCACTGATAAAAAAATTTGTCTGCAACTTTCGAATAACAATTCACTTAAAAAAAAAATTCTGTATCAAAACTACAACTAATACTTTTATTATTTATAATTATTTATATTGTGTTGTGTCAAACATTGCTATAAAATATATAATTGAATGAGATGAATTGAATGAATACACACAATTGTTTATACTATATTGTTCTGCAGTAAAATTGTATTCGTGTATTGTTGCACGAGATCCCTACTGATGTTAAGCCCTCCCCCCCCCCCTCCAATCAGCTTTCAGGCTTTTTGAGTGTAAGCCATTTTCTCCCCTGATTACACACAAATTTTGCAGACAGATTATGAAATTTTAAAAGCCTGTTGCAGACAGCTACAAAACGTTCTGCCACTGGGATCAACAGTGAATTTTATGTGCTAAAGATTGAAAGCCGTTCGAAATTTTTTTTGTGGTGAAGTAACTCAAATTTCTATTACTGTTTTATATGTTTGTTTTATTAATCTTAAAAATATGCTTAATTAATTTCAGTGAATTTCAAAACAAGCACCTGAGTGAAAAAATAATTTATTTTCTTAAAATGTATTTTTTAAGTTTTGTAATGATTCAGAGTATCGATTCATCCAGTGAGCTGTACATCGGCAACAGCAGTATGTGCCTAATAGTAAAGCTGTTCCACATTTCTTTTTTAATTCATCATTTGCCAATTTGTTTCAAGGTTGCCATGGGTACAGTAACAACATATGAGAGAATGAACCCATAGACCTATTATAAGAGTGGACGGGACAATGGCAGCCTTTTTTAGTGGCAAAGATAACTCATAAAAAAGGTCATGTGACTTTTGATCTACAAGACGCCAAACTGGCCAATATTGAAATTTACTCGCCATGCTATAAACTCTGCTTTTTATTAAGCAGGCGATATTTTTCTGTTTTCTTTGAAAATTATTTTTAAAATTTTTATTTCTCTTTAAAAAATATATTGTTTTGAATGTAAAAAGAATTTTATACCAAGAAATTGTAATTAGATATTAAAAGCCCTAGAAATTATGTAAAACAAGGATTTTCACAGGTAAGATTCTTTTTAATATTTTATTATTTCGTTCTTTTTAAGTAATTATTTTTATAAAATGTTTATAATTGCTATACTTAATTCTCTAAATTGAATTAGTTTGAATATATTATACTTTATATCATTTCAAAAATGTCCATGATTATTTATGAGCAGTGATAGAAATTGGGAAGGAAAGGGAAGGCGTCATATGATGCCTGCTGTAAATATTTTAGGCGGCAAATTGAAATTTCTAGTTGCAATTTCTGAAATTTGCTTTTAACATGACTAATAGAGTGATTATGAGTAAAACAATATTTTCTGAACTACACGTCAAAATTTCTGGAACACAGTTTAATATATTATATGTATTTTTTAGAGCTGTACCGAGTACTTGGTATATACTCGGCACTCGGCTTACTTGGCCAAATTTAGGCTATGTATTCGGCCAATACTGAGTAGTTGTGGAAATTTCACTATTTTTATGCATTATTGATAGAAATGTGTTAATGAGAGATATTTATTTTACAACTGAACTAAAAAAATATGAAAATATAAATACAGAGTCATTATAATTAAAATTTTTGCTATAACAGCTTTCTGCAGTTAAAATGGGCTGTTACCAAACTTAGTATAGAGATGATTCATGATCTGAGCTTTTAATTATAACTATCATGTAATATCAATATGCATTATTTTATAAATGCTTAGTACATGAAATTGTATCTATAAATCAGACAAAAATAAAATATTTTAGGAAAAAAAGAACCTCTTTGTAATATTAACACAAAATTTTCGTTATACATTTGTGCAAATAAAACTAACACACTTTCAAATTGGTAAGAAAAGATTGATTTTGAATTTTATACTATAAAATAACATAAAAAACTATCACCTATTCGGATACAGTCTACCGTTGAGCAAAAGTTGCGTTTATTTAGTATTTTAAGAACAAAAAAATAATAATAATAATAAAGAGTAGGGAGGGGGCATTTAACCAAATAAATGCTTTTATGGCATTTTACGTTATATATAAAAAAGGGTAAATACACTAAAACGTTATTTAAAACTTATTTTCATTAACAAATCTGTTGTTCCCAAAACCACCTGTCATTTTACATTTCTACGATCTGAAGATTAATGAAGCCTATCATGTTTGAAATTATAAAATATTTTAATGTTACCCTTTCATATGTGAATTTCATGTATCTTAAATTAAGCCTTAGTGACTAGTAACTTTTATATTCTCTAAGAATTATCTGAGTATGATAATTTCGCATCTAAAAAAGATGTTAAGAGTAAAGTTATCAGTTATGGTTTTAGTAAACCACTATGCTGAAAGTATCAAAATATAGCAATGAACTATATGTATTCTATGAACTATATGTATTCTATATGAACTATATGTATTATACTTTAATTATGTATGTACACTACAAAAGTTCTGCATGAAAGCATGCTGTTTACCATTTAACTAAATTTTATGTTCAAAAGCCTTTTCTTTAATTTTAAGATGTGCAAATTTCTTCATATATGCATCAATTATTATTTCTTACAACTACTCGGTACTCGGCCGAGTAGTAAAAGGCTGAGTACTCGGTATTCGGCTACTCGGCCAAAGTGCTACTTGGTGCAGCACTAGTATTTTTCTTACACATTACATCAGTATGTGCACACAGATAAATGTGTTGGTTCCATAGGTTATTTGTATGCATGTGTGGCGAGAGCGTTGCAAATTGCAGTTTTAAAAAAAGATAAGATTAAAAGGGATTAAAGGAAACTTTTTCTTTTTTATCTCTGTAAGCGGGTCGGGGGTGAAATATGCTGGAAATGCCCAGGTGTCTAAACGACATAGTCCCTGTGCGGTAGGGGGGAAAATATGATATGGACTTGGACCTTTCAAAGTTAAACAAAAATAAGTCTTTAAAAAAAAAGCTAGGCGTTAAATTTGACGACTGGAAATAATTTTATAGTCGTCAAATGCAATAATTTAGTCATATTTGACAACTAATGACTGCTAATTTCGAACACTGTTTATGAGAGTTAAAGCGAGTATAGACAAAACGAAGTTATAAACGCTTTTGAACTTTTTGGAGAGTGTTAATAACAAGGTAAAAATAAATTTCAGCAGCTGTTTCATTTTACGCAAGTTTTTCTTGCTGTATCTTTTAATAATAATAATAATATTTATGTTCAGAACAAAAAATCGTCAATAACGCGATACATGCCAAAAAAGGTAACCTTTTTCAACAGTAACGTGGTTTCATCTTTGCACCTTTTCTTATATTCCTTTAATAATAAAATGCTCTGTCCACTCTTATAATAGGTCTATGAATGAACTACCAAAAAAAAAAAAAAAAAGTTGATAGGCCTATTACAACCGGTGCTATGTTCAGATAAAGTCAAATTATGCCGATAAGGGGTCCCACTACCCCACCTTACCCTAAGTAATTTTTTTTTTTAAGCAACAATATTTTTGTTAGAACAAAAAAAAAAAAAAAATAAATAAAAAATAATGACTATAAAAATCAATAAAAAATTCTAAGCATAAAAAAAGTGAGTTATATCTATATTTCTCAATTATAATAAAACTGTAAATTTATAATAAAAGTCTATATATTGCATTAAATATTTTTATACTGCATTTATTACCTACTCTTATTTTGCCTTAAAAAAATAAAATATATTTATTTACAGATATTCATTCTGGGAGTGTACTGCATTAATTTTTTTTTTTTTTTATTAAAAATGACTTCATCAAATATCAATTCAAGATAATTTGCAACTTTTTATGTTGATTTATAATATTAAGAGAAAAATCCTTCATATGAAATTTACATTGAAATCTATGTGAAAAATTGTGGGAGAAAGGTTTCTACATTTCTAGTTTTTGCTTGTAAATATTTATTTATTATTACTCGTCACAGTTATAAAAGTAATAAACTGATCTGTCAAAGAGAATCTGTCAAAGTTCAATACATGCATCTTCATATACACTGATTTTCAAAAGATTACATTGATTAAATTGTTATTGAGTATTTTGAATAAAATATGTATTTATTATATACAATTGTTATAAAAAAGCAGCCAATTGTTACAAAAAAGCAGTGAAATCTCTCTTCAGTTATGATATCTCTTTCTGTTTTCTATTTCAAAAGCAAATTATTCTCACTTTTGCAATTGCATAGAAAATCTTGTGAAAAATTGTATGAGAAAAATTTCCAGATATTAAATATTATTTTTGTTTTGTAAATATCTGTATTGATTATTTGTCACTGTTATATTAAGCATTGAAAGATTGAACTGATCAAATATCTGCCAAATTTAGTGTGCCTCTTAATTTATTAGCTTTCCAAAAATACTTTATAACATCACATTTAGTTTTATAAGTAGAATGTGTAATATTTGTAAATATTCATAGATTATTAAATAAATAAGTAAAAAAAATTCTCTCTTGTAAAATTGCATATTGCATTTAAAATTTTGTGAAAATCTGCATGATAAAATTTACCAAATATTGAATTTTTGTTTTATTATTATCAGTATTAATTATTTGTCACTCTTACAAAAGCAGTAAATTGATCACATATCTGCCAAATTGAATGTGCATCTTCATGTATGTTGCTTTTTAAAAATATTTTATTATACACTAGCAGGCTACGCCCGCTTCGCTGGTCACTATTTTTAAATGAATCACTATAATTAATGAATTCTCAAAATTGCATTAATTTTTATCATGTGATAAAAAAAGAGAAAAAAAAAAATTCTAATCAAGAAAAATGTCACATCGGGTCCCAACTGCCTACGGCAGCGTGGACCCGTGCACAATGCGTGCAAACGAATGCATATATATGAACGCTGCGCTCGTGTATTCCTTCACCACCCTTATGATTTCTCAAAATTCCATGTTATTTCTCATAAACTTTCATTCTTAAGAAAAGGAATTAAAAAACAATCAATGCGGAAAACGATGGATGCGTGAACGATAGATTGGGGTTTCACTGTATATATATATATATATTTATATATATTTTTTTTGATAGTTTAGTTCATTTATTTTAAGTTTTTGCTGTTAATTTTTCGTATGAATTGTTTCACATTAATTAATTTTCTCGTAAGTTTTTCTTTAGTTATTTTTGTTACTTATTTACAACTATCTTGACTGAAAACATATATTATATTTTCATATATATATATATATATATCGTAAAAGTGCCTTTACTCTATTTAATTCCCCCCCCCCTCCCCCTTTCTGCTTTTCACATTTTGTTTGTTCTTAAAATACCTGATAAACAGCGATAGGCTGTATCCGAATAAGTGATAGTTTAACATTATTTATTCACCTTTGTATACCTATATAAACATTGACTTGTATTATATAAAATCGGACACTGGTTATATGAAAATGGAAACCGTAAGCTTCCTAAAATAGCATGAAATCACCTTCAGGCATCATTTTTTATTCCTAACTTTTGATCAGATTTTAAAAAATCTATTTTGTCATAATAAACATTTTATTTATGATTTACAAAATGCTAGTTTTTATCATCTTTAAAAAAATCTTACATTGTTAGTTACATGGTATTTGACTTATTTCAAAAATCAGTTTGCCAGCAGATAATTAAAAACTTTTTTCTACTGTTTGTTCTGTTTTAAGTAAGTTTTTATTTTTTGATTAATTTATTATTATTATTATTTTAAGTATAAATGCATAAAATTGTATTTATAAAATAGACAAAAATAAAATATTTTAGAAGAAAGAACCCTTATATAATAAATACTAAAATAGTAGATAAAACATTAGTTACATATTTGTGCAAATAAAAGTAAGACGCTTTTAAAACTGTAAGAAAAGATTGATTTTTAATTTAAAAAATAATTATGAAAAATATAAATACCCTGAAATATTATTAAAAGTATATTTTAATAATCAAATTTGTTGTTTTGCAAATTATGGCCCAAAACACCTATTTTTTTTTACTCTTCTAGAATTTGAAGATTAATGAAGTCTATCATGTTTGAAATGATAAAATATTTATTTTAATATTCTCATTTCATACATCTTAAATATGCCTGAGTATATAGGAACTTATATTCTCTAAGAATGATTTGCATCTGAGAAAGACTATATAATAAAGAATGAAATTATCAATTATTATGGTTTTAATAATCCACTAAGCTGGACGTATCAAATATAACAATAAACCTAATTGTGTATACTATACAATACAAAAGTTCTGGAACATTTCATGAAAACATGCTGTTTGCCATTTAACTTAATTTTGTGTTCAAAAGGCCTATTTTCAATTTCAACATGTGAAAAATTCTTCATATATACATCAATTATTCTTTCTTCGATACTCAGTCGAGTAGTAAAAGGCCGAGTACTCGGTACTCGGCCAAAGTGCTACTCGGTGCAGCACTAATTGTGAATATTCTAAAACTAAACAGAATTAAAAAAAAAAAAAAAGAGGTAATTATCATAACGAATTTCTTTTTAGAATAATGTGAGGTTTGGCTTCTAGTAGCAGCAAAATTATTGAAACACACATTCATATTTTTCTTTTTCTTTAGTTTGATCGCTAATTTTTATCATGAACTTAATTTTTTTATAAACAGTATAAGACTAAGATCATGACTCGATAAATGTTTACTTAACAAAATTGTATTAGGTGTACATCTTTTAAATAGAAATTATTGCTAGCGCATCAATAATTTTGCTGCCGACTGTACAAGGTAATTAATAAGGTATGGCTCAGACAATGAAAGGGTTCATTTCATCAAAATTCTTTTGATTTTTACTTTTTTCGATTTCTTCTATTTTTAAGCACAGTTTGCGAACACAAAATCATATTTTTTAATAGTTGGTGGTATTGGATAATGGATGTAATCCTCTATTCAAAAAAAATTAATCTGGAAGTTTGAGATTTTATTATTATTATTATTGTTGTTATTATTTAACTTTAAATGTAACACCTTTATGAGATTTTTCAAGTACAATTCAATTTTGGATATTTTAAGCAAATAAAGAAATATTGAGTTATTTCAACTAAACCTCCAATTACAAGATATGATGTGATTCATTTTATCTATTTGATTTCCTTAAATTTTAATCAAAATATTGCTGTTTATATTTAGGCAATTAATTGTATTTCCTGTTGCTTGCATAAAAAAACATTTTTTTTTTCCACATTAGAAATTAGTTTTAAAAAGTTATTTTAAAAAATATGTTTTTATATAAGATTTTTCTCTAAAATTTTCAACAATGCCAATTTTGTAATTAAAGCAATTTTTTTTATTATTATTATATTATTATCGAATTTTTAACGAAAATTATGACAATGTCGTAACTTTCTGAGTCATTCTCAGAATCAGAGACCATAAATAAGGTGACTTAAGAGAATTGCTGCCTGAGTTTGAAAAACATCGTCGTATCATCATTTACCAAATGAATATTTTGAAAAATAGATACACATGCTCAGCAGTATAGTAGTGCATTAATTTATCAATATATTCTTTTTTTGTTATGTTGCCAAATGCTTTATAATTATGTTCTTACAAACTTATCGAATAGACATTTAAAATTCTGATTAGCAACCATAGATCTCTTGTATTATAATAAATAACCTATTTCTCATTCAAGTTGCTCAAAACATATATCTGGTAACTTTTCAAAATGATGACTTTAATCAGAAACTTTTGTCTTTCACACTGTATATAGCATTACTATGACTAATAAAAGAAAATTTAAATATATCATGCAAAAGATTTACTAAAAAAATTGTTTTTTTGGTTGGAAAATTTTCCGGAAAAACATGGTAGAA
Source organism: Salticus scenicus (assembly GCA_963930645.1). NCBI lineage: Eukaryota > Metazoa > Arthropoda > Arachnida > Araneae > Salticidae > Salticus > Salticus scenicus. Next base: position 1,418,175 of record OZ005654.1, on the reverse strand, counting down.
AATTTTCCAAAAAAGAAAATTTTCCAACCCACATCACTACATATAAAAAAGTTTTTTTTCTATCTTATAATTATTTTTAAAATTATGTTAAATGCTGAAATTTCAATGAAATTTTTAGCAATATTAAAAGAAAAAAAAAAACTGGAGTGACTCCACTTGAAATTTTAATATAATATTAAATTTCAATGCATATAAATGCAAATTTTCATACCTTTATGGCAGTAATTTAAAAGAGATATATACTGCCCATCATCTCTTTAATTAAAAATAGAATTGCATTATGTAATTCATATTAAAATTTAGTTCAACAAGTCATGCAATACCTCTAAGTTTTAATCGTACAACATTAAAACATGCTATTGACTATAACCCAAAATGAAAGAACATAATGCATTATTTAATAGCACAGTAATTTCATTCATTGAGGTAAAATACTTACGGTATCTTTTAATTATCAATCAGTATATAATTTAATAGAACTTTTTTTTTTTTTTTTTTATTAATAAGACTTTATAAAATTTTTATAACTTAAAAGGCAATAAGTGGTTCACCTTAGAATATACAAATTCCTATATTTGAATTTCTGTGTTTTGTAAAGATAATAAATATCTGTTTTTTATACTTAAATAGAAATCATTAGCACTCATAAGAAACAGATAATACACTTCTAAGAATTATTTTTAACCATGGGAGGCATATAAACTAAGCACTTTTTTATTAGTTTTTTATTTCCCTAAATATGACTACTTCATTGTTAAAATATACCAAAAAGTGTCAAATTTAAGGTTTTTGACGTGGCAGTTTAAACTGTGGTTTAAACCGTCAAAAACCTGCCAACCCTGATATTATTTATTAAATTTAGTTTATTCCAGTTACTGCACTTCTGTCAAGCACTCTTTCAGTGCTCAAAATGAAATTGAAAATAAATTTTAAAACAGATTATCGTTAGCAAGCACATTTTTTAAAAACCATTTTCATATTCAGAAAATTCAAAATCGTTAAATTAGTACCCATTTTCCAAAAATTGATTTTTTAAATTTTTAGTATTTCATTTTGTGGTTAAAAAAAGCAATTTGTGTGAAAATTCGCATTTTTGAACTAAAAAAATATATACATTTTTTAAAAAACCAATATCTTCGAAAATGAGTACCAATTTAATGGTTGTGAATTTTCTGAAAGTGGAAACTGAATTTAAAAAATACATTTGGTACTGAGTAATTATGAAAATAAATCTTCCCATAACATAGGCCATAGCTGTTGCCAAGATTAGGTATTGTCCTCTCTTAAGAATAACTTCTTCACATCCCACATCATTATCACTTAAATTAGCATTAAACAATTTGTTTTTAATTAGTTAATAGATTGTGAATAGCTCCGAAGTCATGATATTGATATCAAAGTTCACATACTCATCAAAATTTATATTTAGAATGGTTATAAGAATGACCGGTCAAGAAATTTTGTAAGTATTAGAAAAGTGAAAAGACATAACTAATATTGTGTAACTTATAAACAAAGATATTTTTATGAATAAGAATGAATCAGGACTTCACTAAAAGCATGTATAAATTTAAAAGATGTATAAATTGGATTTTTTTGTATATATAATGGAAATTTTGTGATTACGATAACTCTCGACATAATACTCAAAATTGAATTGAACCAAAGTTATACAGCTAACTTATCTTACAAATATCTTTGATGAGTTCGTTAACTAAGTTGCTCTGCTGTTTGTTTTCAAGTGGCAGCTACATGAAAATTTCAAATCTACATTGAAAAAGCTTAGTTAAGACTATAATTTGCTTGAATTTTGATGTTTACATTGACCACATAAAAGTCTCAATCAAGTATTTATTAATGAATTTTATCTGTCATTTTTAACAAAATGACCAATATCTTAAGTACGGCCATTTCAAATCAGGATACCACTTGTAAATTTATCATCAGAATAACTTTTGAAATACTGAATCAGTTCAAGTTGGACATTGAACTTATCACACAAATATCTTGGATGAATTTTGTTCCAACATTGTTTCCAAGTTGCAGCCACTTGAAATCAGGCTGGTATATGAAAATGTGCCACCACAATAACTTTTAGAATACTAAACTGGTTCAAATCAAAGTTGGGAAGTGAACTTACAATTCAAATATCTTGGATAAGTTTGCTAGGCAACTTGCTCCACCATTTTGTTTCCAAGTGGCGGCCACTTAAATTTTTTTTTATTACAATAACTTTTCTAATACTGAATCAGTTCGAATCATATTTGCACAGTTGACATATCATTCAAGTATCTTTGATAAGTTCACTGGGCATTTCAGTCACTCTGTCCTTTTGTTTCTACATGGTGACCACTTGAAAATTATCACAATAGCTTTTGAACCGATTTGCTTAAAACTCCATATATACATAGCCCTCAATAAATCCACGAAATTGATTAATAAAATGTAGCTGCCATTTTGAAAAAAATGGTGGCGACTTCATAAGAAAAGATAAATCAACCTAACCTTCCTATGAGCCGGAAGGACTTGTTTTAATTTTTTGATCAATAGCCTCTAAAAAGTAATGATATCAGTACAAAAACCCTTAACGGGTTAAAAGTTTGTGACGCAGCTACTTCATCGCTATAAGAATTTGAAGTATGGGTCTTAAAAATAATGATATCAAATTTTAAGTGACGCTTTACTATTAGTTAAAATATACATAGATTTTCTTATTTGATCATTTGCTTTTTTCTTTTATTTATATTTACAATGCAAACATAATATTTTTAACTTCAAGATAAGACAAATATATAAAATATACTCACTGATGATTTTCATTTGCACTTCAATTTCAAAATAACAGTTTCAAAAGGAATGATATAAAAATTCCAGTGACACCTCGGTGTCATTTTAAACGATTTGTCTTTAGATTCCATTAAAATTACCTTTGCTTTGTCTAATAAAGTATATTTACAGATTGAAACAGTGCTTTTAATTTTCAAATATACTGTCAAATAATCACACTTTCACTGAGTTTGCATTATAAATTGAAATTATTTATTTCAATAAATTGATTTGTCTTTTGCGTCACGCTATCCAAAACTGCAAGTAAAATTTATGTAAATGTTACTTTGTATCATAGTATCCAACTAAGTGAAAATTTGGGCAAAGAGATAGTGTGATGCAAAGAAAACATTTGTACAAATTTCACTTGCAGTTTTGGATAGCGTGACGCAAAAGACAAATCAATTTATTGAAATAAATAATTTCAATTTATAATGCAAACTCAGTGAAAGTGTGATTATTTGACAGTATATTTGAAAATTAAAAGCACTGTTTCAATCTGTAAATATACTTTATTAGACAAAGCAAAGGTAATTTTAATGGAATCTAAAGACAAATCGTTTAAAATGACACCGAGGTGTCACTGGAATTTTTATATCATTCCTTTTGAAACTGTTATTTTGAAATTGAAGTGCAAATGAAAATCATCAGTGAGTATATTTTATATATTTGTCTTATCTTGAAGTTAAAAATATTATGTTTGCATTGTAAATATAAATAAAAGAAAAAAGCAAATGATCAAATAAGAAAATCTATGTATATTTTAACTAATAGTAAAGCGTCACTTAAAATTTGATATCATTATTTTTAAGACCCATACTTCAAATTCTTATAGCGATGAAGTAGCTGCGTCACAAACTTTTAACCCGTTAAGGGTTTTTGTACTGATAATGTATTACTTATGAAATTATTTTAATTAGTAGCTGAGATACAAAAGAAAACTGATTCAGGAGACCTCAAAACGTGTAAATCTGGTGAAAACTTTCGATAATTTAAAAGAACTTAAAAATATCTTTCGAATGATGTATTAAAAATAATTTAATAAGAATTTGAAATATCGAAATTTTAAAATATCTGGCGGTAGAAATTTCTGTAATCTACTGTTCAATTCCAAATCAACAAAGCTTTCAAATAATGTGTTACTTATGAAATTATTTTAATTATTAGCTGAGATACAAAAGAAAACCTAATCAGGAACAATCCCAAAACCTATATATACCACGGTAGTCCGGTAATGGAAGTAAAAAGAAAAAGAAAAAGCATTTTTTAGTTCCTTCAAATGTATTTTGTTGCAATGGAAACTCCTATCGTCTATTGAAAGATAGATTACGTGTTAGAATAAAATTTAATTAGCAATTAAAATTTAACTGCTTTGTTTATTAATGAAATTTGATGAAATTTTAACTCCAGGTTGGTTTTGTGCTGAATAGGTTGTATATTAAGTGCTGTGTACGAAAAAGAAAATTTGAAGCACTTTGAAATTTGCAATTTTTAACCCCAGTTAAAGATCACGTGACATTAATGACTTGCACATGATTTTTTTCCATTAGAGACAGCCGTTAAAATCGTCTGCTGAATGCTGATAGAATGCCTCTATTTAAGCAATAAGGATTTTTGGTCATTTTCGCGATCGATATGGGTCAGCATTTTAATTAATATCTCCGAAACTAATTAAGATTTTTAAATTCTATTTCGAGGAAAACATCGGAAAGGCTCCAGAGCACTCGTATGTCAATTCTTGTACTTCTGCGTTCAATAGGGGCTGAACGTATAAAAGAACAGACAGACAGACAGACAGACAGACAGACAAATAGACAGACAGACAGACAGACAGACAGACAGACAGACAAACCTTTCCATTTATTATTATAGATAGACTAGCAGGCTACGCCCGCTTCGCTGGTCACTATTTTTAAATGAATCACAATAATTAATGAATTCTCAAAATTGCATTAATTTTTATCATGTGATAAAAAAAGAGAAAAAAAAAATTCTGATCGGGGAAAAATGTCGCACCGGGTCCCCACTGCCTTCGGCAGCGTAGACCCGTGCGCTGCGCGCACGTATTTCTTCACTATCCTTATGACTTCTCAAAATTCAATGTTATTACTCATAAACTTTCATTCTCAAGAAAAGGAATTAAAAAATATATCATTTAGCATCGGGTAAAAACTCACACCGGGACGCCACTGCCTTCGGCAGCGCAGACCCATGCGCGCGCACGCTTGAGGATATACGTGCGTTGTACACGCATATTGCTTCTCAACTCAAACTTTTATTATTAAGAAAATATAAAAAAAAAAATCTTTTATCATCGGGTAAAAACTCTCACCGGGTCCCAAACCCATGCGCGCCTATTCCTTCCCCACCGTTCCAGCCCCTCCTAACTAACTTGCATATACCAATTTTGAACGGTCTTACTCAATTAGCTCAGATGCAAAAGAAAACCTGATCAGGACACTTTAAATTGTAAATCAGGTGAAATCTCGAATTCCACTTTCGATAATGTAAAAGAACTTTAAAATATCTTTCGAATGATGTATTAGAAATAATTTAATCATAATTAGAATATGAAATATTGAAATTTAAAAATATTACAGCGCCATCTGGCAGTAAAAATTTCTGTAATCTATTGTTCCATTCCAGATTAACAAAGCTTTGAAATGATGTATTACTCATGAAATTATTTTAATTAGTAGATGAGATACAAAAGAAAACCTAATCAGGACACCTCAAAACGTGTAAATCGGGTGAAATCTCGAATTCCATTTTTCGTTAATGTAGAAGTACTTTAAAATGTGTATCAACTAAAATAAGCTTTCAAATGGTGTATTACTTATGAACTTTTTTTAATTAATAACGGACATACAAAAAAAAACTGATTCAGGACACCTCAAAACGTGTAAATCTGGTGAAAACTTTCGATAATTTAAAAGAACTTTAAAATATCTTTCAAATGATGTATTACAAATAATTTAATCATAATTAAAAATTGAAATATTGAAATTTTAAAATATTACAGCGCCATCTGGCGGTACAAAAATTTCTGTATTCCACTGTTGGATTCCAAATCAAAAAAGCTTTCTAATGATGTACTACTTACGAAATTATTTTAATTAGTAGCTGAGATACAAAAGAAAACTGATTCAGGACTCCTCAAAACGTGTAAATCTGGTGAAAACTTTCGATAATTTAAAAGAACTTTAAAATATCTTTCGAATGATGTATTACAAATAATTTAATCATAATTAAAAATTGAAATTTTGAAATATTACAGCGCCATCTGGCGGTACAAATTTCTGTATTCCACTGTTCGATTGCAAATCAAAAAAGCTTTCTAATGATGTACTACTTACGAAATTATTTTAATTAGTAGCTGAAATACAAAAGAAAACTAATTCAGGAGACCTCAAAACGTGTAAATCTGGTGAAAACTGTTGATAATATAAAAGAACTTTAAAATATCTTTCGAATGATACATTAAAAATAATTTAATCATAACTAGAAATTGAAATATTGAAATTTGAAAATATTACAGCGCCATCTGGCGGTAGAAATTTCTGTAATCCACTGTTCGATTCCAAATCAAAAAAGCTTTCTAATGATGTATTACTTATAAAATTATTTTAATTAGTAGCTGAGATACAAAAGAAAACCTAATCAGGACACCTCAAAACGTGTAAATCGGGTGAAATCTCGAATTCCATTTTCGATAATGTAAAAGTACTTTAAAATGTGTATCAAGTCAACAAAGCTTTCAAATGATGTATTACTTGTGAAATTTTTTTAATTAATAACTGAGATATAAAAGAAAACTGATTCAGGACACCTCAAATCGTGTAAATCTGGTGAAAACTTTCGATAATTTAAAAGAACTTTAAAATATCTTTCGAATGATGTATTAAAAATAATTTAATCATAATTAGAAATTGAAATTTTGAAATTTTAAAATATTACAGCGCCATCTGGCGGTACAAATTTCTGTATTCCGCTGTTCGATTCCAAATCTAAAAAAGCTTTTTAATGATGCATTACTCATGAAATTATTTTAATTAGTAGCTGAGATACAAAAGAAAACTAATTCAGGAGACCTCAAAGCGTGTAAATCTGGTGAAAACTTTCAATAATTTAAAAGAACTTTAAAATATCTTTCGAATGATGTATCAAAAATAATTTAATTGGGATTTGAAATATCGAAATTTAAAAATATCTGGCCGTAGAAATTTCTGTAATCTACTGTTCAATTCCAAATCAACAAAGCTTTCAAATAATGTGTTACTTATGAAATTATTTTAATTAGTAGCTGTGATACAAAAGAAAACCTAATTCTAAAACATGTAAATCACGTGAAATCTCTAATTCCATTATCTACGGTAGTTTTATTAATGGAAGTAAAAAGAAAAATAAATATTTTTTAGTCCCTTCAAATGTATTTTGTTGCTATGGAAACTCCTATCGTCTATTGAAAGATAAATTACGTGTTAGAATAAAATTTAATTAGCAATTAAAATATAACTGCTTTGTTTATTAATGAAATTTGATGAAATTTTAACTGCAGGTTGGTTTTGTGCTGAATAGGTTGTATATTAAGTGTTGTGTACGAAAAAGAAAATTTGAAGCACTTTGAAATTTGCAATTTTTAACCCCAGTTAAAGATCACGTGACATTAATGACTTGCACATGTTTTTTTTTCGGTTAGAGACAGCCGTTAAAATCGTCTGCTGAATGCTGATAGAATGCTTCTTTTTAAGCAATAAGGATTTTTGGTCATTTTCGCGATCGATATGGGTCAGCATTTTAATTAATATCTCCGAAACTAATTAAGATTTTTAAATTCTGTTTCGAGGAAAACATCAGAAAGGCTCCAGAGCATCCGTATATCAATTCTTGTACTTCTGCGTTCAATAGGGGCTGAACGTATAAAAGAACAGACAGACAGACAGACAGACAGATAGACAGACAAACCTTTCCATTTATTATTATAGATTATTATTATAGATATATAGATGTTCAATACAGAATAACCATGTTTAAAAGAAATTCTGTCGTGATACGAAATATTTTGCAGCCAGAAACACAATATTCATCCGGAACTCATTTCGTGTGGCTGATGAGCTTGCAAATCAATAGGTTCATTTCTGTAACAACTCTTTTCAGTAGTTAGGACTGAAAAATAGCGAGATTTGTTTGGTTTCAGGAAGCCGTAGATTCGGATAATCCACATCTGCCAGGTCAGCGAAAGGTCAAGGAACAATAAGGGAAATGCATCACTGTGGAGAGTGATTAGGTATTAAAGACAAAAAAAAAAAAAAAAAAAAAGTTTTTCCTCTTTTACTTAAGCCCAAGTAAAATCTTACGATGGCTCTCCTTCGATTCAATTGTTTTTAACTGCAGTGCCGTTATTGTCCGAAGCTAAAGAAGTCTTTTAAATGTACTCTTGCAGAAATCGTTTGGTGATTTTTTAAAAATACTTATTCTAATACTAGGGAAATTGAAGGACAGAAACTTGTTCTCCCATTAATAAATAAAAAACTTGTAATTAAATCAATTTTCGAAATAAAAATCTTGAGAAGAGATCCCCGAGATTGGACAATATAAATAAAATTGTTTTTAATGTGTACCAAATTAAATTATTCAGACAGTTTTTAAAATTATGGTCCTCTAAAAGCACTTTTTAATTTAGTCTCATATACTTTTAATTTAACCTTTACTTTAACTTCCAAAAATATTTTCGCTTGGTAATTTTAAAATGAAACTGAAATAATTCATTTCTGTGATGTGAAGGAAAAAAGAAAGAAATGGGCTGCGTCCTGTCCGCCTGTCCTAATCTCCGACCACTTAATGTTAAAAATCGATGTTTGTCAAACTTGCCCCCCCCCCCTCCCTTCCCCCTAATTCCTGTTTTTACGATTGGTCTGTGTGTGTGTGTGTCTGTCATCAGCATATCCCAAGAACAAATAATAGCAGAAAATATAAACTTAGTGTTCTAAATGTGTATGATATAGGGAGGCTACACTAAACTTTTCGTTGAGATCGTTATACGATTCAGCAAACGGTTCGTGTACAGGGGCACCCAAGATAATTCAAATACGTTACGATGGGTAAAATTGCAAGTACGTAGAGTTTAACAACTACAGACTGCACTAAACCAAATGAAACGAATATATATTTTTTATATGTGTAAAAAAATGTTTCATGTAGAATATGGTTTGAAAATCGTTTACAGGGAAGAGATTATTTACATAAGAACTAGATTATAGTACGACAATACTTGAAAATTCATGGAAGTGTATTTTAAGCTGTGCCGTGTGTTATCAATATAGGATTATATTTAAGTGCACCATGGGGTGTGTACATAACCGTCAGAAGAGATACAAGGCTGCCAATATTATTTTTTATTATTAATGGAACAAATTTAATGTTTTACCATGCCCAGGAAAGCTGCTCAGGAATGGAAATTAATTCCTCATGGCTATATGGTAAATAATGTATTTTTTAAAGCTAAATATTCATAACTTGGTTTTTTGTATATTTACACGTTTTGAGGCTTCCTGAATACCGAAGTCAAATTTTTAACGTTTGATCTTTGTCCGCGTCTCTGAAAGTAATTTAAAAACAAATACTATCAGGCGATCCAAATGTTGTATTTTGAAGTCAATACGTTTGTTACTAGAAAAGTTTGATCAAGATTGATAAGTTTCAAGTAATGTTGCGTATGAAAGTTGTCTGGATAATTTCAAATACACTTTTGAAGTTAATGACAGATTTGAATTGTATATAAATGTAATGAAACGAGGGGGGGGGGGGGGGGGCAAATAAAACTTTTCCGAAGCCTAATTTGAATTGTTTTAACATAGATTTACATGACAGTACGCGTTATCTTACCCCTTTATCTCCATCCAATCTGCATTTATAGTAATAAATTTCAGGGTAAGAGAAAGTCGTGTGAGTAACACACCAGATTATTTTTTTTTTCTCTCCAATTTAAAGTAAATTAAAAATTCTTAAAATATTTGATTACCGTAATTACTAATTTTTAACATATATTATATAAATTATTAATGTCCAACCACTTCAAACAAGAGCAGGAAAATTGACTTTCGCTATTATCAAATTTCATCCTTATACAAAACTCACGGACGCTGAAGACAGCCGATAAGCTGGTTTGCGCTTTTCTACCGAAATCATTTTTTTTACCCTCCAAATAAAGACTTCGAAGTTTGCTAACCGGTGTTTAAAAAAAAAAGAAAAAGAAAAGAAAAGCGTATTATCTACCGCCAACGCTCCATCTCCACAACAGGTAAAATATGCGGCAACCCTGTGTAGTGGAAGCGTACAGGTAGAAACGAAAAACTGGGTTCATGTCCCAAGAGGATTCCAGTTTGTAGCGTCCACACGATTGTAGTTCTGTTCTGTTGCGGACGCGGAGCGACTCGGTTCAAGTTCGTAGTGTTGTGAGAGCGGAAAGAAATTCGAACGCTTCATTTGGATATTTCTCTTATCACGATGGCGTTATCTGTGGATACTAGGATAAAAAGGTGCCCTAAAATGTCTTCTCATGGATAATCTCGGTAAAGGAAAGAAAAAGTTTTTTTTTTTTTTTTTTTTTTTTTTTGTTGTTGTCGCTTTCCATTGCATTCTTCAGTTTTATTGACTTCATTTAACATCTAGGAAAATAGTGTGTTAAAATGACATCAAAGTGAAATCCTTTGGGAACATGAGCGGCATGAAGCACAAGTTGAGTAAACTGTGGAACAAGCGCTCGGTCACCATAACGGAATATGACCCGAGCTACAAGGTGATCTATCTGGGAAATGTCATCACTCAGTGGGCCAAAGGAGAAGGCTGCCTCGACAAACCTCTCGCCACATTGTGGAAAAATTACTGTGCCAATGTTAAACACGAGATTTCGATGAAATTGACCATTGCGAATTCAGGACTCAAAGCTACGACGAAAGAGCACGGACTGACGGAGTACTGGGCCAACAGGATAACGTACTGTGCAGCTCCCGCTCAGTACCCGAAAGTGTTCTGCTGGGTGTTTCGCCACGAGGGCAAGAGGATGAAACCAGAGCTTCGTTGTCACGCAGTTCTCTGTGACAAAGAAGAGAAGGCCAGAACGATGGCCGCTCAGCTCAACCAAAGACTGACCCAAGCTCTGCAGGAATTCCGCAGGGAAAAGCTCAGTCGCCAAAAAGCCAGACTGTCTTTAGCAAACTCTTGTTACGACAATCCTACCCTACCGCGTAGGAAGCTGTTACTCAGTACGGGTTCGACTAATTTCCGACCACCTTTAGAACGTTCTAAAAGTGCTCCTAAATTGACTGCAATTGACGAAATCGAAGAAGAAGAAGAGTATGAGGAAGCTCCGTTAACAAATTTCGAGGACGAATATGACGACGAATACCTCACGGGATCCGTAATATCCGAAATCGAGTCCAACTCGGACATAGTGCCGGACGATGTCGATTCCCTTTCTGACCATTACCTGACGAATGGCATCGAAACAGACTCCTTCGACTCGGACTCGGTAGATGATGTGCCGAGCACGAGGAGGCGGCGGACGAATCTCAAACTGATCGACGAGACAGTAGACGAAGAAGATAATGTGTCGGACGAGTCTGGTTACTCCGAAGAGAAATTATCTTTTAAAGACGACAGTATAACGTCTTATAAAATGTGACAGACTTGAGAGGTAAATCAAAATGGAACTGTGTCATTTATCCCAAACATGCTGCTCCTTTAATAATAAGCCATTTTTAAATCGGACAAAAAATAAATAAATAAAGGCAACCTTGAAGAAAGGTCGTGCTTTCTTTTTACACCCGAAACAATAGTTGCAAACTTTTACAATTTAGGACGTTTGCTTACCAAGTCTTTATGTAATTTACAGAGCTTTTATTTATTTATTTTACGATACTTCCATTTCATTATTATTATTTCTTTTAACACCCGTTTCATTGCAAATAAATGGAGATTTCTTCTCGCTATTGTTAATTCCGGTTTAAACCACAAAACTAAAGCTGAGCAGAAAAAATACTGGAAGAATCAAATTAATCAATGTGCATTTTTAGTTATTTTCGATGGCAAGTAACGCATGTTTGGGATAGAAAACAACTTATAAAGCATGTTTTGATTTTTGCAAGAAATTTGTATCCAAATTATAATTATGCTTTTTAATTATTTTATTTAATTATTATTATTATTTTTTTTTTTTTTCACTGAATGAACTAATTTTACTGATGATTTATAGTTTTTAATTTATAGTATTTTAATTTAAGTATCTATTTATGTCGCAATACTTTATTAATCTAGATGTAGAGATTTTATTTTTATGTTTTACTTATTTTATTTTATTAAGATATCCATTTACTAAATTTCATGCTCCAAACAAAACATGTTTCAAGTGAGACAGTGCCATACCATTGAGAGTTCTTTCTTTTTAATGAAATATTTCAAACTTGTCAGATAAGAATGACCGACAGAGTCGTAAATTTGCAATATAAAGAATCAAGTGACGTTTCATTTTTCTATTTTAGTTTTTATGTTATTTTTAAATATTATTTACTGATGTTTTGATTAAATTCTTTGAAAAGAGCATTTACAGCAGACAATAGTAATTCTTAGTGTTTTTAAAGCAATTTCAAGTAGTATTTTTACCATTAAAATACTTCAAAGTTAAAAATAAATAAATAAATTTTTGCAATTCATTTGTTAAATATTCAGTTGAAGGAAGGTAGAGGACGGAATTGAAGCCGTAGAATTAAGTGATTTTTAAAACAAGCACTTTAAACAGAAAATTTATTTTCTTGGAATGAGTGAGTGAAAAATGAAAAACGAACCTTCTGCTATAAAGTATAAAATAGTTATATCCAGATCTAAGATAAAACTAACGAATTTGTCAAAAAAAACTATTTCTATTCACTTTCTTTTTTTTTTTTCTTTTTAATAATAGTAATAATAATAATAAAAAAAAATTGCAAAATTTGAATAACAAAAATGATGACTGTGTTCAGCTTTGTTTGCATCTTTTGTACATAACCTGTTTTTCATTCTGTTGTCTTTCACCAAAGATTGTTTAATAAAATTGTAAAAAGGTTTTCTTACCCGAGTCGTTTTATTTGATAAGAATTTGTTTCACTCAAAAAATGAACATTCTTTGTGGAAGGCATTTAGTTATTAAACACTATTTCTGTTCTAAAATATTTATTGAATGAAAAACACAGAAATCAATTTTATGAAAAATAATCTTCATTTTGTCCACTTCAAAAGATATTTCGAAAAATTTTATCATTCAGTGCACATCTGTTTAGCATCGATCCGTCAGAAATAAACAAAAGTGTGTCGTCGAATGTTTCTGCATGAGTATTGTTTGTATTTATTCGTATTATTTTTAGAATTGTACACAAACTGGTATTCGATATTTTTCACCACAAAAAATTTATTATTTGGAAGAGAAACCTAAAAAGAAAACGAAAAAAAATTCTTAAAGTGAGATAATTTCTATACAGTATCCTATTTTACGAAATAAAATTGTGTGTAACCATACACAATTTTATTACCGTGCAAAGTTTCTATGCAAAGTTTCCTCTCAGCTTTAAAAAAAAAAAAAAAAAAAAAGATTCTTACATTATGAAGTTTTTTTTTTTTTTTTTTTTTTTTTTAAGGGAGGGGGGGGGGGGGGAGTGCTCTATGGATGTTACATATATTTAAAAAATGCTAGATATCAAAATAGTATATCAGCTAATTAAAGCTGTAGTGACCAAAAAAAAAAAAAAAAAAACTTTTAAAAGAGTATCAGTGTATCTTTTTTTTTTTTAATTATTATTTTTTATTTATTTTTAAGAGTGTCAGTGTATATTTATTTATTTATTTATTATTATTATTATTATTTAATGACTTACCTAACAATGGATCATAATAGCTTAGACAAACATATATATATATATATATATACTAAAAACTTTATTAAGAAATATAATTAAAAATTAAATAAAAATTAAAAAATATTTATTAAAATATTAATTTGTTTATGAAAAAATACTCTTTAACAATTTACCTGACCCTATGACATTGTGCGAAAATCGCTCTTCCACGAGTTATCTACAGTCAAAACAATCAGTCAAACAATATACGATAACCATTAGGTATGTAGTATTAAAAATATTAAACAGTTTATTTATTTATTTATTTTATGTTTTATAAATAAATGGTGCGGCCTCTTTAAGGGGTGATTGTGTGTAGGATTTTTTCCTGATTTCAGGAATTTTTGCTAAATAAATTTCCTGATTCCAGTATCTCATTAACATAATTTCATAAGTAATATGTAATTTTAAAAGTTATTTGAATTGGGATTGAAGAGTATAGGTTGCAAAACTCTGTCGGAATTGAACAGTATATTACAGAAATTTCTACCGCCAGATGGCGCTGTAATATTTTAAAATTTCAATATTTCAAATTCTATTTATGATTAAATTATTTTTAATGCATCATTCAAAAGATTTTTTAAAGTACTTTTATATTATCGAAAGTGGGATTCGAGATTTCACCTGATTTACATGTTTTAAGGTCTTTCTTAAGGTCTTCTAAGGTGTTTTCTTTTGTATCTCAGCTACTAATTAAAATAATTTCATAAGTAATGCATCATTTGAAAGCTTTGTTCATTTGGAATTGAACAATATATTACAGAAATTTCTACCGCCAGATGACGCTGTGATATTTTAAAATTTCAAATTCTAATTATGATTGAATTACTTTTAATGCATCATTCGAAATATATTTTAAAGCACTTTTATACTATCGAAAGTGGGATTCGAGATTTCACCTGATTAGGTTTTCTTTCGTATCTCGGGTACTTGGCATTTTGATATTTTAATAATTCAATACCTCCAAATACGATTAAATTTTTTCGAAGTAGACGAGAAGTCCGTAACCCACACCGGAAGGGATTTGCCACGATCAGATTTTTCATGGTGAGCGTACAGGCTGTTTCAAATAATGAAACGAATGAGGGGCGCCGTAATCGCTACAGAGCGGAAATTTGCTGCAGTTAAAACTTTCAAAGCTATTTACACTATGAGCGAGCAAGATGTTTAAGTTCTAAAACGGGGTGCGGTTAGAATTTCCAAACATGATGAGCAAACAGGCTGTTTCAAACGCTGAGTGGGAATTTATTACAGTTAAAATTTTCAATAAAGCTTTTTGCGCTGTTGTAGGTCCTGAAGCGGGAAAAAGGCGCCACCAAGCGGGAGTACAGTACATTTTTCAAGGAAGTTGAGAATAAAATGAAGTTGAGAATAAAATTTTTGTAATTTAATAGTTGAGAATATATATATATATATATATATATATATATTGGATATTTAGTGTTATAGAACTTCTCTAATATGGAAATCGTCTGCATTATCATGGAAGATAATTTTTTTAAAATAATAATTTTAATAAATTATTTTACTGAGTGAATTTGTATAGGAAAATATAGAAGAAAGTCATGTGGTGGCCACAACATACTAGTTTTCTGTTTCTTTCTTTCTTTCTTTTTATTATTATTATTATTTTTTTTTTTTAAATAATACTTTAAGTAACAAAAAAAAAAAAAAAAAAAAAAAATTCTACTGTAATTTAAAAAAAATCTGGAGTGACTCCACTCGACTTTCCGAACATTGAGTAATTAACAGTTTTGTAGATAGAGTAAAGAAAGAGTAGTTGTTAAACAAACAAAAGAGAGAAAACCGTAATAGAGTGTTTGAGTATTTTTCTCCACGTTGTTTTATTTAACGCTACTGAACTTTGAGCCCATAGATCATAATGACAAAGAAATTTTCGTTGTGTCCCTGTAAAAACTTATAAATGCTACATTCACCAAAATGCTTATAGTTAGTGCAACAGTGATTTATAATACTCATATAAATTTCAGCTCAATTCAATAAGGCGTTTAGATGCTATCGTAATTTTAAAAATTTAGTCCCATAGGCCATAATGATAAAGAATTTTTCTTTGTGTCCCTGTAAAAAAACTGTAAGTGCTAGATTCACCAAAATCTATACAGTTAGTTCAACTGTGATCTATAACATGTGTACAGTTTTTTTGCTCGGATTAATAAGGCGTTTAGACACTATCACATTTTTAAAAATTTGGCCCCATAGGCATAATGATAAAGAATTTTTCTTTGTGTCCCTGTAAAAAAACTATAAGTGCTAGATTCTCCAAAATCTATACAGATTGAGTATTTGTGATCTATAATATGTGTATAAAATTTTTGCTCAATTGAATAAGGCGTTTAGATGCTATCGCACTTTTAAGATTTTGCTCCCATAGGCCATAATGATAAAGAATTTTTCTTTGTGTCCCTGTAAAAAAACTATAAGTGCTAGATTCACCAAAATCTATAGGGTTCGTACTATGGTGACTTACAATATGCGTACCAACTTTCAGGTTAATCGAACAAAGCGTTTAGACGCTAGCGTGTTCACCCACATACATACACACATACATACACACATACACACACACATACATACATCATCGTAAAAATAGTGAAAACGGACTCAGGGGACCTCAAAACGTATAGAAACATCAAAATCTCGAATTCGGATTTTTGACATGATTACAATACTTTCCTCACTATAGTGTTCGGAAAGTAAAAAGATATTTTTTCCTTTTTAATGTGGTTAATTTTTATTACATAAAGTATGTTTTAATTTTAAATGATAAAAAGTAATCCTACTTTTTACTTTCTTCTATATTAAATAGAAGAAAGTATTGGACTATTTTTAGAAAATGTCTGTTTGTCTGCGCGTGTGTGACAAAATTTTGGTGTCACTGTATCTCAGGTACTATTGCACAGGATTTCATACAAATTGGTATGTAGTTACATTGCCATAAATTAGTGCCTACCAACTTTAAAAATTGTCCAACAGCTTGCGTTGCCATCCAGCTTTTTCTAAATTTTTAACATGGTGGTATAGGACAAAATTTTGTATAAATGTGCATAAAGAGAATTATTTTTTAATAATCATGAAATTTAAAAGAATTATTTGTAATAGAGATAGTCAACACTAGAAAAAAAAAAAAAAAAAAAAAAAAATTGTGTATGTAGGAGACTCGCCTCCCCCCCCCCTTCCTGGAGAGGAAGTCCCCCCTCGAGGGGAGTAAATTTTCATGAGTATCTTTCAAGAGAGCTCGTCAATACCTTTAAATCGAATGGTTTAACCATCGATCTGCGATTAAAAAAAAAAAATGTAATATTGGGAATAAAATTGACTTTTTCTTGGATATTTAGTGTTATATGGATATATTTCTCTATTATGGAAATCGTCTGCATTATCACGGAAGATAATTATTTAAAATAATAATTTTAATAAATTATTTTTACTGAGGGAATTTGTATAGAAAAATATAGAAGAAAGTCATGTGGTGGCCGCAACATACCAGCTTACCATGTTTTTATTAACTTCGATTCTTGTTTGTTTGTCTGGTACATCTTACAATCTATTTTTAACTAACTTCCCTACTAGCTAGACATTTGAAATTTTCACAATAGCTCAGAACCCGGTGACAACACAATACTTCGAAGCCCGACTTTCGAATAGTTTTCTTTTAATTAATTAAAATATGAAAATAATAACCTCCTAATACCTTATAAATAACAATTAAAATATTAGCTACTAGCATGCTTTACCCCCTTCATTGGTCACTAAATTTAAAGGAAACTCTTTTCTATATAGCTTTATAAAAATAAAGTAAAACAAAATACTGAAATTGCTCAAAAGCTCACCTCAGGTCCCTGCTGCCTTCGGCAGCGATTTGGTCATCCGCTAAAACTCGGGTGCCTGCGACAATATTACCTGCGACAATGCCATATCAGTGGGCTTCAATTTAGATGTTTATTAAATAACAGTTTCGAAATAGATAGTATCGAAAAAATTGAATTATCCTTTTTATATATGAATCCCAGTTACATATGAACAACACTATACGTAGTGCACATAATATTTGCTTTTACGTTATTTCCTTTGTTTATTTTCAACCATAAAATAGCAACAATTTCACGCCAAGTATTACAATATGCTATAACCGGCTACGTCTGTCGCATGAGACAATTTTTGTGGTTTTAATGGTTTGTAAGCCTTAATACAATTCTCTTTGGGGACTTTTGAATTTTTGTCACCATTTTAGACTTAATCCCTTGTAACAATATGCTATGAGAGCTATTTCTGCTGTATTTTAGGCAACTAATCTTTTTATGGTTATATATATTTCCCATTAAACATATTTTTATTTATTTATTTAAATATTAATTTGAATTAATCAAATATTTCTGTTCGACAGCGTGCAAGTGCAGTCACACACAGAGGCTCATTTATTTGTATGATAAATTAGCATAGTGATTAGTATATAAAAAAATAAATAAATAGGTAAACATTATCGTGCTACGCAACTTTATTATGTTGCTCCATTGGCGGCTTTTGAATTTTTGTCGCCATATTAATGACAGATTTTTTTGTATGAAAAGGGGAAGGCTATTTTGCTGATAATTTTATCAGACTCCTTTTTGTTTATATATAAGAATCCTTCCTATTCTGTTTATATTTTTAATGGTTTTTAGGTTTAAAATAGTGCTTGCCGAAAAAATTTGCCATCTTTAAAACTGCATTTTTTCTATAAACTTTCTACAAATATATTTTTTTATTTTTGTACTTTATAATTTTTTTATATTTTTGATGCGCTACTTAAATTAAAATGGCTGTTGCTTTATTAAACTTCTTGTCGAGAAACATTCGGTGTACTTCCACACCAAAATTTAAAAAATGGCCCAGGAGGATCTGTTAATGAAACTGACAAAATAAAAATATGGTTCATAGAGTTTAAATAATCTATTTAAAAAAACTTTTAAAATCCAAATTCTTAATATATCGTACCACATAAATCTTTTCGAAGTTAGAATAAAATTTAATTTGCAAAAAAAATGTAGCTTTTTTGTTTATTAACCAAAATTGAGGAAAATTTGAACTGCAAGTTGGTCTTGTGTTGTACAGGCTGTATATCATATTTTTTGTGTTCGGGAGAGAAAATTAAAAAAAAAATTTGAAAACTGCAATTTTTAATCCTACTTCAAAAACATGTGACCTAATGAGTAGCAGATTATTTTTTTCCAAAGGTTTCCATACAATTTTCTGCTGTTGCCACCATACTTTAATGGCTGTTGCCATTCATACTTTAGTTAATTTTAAAATATCTAATTGTCCGATCGATAAGCTGTTTAATCCATCGGATTCACAAAAATCGCCCCTTTCATTTGGTACCTTATTTGTAACGATACGACTGATATTTTTAATTTATTTTCTAATTTATTTTCCTCATTTTAAGTTAATGTACTTTTTTTTTTAATTTTTTTATTCTGTCGAAAAAATTTGACAACAATAAAATTATGGATAAAATTTAAATGGCTGATTTGTCAGAAATTAGAATATTATTACTTTTATATTTTAATTAATAAAAAAACTAATTAAAAATTCGAAAATCGGGCTTTGAGTTGCATCAGGACAGGTCGTTACGAGCCTCCATGCAAATGTGTGTAGCTCTACGATCAGCCGTTGCCCTAAAAAGCTCTGGATATAACACACAAACATCTTATTTTATAGATATTTAATTGTTGTCAAAAAAAAAAAAAAAATTACGAGTTCATTTTCTTTCGACATAAAAATAAATACATTTAATTAAACGTGAGCGTTAAAAAATTGTAAATAATTAAATTATGCATCTCACAAACATTGACCTCATTATCACTTTAAATATTTCATACGCATTGATAAAGTGCTAATGTAGTTAGTTCTATAGCTATGATTCAAAAGAAAATTTAAAAACATGGTTTATAAAAAGTTTTTTTATCTTATAATTACTTTTGGTTACTACAGCCTTAATTACCTGATATACTATTTTGATATCTAGCATTTTTTTCAGATGAGTGTATTTCTGGAAAGAGCATATTTTAAAGATCAATAAAAATAATATTCACTGACATTAATGGATTGTGCAGCTACAATGACAGATTGTTGTTACACACACACACATATATATATTAAAATATTTATTTATTTATTGTATTCAGACAATCATCAACATGCGTAGTACATCCCTCCCTCCCCTCCCCCCCCCCAAAAAAAAAAAAAAAAAAAAAAAAAAAAACCTTCATAATTTAAGATTTTTTTTTCTTTAAAGTTAAGAGGTTATTTTGTTCGGAAGCTTTCTTGAGGGACTTTATATATGTAAACGTGTTTTTATTCTTACACATACACTTTAATGTTACCGTTAAAGTGTATAATTCAATTATTTCATAGAATAACTAGGTATTTCATGAATTAGACAAGTCAGTTAAAGTATACAATAGAGGAAAATTTTCATACTTTACCTATATATTCTATGAAATAATTATTTATTCTATGATATAACTAATGAAAAATAAACAATTTCAAAGCTATTTTATGAATTCATAAATAGCTAAAATCTCTCGAAAAATACGTTTTTACCTATTGCGGAGGATTAATTGATAAATAATAAGGAAATAAAGCATATGATATAATTTGTTATTGCTCCTATTCATGATTTTATCCATGATTTCCATGCATGCATTTCAACTGAATAAAAAATAGAAAATGACAGTCGCAACTATGTAGTACGATTAAAAAAAAAAAAAAAAAGTATTCACGGTTTGTATGTTTTTGGATTATTGATTCAAAAAATAAATTAGACATATAAAATTCCAATAAATTAAACATGCAAAAATCAACCACGTAACGAGAAATTAACACTATAAAAAACATATAAATGGATACGTGGTTATAAAATTTGAACTAAAGGATTTATCATGTTATTCTTAATTTCTTAGAGACGTTTGGACTTCGAAACGTATAAGAATCATGATGTAATGAATGAAGCTATTTGGGTCATTCGAAAATGCAGTTTTCGTTGATTTTTTCCATGTTTTCAGTCTGAATATCTGCTAAGGCCATGAGTGCCCCATAGAAATAATTATGGGGTTAATTACACCCCTTAGTATAGATCTTAAAAATATTTAAAATAGCATGGGTTACTCTTGGCTTTAGTAGTTAAATAGTCTCATAGTTGAAAATTTTCAAAAAAAGGTCAAATTTGATGGAAAATTACTCTATAAGCCATGAGTGAATAACTACGAGACACAGTTTTAATTATACCCTAGATGGTCTAGTTTTAGACCCAGGTTACAAACCTATGGGGCTTGCAAGATTTATTTAGATACAGTCTATTTTATATCGCCAATGTGTACCTGTTCTATGTAGTACAAAACGCTTGAGACCCAATTTTGTAATACATTAATGCTTGTTTAAAACTTGCCATTTTACATTACAGAGGCCAGCATTAAAATAAATATAAAATTAAAAAATCTGGAGTGACTCCACTCGACTTTCCGAACATTGAGTAATTAACAGTTTTGTAGATAAAACCTATAAATGCTAGATTCACCAAAATGCATATAGTTAGTGCAACAGTGATTTATAATATTCATATAAATTTTCAGCTCAATTGAATAAGGCGTTTAGATGCTATCGCAATTTTAATAATTTGGTCCCATAGGCCATAATGATAAAGAATTCTTTTTGTGTCCCTGTAAAAAACTGTAAGTGCTAAATTCACCAAATTCTATACAGTTGGTGCAACGGTGACCTATAACATGTGTAAAAATTTTTTGCTCAGATTATTAAGGTGTTTAGACACTATCACACTTTTAAAAATTTGGCCCCATAGGCCATAATGATAAAGAATTTTTCTTTGTGTCCCTGTAAAAAAACTATAAGTGATAAATTCTCCAAAATCTATACAGATTGAGTATCTGTGACCTATAATATTCATATAAATTTTCAGCTCAATTGAATAAGGCGTTTAGATGCTATCGCACTTTTAAGATTTTGGTCCCATAGGCCATAATGATAAAGAATTTTTCTTTGTGTCCCTGTAAAAACAGGGTAACTGTGAGTAGTAGAATTATGTGTTTCTTTCTGTATACCTATTTTTTGCTGCATTATGTACATGCTTACTTTTGGGTCAGAACTTCATTTTCATTTGACTAATTTGGGGTCCGGTTAACCGGCAAATTTTTTTCAATAGTTCTGTTACACATTTTTACACATTTCACACATCAAGGCATGTTTTAATTGGTCTCACTGCCCAATTATTCAGCCATGTTCTCTTCTGAGTTTACACAGTTTTCACTCACTTAATTATTTTGCATGTCAGGTGATCAGCAATATTTTATCTGACTTTTTGCTATTTTTACTTGTAATCATGTCAAAAATCCGAATTTGAGATTTTGATGTTTCTATACGTTTCGAGGCCCAACGAGTCCGTTTTCACTATTTTTGCGATGATGTATGTATGTGTGTGTGTATGTATGTGCGTATGTATGTGTGTATGTATGTGTGTGAGTACACGCTAGCGTCTAAACGCTTTGCTCGAATGAGCTGTAAGTTTGTACGCATGTTGCAAGTCACCGTAGCACGAACCCTATTGATTTTGAAGAATCTAGCTCTTATAGTTTTATTACAGGGACACAAAGAAAAATTCTTTATCATATGGCCTATCGAACCAAATTATTAAAAGTGCGATAGCATCTAAACGCCTTATTCAATTGAGCTGAAAATTTATATGAATATTACAAATCACTGTTGCACTAACTATAAGCATTTTGGTAAATCTAGCATTTATAGGTTTTATCTACAAAACTGTTAATTACTCAATGTTCGGAAAGTCGTGTGGAGTCACTCCAGATTTTTTAATTTTATATTTATTTTGATGTGGGCCTCTGTAATGTAAAATGGGAAGTTTTAAACAAGCATTAATGTATTACAAAATTGGGTCTCAAGCTTTTTGTACAACATAGAACAGGTACACATTGGCGATATAAAATAGACTGTATCTGAATAAATCGTGCAAGCCCCATAGGTTTGTAACCTGGGTCTAAAACTAGACCATCTAGGGTATAATTAAAACTGTATCTCGTAGTTATTCACTCATGGCTTAGAGAATAATTTACCATCGAATTTGACCTTTTTTTGAAAATTTTCTACTTTGAGACCGTTTAACTACTAAAGCCAAGAGTAACCCATGCTATTTTAAATATTTTTAAGTTCTATACTAAGGTGTGTAATTAACCCCATAATTATTTCTATGGGGCACTTAGCAGATATTCAGACTGAAAACATGGAAAAAATCAACGAAAACTGCATTTTCGAATGACCTTGGCCTTTAAAGCCATGAGTGAACCTACAAACTGTTTATGGTAAAATGTACTTAGTATCAAGTAGTATCCGTATTTAAAAAAATTGACATGGGTCACGCATGGCTTCAGGAGTAAAATGATATTAAAATGGCACCATTTATTTACGGCCTCAACTTTCGACCCCCTCTCTAGGTCAAACAAATGAAATTCAGAAAAAAATAAATTTCACTTTTTCTTATCGCAGTACTACTACTACATATCCTGAAAATTTCGGAAAAATTGAAGATGTCAACTATCAAAAGTGTCCAACTTAAAAAAAATGACTCTTAAACCAATGTCTGGTAGTTTGAATTGACAAGGAAAAATAGATTTAAAAATACGCGAGAACTAGGCCACAGAGACCGACTCGTTGTAGAAGTAATTATCGTACTTAGCTTATAGGTAGAAATTATTAATTTTCGAATAAACAATAGCGCTGGGGGGCCTCATTATCATATGTTGCCCCAGTTACGGCTCCGATAATGATAAATTTAATCTCCACAAAGCGTTCTGCTTTTACAATGGGTGGACATTGGGTTCAGAATTTAACCCTTCTTTGCATGATTTTTTTTTTTTCTCTCTTTTTTTGTGAAAAAAATCAGGGTGATATAATTCATGCTCTAGATTAAAAGAAAACTAGTATGTTGTGGCCACCACAAGACTTTCTTCTATATTTACCTATACATATTCAATCAGTAACAATATAAAAAAAAAAAAAAAAAAAAAAAAAAGTACGAATTTTTTTTTTCTGTTTTTTTTTTTTTTTTTTTTTTTGTTAAAAGTGAAAAAAATCGATAACTTTGTTTTAAATTATCACAGATTTATAGTTCAACCATTCGTTTTAAAGATATTGACGAGATCTTTCGAAAGATACCCATCTTGAAAATTTACCCCCCCCCCCCGGGGAGGTACTTCCCCCCCAGGGAGGGAAGCGATGCCCCCCATGCAGAAATTTTTTTTCCTAGTTACATACTACTATTATCAATAATTCATATTAATTTTACAATCACAAGTTTAAAACAACTCTAATTATGCACATTTATACGAATTTTTGTCCTATGCTGCCATGTTAAAAATTTAGATAAAATGCTATCACAGCGCCACCTGTTGAGCTATTGATCCCCAAACATAATCAGTACCAGTTTATGTCGGGGACCAACTAAATACCAAGTTTGGTTAAATTTCGTTAAAAAAAAAAAAAAAAAAAAAAAAAAAATTTGCGATATTTTTCTGTTTTTTTTTGTTAAAAGTAAAAAAAATCGATAACTTTGGTTTAAATTATCACAGATTTATCGTTCAACCATTCGTTTTAAAGGTATTGACGAGATCTTACGAAAGATACCCATCTTGAAATTTTGCCCCCTCGGGTGGGAACTTCCCCCCCCGGTGGGGGCAACCGATGCCCCCACATGCACAAAAATTTTTTCCTAGTTAACTACTACTATTATCAACCTGATCTTTCCAAAGATACCCAATGTGAAAATTTACCCCCCCTGGGGGGGTATTTTTCCCCTAGGGGGGGAAGCGATGCCCCCCCATGCAGAAAATTTTTTTCCTAGTTACATACTACTATTATCAATAATTCATATTAATTTTACAATCACAAGTTTAAAACAACTCTAATTATGCACATTTATACGAATTTTGTCACATTTATACGATAAAATGCTATCACAGCGACACCTGTTGAGCTATTGATCCCCAAACATAATCAGCACCAGTTTATGTCGGGGACCAACTAAATACCAAGTTTGGTTAAATTTCGTTAAAAAAAAAAAAAAAAAAAAAAAAAATTGCGATATTTTTCTGTTTTTTTTTGTTAAAAGTAAAAAAAATCGATAACTTTGGTTTAAATTATCACAGATTTATCGTTCAACCATTCGTTTTAAAGGTATTAACGAGATCTTTCGAAAGATACCCATCTTGAAATTTTGCCCCCCCGGGTGGGAACTTCCCCCCCCCCCCCGGTGGGGGGGCAACCGATGCCCCCACATGCACAAAATTTTTTTCCAAGTTAACTATTACTATTATCAACGAGACCTTTCGAAAGATACCCATCTTGAAAATTTACTTCCCCGGGGGGGGATTTTCCCCCCCAGGGGGGAACCGATGCCCTCCCATGCACAAAATTTTTTTCCTAGCTAACTACTACTATTATCAATAATTCATATTAATTTTACAATCACAAGTGTAAAATAACTCTCTTTATGCCCATTTATACGGAATTTTGTCCTATGCTGCCATGTTAAAAATTTGCATAAAATACGATCACAACGCCACCTATTGAGCGAGTGATCCCAAAATCTAATCAGCACCAGTTTATGTCAGGGTGCAACTAAATACCAAGTTTGGTTAAATTTCATTCATTGGTTCGTGAGATACAGCGTCCACAAAAAAATGATACAGACAGACAGACAGACAGACAGACATTTTCTAAAAACTATTAATTCGTGTTCTCCATATCCCAAAACATGTAAATCCATCAAAAAGTGGACTTCGAAAATTTTCGCGAATCCAATACTTTCTCTATATTACATATAGAAGAAAGTAAAAAAATCTAGTAAAATATATAATATAAAATAATTAAATAACAGCATGTTGGAAATATCCATCATCAAGCAACGGAATGAAGGGTACACACACACACACACACACGTCATTGCAAAGCAGCTACTGTTAAGCAGTTCAAAACTGACTAAAGGCTGAATTCTAGAACCGGTTCAAAGAATTTTCGAGTGCCGTATTTCATACTTTAACGATCAAGTAATCGTTATTCTATAGAATAAATAGTTAAATCGTAGAATTCAATAATTTTATATACTTTAACTGACTTGTCTAGTTACTTCATGAAATACCAAAGTTAACGATTTCGTATGACGAAATCTTTGACTTTTGAAACAAACTAGAAATATTCACTTCCTTGTGAAAATTCAGTTCTTCGTTTCGGATGCTAATCATAACCCTCACCCTTTTATAAATGAAATTATTTTAAATTGAATTCAGAACAGTTTGTAAAACAGAAAAGAAAAAGGGGGGGGGGGGTATTTTAAGTTCAAACTTAATTGAAATGCAAAAGACATATTTTCCAGCAGTGTTGTAAGAAAGGCAAGGTAAATAGAGCGGGGAATGTTGTGGCCAGCGAAATGGCTTTTCGTGAAGTCGTTGTGCGTCACAGAAGTGGCCCTAAATTATGTTGCTGGCACACTTGACTGTTGGCTGCTAATCTGAAAATCCATTGCCTGTTTTCGATGCCCGAGCGATTAGAAAATTTCCAAACTGCATTAAAGGAGTCAAAAGGAATTTTTAAAATCATCTTATGATGTCACTGATATGAAACTCGTATCTTCTAATCGTATCTAGAGGATATCTTCCAAGATAGCCAGTGTCTGAGTCGAAGTTAAAACAGAAACATTTGAATTTATACAAATATATTTTAATCATCCTATAAAAGTTTCACACATTTTATTCGTTTTTTTACTTTCCGAACACTATAGTGAGGAAAGTATTGTAATCATGTCAAAAATCCGAATTCGAGATTTTGATGTTTCTATACGTTTCGAGGTCCCCTGAGTCCGTTTTCACTATTTTTACGATGATGTATGTATGTGTGTGTGTATGTGTGTATGTCTGTGAGTGAACACGCTAGCGTCTAAACGCTTTGTTCGAATAAGCTGAAAGTTGGTGCGTATATTGTAAGTCACCACAGTACGAACCCTATAGATTTTGATGAATCTAGCACTTATAGTTTTTTTACAGGGACACAAAGAAAAATTCTTTATCATTATGGTCTATGGGACCAAAATCTGAAAAGTGCGATAGCATCTAAACACCTTCTTCAATTGAGCAAAAAATTTATATACATATTATAGGTCACAGTTACTCAATCTGTATAGAGTTTGGAGAATCTGGTACTTACAGTTTTTTTACAGGGGCACAAAGAAAAATTCTTTATCATTATGGCCTATGGGGCCAAATTTTTAAAAGTGCGATAGCGTCTAAACGCTTATTTAATCTGAACAAAAAATTTGTACAAATGTTATAGGTCACAGTTGCACGAACTGTATAGATTTTGGTGAATTTAGCACTTACAGTTTTTTTACAGGGACACAAAAAAAATTCTTTATCATTATGGCCTGTGGGACCAAATTTTTACTTTCTTCTATATTCAATAGAAGAAAGTATTGGATTCGTAAAAATTTTCGACCTCGGGTTTTTGATGGATTTACACGTTTTGAGAGCTGTAGAACACGATTTGACCATTTTTAGAAAATGTCTGTCTGTTTGTCTGTCAGTCTCTGCGTGGGTGTGACAAACTTTTGTGGCAACTGTATCTCAGGAACTACTTCACAGAATTTCATACAAATTGGTATGTAGTTGCACCTTGATATAAATTAATGCCTATCAACTTTTGGTAAAAATTGTCTTACAGGTGTCGTTGCCATCCCGCTTTTTCTAAATTTTTAACATGGTGGTATAGTACAAAATTTTGTATAAATGTGCATAAAGAAATTTTTTCTTAATAATCATTATGAAATTTACCAGAATTATTTATAATAGAGATAGTCAACTGTTAAAAAAATTTTGTATGTGTAGGAGCCTCACCTCCCCCCCCTCCCGGGGGAATTCCCCCCACGAGGGGAGTAAATTTTCATGATGGGTATCTTTCAAAAGAACTCGCCAGTACCTTTAAAACGAATGGTTGAACCATAGATCTGCGATAATTTAAAATGAAGTTATCGATTTTTTTTAAATGTAATATTGACAATAAAATTGACTTTTTTTGGATATTTAGTGTTATACTACTTCTCTATTATGGAAATCATCTGCATTATCATGGAAGATAATTTTTTTAAATAATAAATTTAATAAATTATTTTTAGTGAGTGAATTTGTATAGGAAAATATAGAAGAAATTCATGTGGTGGCCACAACATACTAGTTAAAAGTGCGATAGCATCTAAACTCCTTATTCAATTGAGCTGAAAATTTATATGAATATGATAAATCACTGTTGCACTAACTATAAGCATTTTGGTGAATCTAGCATTTATAGGTTTTTTACAGGGACACAACGAAAATTTTTTATCATTATGATCTATGGGCTCAAAGTTCAGTAGCGTTAAATAAAACATCGTGTAATATATGGAAAAAAATACTCAAACACTTTATTTGTGTTTTATCTCTTTTGTTTTTAAACAACTCCTCTTTCTTTACTTTATCTACAAAACTGTTAATTACTCAATGTTCGGAAAGTCGAGTGGAGTCACTCCATATTTTTTTTTTTTTTTTTTACTTTTGCAAATATAAAAAATATACTAGAAAATATACCTTTGATACCAGAAAATTATCCTGTGACTTCATATGTGAATAAGTTTTCGATCCAAAATATCAAATAAGCGAATTTCGATCCCACATCGTATAAACAAAGAAAGAAAGAAAAAAATCTGGTGTGAAACAACCACACGACTTCCATTACCCACTATTACACATATTATATGCATTTTTTGGAGATAATGTGATCAGAAGATATAAAAGTGACCTAAAGAAGTAGAAACCTAACTTTTTTCAGGTTAGATATACTTTATACACATGTAAAGACATATAAAACAAAGCTTAGATATATCGAGGTAAAAAATGGTAGAGTTATTTTTTGAAACACCAATTTTCGAGATCTGCGTAAACTTCTGACCTACCTAAACAGGGTAGCTGTTAATTTTCCTCTCATAACTACGTGATACATAAGAAATAAATGGATTTATATAACAATTTTCAAGAAAATCGTTTGAGCCGTTTTTGAGATACCAACTTTTACCAAAACTCAATTATTGACAGGAAAACAATAATTACATACAAAAGTATATTTAAAAGTGAGTTAATATGGCGAGTTTGAAAAAAAATCCGTACGGCCGTTTTTAAAGGAACGCCTTTACGAGACCTGAAATTGAGCTATTTATACAGGACGCCTATCAATTTTCCTGAACTAACCAACTATATCATTCGAAAGGACATCTAATAGAGTGTTTATATAGAAAGTTTGAAGAAAATCGTTAGAGCCGTTTTTGAGATACGGACTTACGGTCCACTTCCGGTTTCTGATGTCCCACTTCTGGTTTTTCAATTTTCACCAAAAATTGGAAAATTCATCTGTACACCAGACTTGTTTCAATTCTAAAGTTTCGTAGTTCTATCTTTATTAGTTTTAGAGATACCCCCCCCCCACACACACACACACACACATACACACACTGACCCATAGCCAAAAAACACTTTTTTGGACTCAGGGGACCTTAAAACGTGTAAATCAGGTGAAATCTCGATATCGAATTTTCAGACCGAATACAATACCTCCATTACCTACGGTAGTAGGGTAATGGAAGTTAAAAAAAAAGCTTGAATAATTTGAATTTGTATTCTAAATTTAAATTAAGATATTTTGTGAGTGTTTTTTCTTTTGTTGACGATGCTGATTGGACTGGACCCAAAGCGAGATTTTGATTGATCTCAACGTATTTATTTATTTTCATTTATAAAATTATGTAAAAATAAATAAATAAAATAATAATAATAGTAATTGCGTCTTATAAAATATTTTTAAAAAGAGTGTCCAGTTCATTAAAAAGTATAAAATTATACGCAATGAAAATTATCGTGTGACTTGAGATGTGAATAAATTTTCAATCCAAAATAAGCGAATTTCGATCCCACATCTTATAAACAAAGGATTGGTGGCTGACAGTGTAAAAATATAATATGAAGCAACCACTGGTGGCTGACAGTGTAAAATATGATATAAAATTAAACAATTCACATCGTTTTAAGTAATTACTGAAAACAATTAAAAATATTAACTTAATTTTTATTTATTACAGGATACCATTTTAATGGATTTTATTGAAACACGTAAACAGAACAGAATGCTCTCTTCTGACTAAAACTATCATTCATTTTTCGAAGGTCTCAAGAGAGGAGGAATATCTGGATGGAAATCTGTCTTTTGTCTTTCCTCTCTTTCTCTCGCGTAAGGGTGTTTTACGCGAAAAGTGTTGTTTTACGGTCAAATTTTCGAAATTGTGTACCTCCTATAATTAGGCGTTTTGCGGCCCCACCAAAATCACTCCCACTGCATTCTCTTTAGAAATAAAGCTTCATAGCTCCATCTCTCTCTATATAAATGGCTAAGAGATTTTTGAGTCTGTTTGTCTGCGTGTCGACGCAAGTTGCACCAGCTTTTCATACTTTAGTTCATTTTAAAAAATCTAATTGTCCGATCGATACGTTAATTAAAACGACGGATTCAGAAAAATGCCCCTTTCATTTGGCACCTTATTTGTAACGAAATTTTGATTAGATTTTTTAAAATTAATTAAAATGTGAAAATAATAACCTGGTAAAAGCTTTAAAAATGGACACTTAAATTTTTAATTGTAGGCAAAAAAAAAAAAAAAAAAAAAATTCTTTTTTTTTTTTTTTTTTTTTTTTTCCCCAACATAAAACAAAATATGCTTTCACGCGAAATATATATATATGTGTGTGTGTGTGTGTGTATTAAATTTGCTAATGCGCATAAAAAATTAAAATATGAAAATGGAGTAAAATAATAATAATAATAATATACCTCAATATTAGATTTCTTCCCCTTTTGTTTAAATAAGCTAATTAAAAAGCTAATTCAGCATTACATTAAAGAGCTTTACTTATTGATAATTCTGGGTAATTTTTAAAATTTTGATGCTGAAGTAGATCAGACAATTTTCGCCAAGTACTCCACTTTCGTAAAAGCCACTTTAAGCCAAATAGCGCATCAAAAATATAACTTATAAAATATTGAAAAACAGAAAAGAAAGAAAAGGAAAGGAAAGGAAAATGAAAAGAAACAATCAAACAAACAAAAAATAATAATAATAACATAAATTATGTATTTTTGTCTAAACTGACGATAAAAATTCAAAAGTCGCCAAGGGAAGCTACATTAAGGCTGTACCATGATAAGGTTTACATATTTCATTATTTATTTTTCTATATACCAACTACTATTAGCTTACTCAACTACTATTATAACCACAAAAATTAATTGTGTCATGCGATAGACGTAGCCGATCATAGCACATTGTAATATTATATTTGGTGTGAAATTGTTGTCATTTTATGGTTGATCGAATAAATCAAATAATTATAGAAAATAATGTAAAAGAAAATATCATGTACACCACGTATAGTGTTGTTCATATGTAACTGGGATTCAAGTATAAAATGGCTGCTTCAATTTTTTCGATACTGTCTGTTTCGAAACTGTCATCTGATAAGCACCCAATGAAAGCCCACTGGTAAGCTATTGTCACAGACAATAGGACAGACACCTGAGAGTCTGCGAATGAGTGGGTCGCTGCCAAAGGCAGCGGGGACAAGAAGCGGGCTCTTGAGCAATTTCATGATTATATATATATATATATATATATATATATATATATATATATATAAGTAGGGAAAAAAGGAGAGTTGACCATCAAGAGGAGGCACCGGCAAGCCGTGCGGGTGTCACGCGGAGCGTGTTCAATCATGTTCACGGCCTTTGCGGAGCCCTGAGACCCTCTGACTTAATCGTGAAACGTGACGAGGGTATTAATTAATGTTGTTAATGAGAAATTTTAATGAATGGCGTGAAAGATGATGGTGGTTTTAAAAAGAGAATTTTAGTGGGGTTGTGTGAAGGTTATTGTTTATGAGTAATGAATTATGAAAATTTTAAAAAATTTAAAAAATTTAAAAATTGAGAAAAATAAGAAATAAATAAAAAAATATGAATTTAAGAAGGAAGGATGTTGATGTAAATATATTATGAAATAAATAGAGAGGATCGACCGGGATTCGAACCCAGCGCCTTGCAGTAAAAATATTTCCATAAGACAGTAGTTTTCGCGTGTGTGTGAGTGATTTTTCTATTATATGTCTGCACAGTTCTTTTTTAACCTATGAATGCTATTATTCGAAAAGAATTCAATCGTTTAAATGATATTAATTTACAGAATAATAATTAAAAAAATATTAATTAAAGATCTTCTTGTAAAAATTCACCAAATGTTTTCCGAAAAAAGAAACTGTATGAAAATTAAGTAGAAAGAATGAAAGAAAGTGTAGAAATAAAGAGGATCGGCTGGTATTCGAACCCGACACCTTGTAATAAAAATATTTCCATAAGACTAGTTTTCGTGTATGTGTGTGTGTGTGATTTTTCTATTATATGTCTGCACTGTTCTTTTTAAACCCATGAATGTAATTGTTTGAGAATTATTCAACCATTTAAATGATATTAATTTACAGAATAATAATTAAAAAAATATTAATTAAAGATCTTCTTGTAAAAATTCACCAAATGTTTTTGAAAAATGACAATGTACGTGAAAATTAAGTAGAAAGAATGAAAGAAAGCGTAGAAACATAGAGGATCGGCTGGTATTCGAACTCGGCACCTGCTTGAAGTAAGGAAACAGTAGTTTACAAGTACTTTAACCACTGTTCTTTAGAAATATACCTGCACAAATCTTTTTTTAACCTAAGAATGCTATTGTTTGAAAAGAATTCAACCATAAAAATGATATTAATTACAGAATAATAATTAAAATAAATAAATAAAAAGTAATAATTGAAGATCTTGTAAAATTCACTAAATGTTTTATGAAAAAGATAATGTACGTGAAAATTAAGTTAAAAGATGATTAAAATCTCAAATGTATAAGTGAAATTCGAACCCGGCGCCTTCCTTGAGTTATTTTAACAAAATCTATCACCCTATCATCCTATTCAATAAATGGAATAGTCTGCCAAACCTATTTCGATAGATGTAGAGTGATCCATTTTTTATCTTTAGTAATTAAAACAGTGTAATTACAAAGCTATTAATTATGAATTTTCTTCTAAAAGGTTACAAATGTTTTATGAAAAATGACAATGAGAGTAAAAATTAAGTAGAAAGATGATTGAAAATTCTTCAATATGTTGGAAATTCAATTAATTAACGAACGTCTAATGAAGAATTTATGCTAAAGCTAATATTATTCAGTCTCCCCTCACTGGTATGCCAAGGTCATATCTCCCAAGAG
This sequence comes from Salticus scenicus, assembly GCA_963930645.1. Classification (NCBI taxonomy): domain Eukaryota; kingdom Metazoa; phylum Arthropoda; class Arachnida; order Araneae; family Salticidae; genus Salticus; species Salticus scenicus. The sequence goes on along the minus strand of OZ005654.1, from coordinate 1,384,959 downwards.
AACCTGTATTTCTTCCCTCCTTAGATGCCCGAAGGAGATTATGCACTATCGCATTTACAATGGTAGAAGATTTTTTCACAAATTTATTTGATCTACAAGATTTTTACATCTGTACATTTTTTGATACATCTACAAGATTTTTAAGACATTTGGCGATAAGATAATTCGGGTTTGGCAAGAAACATACAATATTAATTTCGAGTGAAGTAAAATTTTGTCACTTGCTAACTTATTTTTGCGGATTGAAGACACCTGTTTTTTAACCTGAATTCAGTATTACATATTGATAATTTAAATTGGATCAAGAGATGGGTCTATCTGCGGAGGCACCTATTTTAAATCAACAGTTCACTCAGTCGCGAATAGATGACAAGAAGTTATCTAAACTTTCGATATGTTCAACTTGTAATAGGACTTTTTGTAAAAAGTCTAATTTAATTCGACATTTGAAGGTTCATATGGACACCCATATGAAATCTTTTGTGTGTTTTGTATGCCAGAAACCATTTCAGCGTTCGGACGATATGAAAAGACATTTAAAAATTCGTGAAAAGACTCTTACAGAATATGAATGTAAACAATGCAGTGAAAGTTTTAATCGCAAGTATGATTTATCGATTCATGTTAGAAAAAATCATAAAAAGACTTTATCTAAGCATGTTTGTGGTGTATGTAGCGAAATCTTCAGATGGAAATATGTACTATTGAAACACATAAGAAAAAATCATCGGAAACCTTCACCCCAACATTTATGTGAATCATGTAATGAAGTATTCAATAGTAAAATAGATTTGTATTGTCATTTACGTACTTCAGTCAGGCATCAGTCAACACCAAAAACTGTAGAAAATTCTTCCCAAGATCCACTTAAGGAGAAAACTAAGTTTTTTTAAAAGACGAAGTGCTGTTATTGTACATACATCCACTATCTTTGACAATGAAAATAATGATATGGATTTGTTATCATTTTTTAATAATTTAAGAACTAACATTTTAACCGAATTGAACTTTCAATTAAGCGATAAAAAAGGAATGAAATGGTTTATAGTTGTTAAACTCACCCTTAAACGTTCTATGGATGGTAAAGAAGAATTTATTTCCCATCATTTGCAATCAAAAACCTTTTCTACATTTTTATCAAGTGATTTGAATAATGATCTTGAAAATGCTTTCAACAAAATGATAGAAAGTTTTGAAGAATTTACTGATCAAGAATTAGGTTGTACTTTAGTTGAAATTAGCAAATTACAACTTTGTATGGTAAAATTTTAACTCATGTATCACCTATCTAATGTTTTTTCATTATATTCAATAAATTGAAAAACGAAAGTTCCTACATAATTTGTTAAATAAAACCCAACATTAGTTATTTTAAGGTATATTTTCTAAGAATTATTCAACAATCTATGTCAAATAAAGACTTCCCAACTATTTTTTACTACTTTTCACTACATTCTACAACTTTAACATAGTGAAATTCCCCACGTCATATGCTACCTTTCACTCAGTTTTCGTTACAGATAGCAAGTTTGTAAATGATGAAAGCTAACTTTGTAAAAATTCAGAGTTGAAAATATATTAATATATGTTTTATAAATACATTCATGTTCACAGATGCATACTTAGGTTTTCTAAGTATATTTAAACGTACTTAAAAAATATTTTAACCAAGTATTGTAGATTACAAACTACAATAAACTGAAAATGTTTACTTATATAAACTGAAAATGTTTTTGTACAAAGTATTTTAGAAATTAAGATAACTTATTCTTGAATAAAAATATAAGAAACTTATTTTCACAATAATAAGATTGTAAATGTAAGATAAAATCACAAAGTTACCAGCTTAAGAGGCTGTAGGTATTCGAAAAAAATCCCGAAGTCAACAATTTTGGTGTTAACAACACATCTTATTTTACAAAGTACTAAGTTTTTAAAAGTCATTTAGTTTGAAGTTTTTCAGACATATGCTTATAAACTGAAATTTTTGTAAATGAAAAATTTTTTACACAAAGTATTTTAGAAAAAATATCATCTCAGAAATTAATTAACTTATTTTTAGAATAAAAATATAAGAAACTTATTTTTTCTATTGATAAGAATGAAAATGTAAGATAAAATCTCATTCTTACCAATTTAAGAGACTGCAAGTATTTGAAAATTCTGAAGTATGGAATTTTAATGTTACACATGTGTTAATATCGCATCTTATTTTACAAAGTACTAAGTTTTTTAAAGTCATTTAGTTTGAAGTTTTTCACACATATGCTTATAAACGAATTTTTTTGTAAATGAAAAATTTTTACACAAATTATTTTAATACAAATACTATCTCAGAAAAATTAACTTTTTCTTTTTTTAGATCGAAAATGTAAGATAAAAATCTAACACCTATCAAATTTAGAAGCTGCAGATGTATGAAGAAATCATGAACTTGAAACTATTAACAACCTACCTTCTTTGAAAATACTAAACCACGAGTTTCAACAAATCTATAATCAACTGTTAAAAAACATAGATCTTAGAATATTTTTTACCCTAAAAAGTTTAACGTAGATGCAACATCCATAAAAATACAGAGTGCAAGTGTACAAATTATCTGTTTAGACATGTTGATAAACTAGAATTTTCCACAAGATTCGAGTATTATAGCAAGGTATGGGATAATATTTGGCTAAATTTCCACTGATATTGGCGATAGTTATAAAAATTTAACATGAAATAAGAGAATTTGGCGTAAATTCTTAAGTAAAACTGGTGAACGAAGAAAAAATTTGAATTAGTTACAATCTTTTCTCTCTGTAGAGTTGTCTAAGTTCTCATACTTAGTAGTTTTTAAACATTTTTAAAGTCTTACTTTTAGAGTGATCTTTTATACTTTGCTAAACTGAAGTACAAAATGGATAATACTTTACCGTCTAAGGAGACTCACGTTTCTGTTCAACAACCCCCTTCATCAAGTTTTGAGGATGAGAAGTTATCTAAACTTTTTATTTGCCCAACTTGTAATGTCATTTAAAAAAAAATCCTATCTTACTAGACATGTGAAGGTTCACAATGATATTAAACCTAATATTTGTTACGTGTGTGAGAAAGGATTTGTTACTTTACATCGTTTAAAAAGAGATATGGAAACCCATTGAAAAATTTTCATAAGATACAAATGTGAATATTGTATTGAAAATTTCAATCGCAAGTGTGATTTATTTAAACATAAGAGATTATTTCATCAAAAAGTCTTACCTGAACATCTACGTATTATTTGTAAAGATGCTTTTAAACACAAGTATGAATTAGAAAACCACAAGAGGGTGCATTATCGTAAATCTGAGGAATGTTCTATAACCTTTCCAACTAAACATGCTTTTTCAAAAAGTCATAAAAAGACTTTACATACATACTGTTGTGACGAACGTACTGATACTTTTTCAAACAAACGACATTTTTTAAAACATAAAAGAAATATGCATAAAAAATCTTCAATGCAAACTAGATGTGATGAATGCAGTGAAACTTTTCAGTGTAAGAATGAATTATTGCAACATAAGAGAAAGAATCATCTTAAAGACTTTAACATACGTAAAAATTGTAATGAACTAACAATGAATTACCAACAGTTAATAATGACAGTGAGAATCTGGACTTGTTAAATTTTTTTGGATAATCTTCACATCGAATGTATGAATGGTGTTTTTGACTTACCTTCTAACAACTTTCAGAATGAAAATATAGACTTAGCTTAAAAAATTTTTTGAACAATTCGAATGTGGAATATACAAGTGAAAATAATATTGATGGTTTATCTACCAAAGTTGAAAATAAGGACTTAAATAATTTTAACCTGATACAAACAGATTTACCTCTAGTAAAGTACGACAATGAAAGTCTGAACTTGTTAAATTTTTTGTATAACTTTAATCCCAAATGCTTGAATGTTTTTTCTGCTAACAACGAAAATATGAATTCGAATAATTTTAGTGCGAAGGAAAATCAGTTAGTGACAGATAACATTAACAATGAAAAACTAGACTTGCTAAATTTTTTGAATAACTTTAATACCGAATGTATGAACAATATCCCAACAATATAGATTTGTGTGAATTTGCTGTCTTGTATTATTGTGAATGAATTTCAAATAAAAAGATTTCAATGAAAATGGTTTGTTTTAATTTTTATTACAAAATCACCTTTTATATAATATTTTCTATTAGGATACAAACTTAAGTGTCATCTTTTTTAAAATAAAATCAGTGCCGTGTTTCAAAAGTTATTAATATGGCAAATTTTCAAGTGTCAGTCTAAGTGGCTGCGACTTGGAAAAAAAATGGCAAAAGAACTGGCTCAGCGAAATCATCCAATATATTTGTATGATAAGTTCATTGTCCAGTTCTAGTTTAAATTAAATCAGTATTTCAAAAATTATCGTCATAAGAAATTTTCATGTGGCACCACTTGGTAGAAAAAGCGGAGTGAGATGCCTAGAGAACTTATCTGAGATATTTGAATGATAAATCCACTATCCAGATTTTATGCGATTTGATTCAGTATTATTAAAGTTACCATAATGACAAATTTTCAAGTGACCGCCACTTGGAAATAAAATTGCGGATCAAGTCACCAAGTGAACTTATCTTAGATATTTGAACCATAAATTCACTATCCAACTTTTATTTGAATTAGTTTAGTATTTTAAAAGTTATCGTGATGCCATATTTTCAAGTGGCAGTGTGATTTCAAGAGGCTGCAACTTAGAAACAAGATGCCGGGACAAGTTGCCCAGTGAACACGTTCAAGACAATTATTAGGATAATATCACTGTCCAAATTTGGTTCGATTTGGAGTATTATTTCAGAAGTTATCGTGATTTTAAATTTTCAAGTGAGAGCCTGATTTCAAGTGGCCCGCTTAGTATAAGATATCTGGTACTTTCCAATAAATGGCGGTTAAACTTCATTAATCAACATGGTTGAGACCCTTATATGGTCTATGTATACATCAAAATTCAAACAAATTCGGAATACGCTTTATACAATATGAATTTGAAATTTTCAAGTGGTCTCCACTTGAAGACAACATGGCGGAGCAACTTGGTTAAAAAAAAAACTCATTTATTACTCATTATTTATAAGATACGTTAAGATACTGTCCAAATTTGGTTCGATTTGGAGTATTATTTCAGAAGTTATTATGATTTTAAATTTTCAAGTGGTAGCCTGATTTCAAGTGGCACCGCTTAAATTAAGATATCTGCCACTTTATTAAAAATGGCGGATATAGTTCATTAATAAACTTCATTGAGATCCTCATGTGGTCTGTATTCACATCAAAATTCAAACAAATTCAGAATACGCTTTTTACAATTTAAATTTTCAAGTGGTCTCCACCTGAAATCAAAATGGTAAAGCAACTTGGTTGACAAACTTATCTGAGATATTTATAAGATAAGTTAAGACACTGTTCAAATTTGGTTCCATTTGGAGTATTATTTCGGAAGTTATCATGGTTTTAAATTTTCAAGTGGTAGCCTGATTTCAAGTGGATATCTTAATTATAAGCGGATATCTTAAGTTAAGCGGGACGCTTAACTTAAGATATCCGCCACTTTATTAAAAATGGCGGATAAAGTTCATTAAAAAGTTCTTTGAGGCACTTGTATAAACTATGTATACATCAAAATTAAAAAAAAAAAAAAAAAATCGGAATACGCTTTTTACAATTTGAATTTGAAATTTTCAAGCGGTCTCCACTTGAAAACAAAGTGGCGGAGCAACTTGGTTAACAAACTCATATAAGATATTTATGAAATAAGTTAAGACACTGTCCAAATTTGATTCCATTTGGAGTATTATTTCGGAAGTTATAGTGATTTTAAAATTTCAAGTGGTAGCCTGATTTTAAGTGGCCCCACTTAACTTAATATATCTGCCACTTTATGAAAAATGGCGGATAAACTTCATTGAGACCGTTATGTGGCCTGTATTTACATCAAAATTCAAGGAAATCTTGCTTTAAATCTGCTTTTTACATTGTGGGTTTGAAATTTTCAAGTGGCTGCCACTTGAAAACAAAAAGTCGGAGCAACTTGGTTAACGAACTCATCCAAGATATTTATAAGATCAGTTCACTGTCCAAATTTGTTCGATTTGTAGTATTATTTCGGGAGTTATCGTGATGACAATATTTTTATTATAGATAGATAGATAGATAGATAAACGAAGTGATTGCAATAGGTCGATTTCTAAAGAAATCAACCTAAAAATGTATAAACAGAATATGAACTATTGACTAAAAAGTTCAATAATCAAAAATATAATCAAAATAGATGAGGTACTATTTTTTAACAATGAAATATTGCAAAAATAATTAATTAATAAAAATGCATTACCAACATGGCTACAAAACAAAAATTGAAAAGGCGCCATGGGGATCCTGTATTAATGGTGTACTGCCTGGCGAAGTATGAAAACTGGGTCGTCGACCATGAATATTATTTTGAAACCTGAATGGTTTTGGTTTAACATCATTAGCGTTTCATCATCGCAACATATAATTTTTTTTTCCCACTTACTTGGCTTCTTATGAATTAAAATTAAAATTGGGTGGAGAAATTGGTTTAAGATTTATGAGTTTCAAATTTTAAAGGCAAATATTTAAAAAAAAATGAAGTGCGAAAATTTCTCACAGGTTTGCTAGTGATAATAATAATAATAATCAAGAGACTCGGCAGAGTCTCAAGTGACGCAAGCGCAAAAACAAACGAACGCCACGACACTCAGCGGAAACGGAAAAACGAACGAAACTGCGACACTTATATATACAGGAATTTTAAGATCAAAGAAAACGCTGGAAGCCGACACTTAATATCTCAGGAAATATAGGAGGTTATGTTCTGATAATTTCAAAATAGTCTTTCACCTTCTGTCTGATCCTACCCTGAAATCGCTATATTTCTGCGTGCAATATATTTCGAGATATGAATTGGCTCATTTAAGCTATAAATGGGCGGCCTAATGTGTAAGAATTTTTTCTCGAATATGGCTCGAGCGAATTTAGTTTAATTTATATATGATATTAATCGCTTTTATCTGATGTGCCTGACATCTCCCTTTTCCCTAGGAAAACTCTTGTTTTTTTTATAACTCAGTTTAAAAATCGAACTATTTTTACTACGCGATGCAAAGATTTCTATTGATAATTCTCAGAATTCTGAACAGGTGTTATTCAGTTTGGTCTTGTAGTTCAATCTGAATGCAGTCAATAAAAAATTAAGATTTTGTTTTTTAATGCAAGAAAGAAACTTTATTGTTTCTTTTAAATATTTATTGTATATATACGAAATATAATTTCACTTAAATATATATATTTTTTTGTTATAAAGGAAATATTTAAGATTTAAAATTTCGCATTTCGTGAAAAAATTATTTCGATAATATTTTAAATAAGGAAGTATTTTGTAATTTTAGATATTCCATTTTATCATAATAATGATGTATTTACAATTTTTTAAAGCAAAAAATTTTTAATCATTCATAAACATCGATTTTATAGTAGCTCAATGATTTGCGATTCCTATTCATGTATCATTCCGCGCAGAGATGGGAAAAAACAGTAAATGGTGTTTTGGCGCCATCTTTTGTCTTTAATTTAAATTAAAACATACACTTTTGCAAATATATATATATATATATATATATATATTTCTTTTTAAAAATTAAAAATCTCTTTTTAAAATACAGTTAGTTTATTCATATATTTACTTTTCTGACTTTAAAATGATACATATTTCAAATATTAGCATAATAAAACTAATATTTTTATTATTATTTAAAGCTATAATGACTAGGAAATGAAAGAAGGGATATTCATGACACTGTATATTTAAAAAAAAAAAAAAAAAAAACATGAAAATAGAATTAAAATTCATGAAAAATGTGTCAAATAGCAATTATTGAAAAACACGTCAAAATAAATAAATAACATCTTTACTTTGAAACCCATAATTTATTTTAAAAATATAATTCTCTCTTTCTTTACTTTTTTTTTTTTTTTTTTTTTGTTTATTAATTAATTTCTGCATGAAAAATTCCATTTCATAACTATATTTAAAACTACAATAAACACCCTCCTTTAATTTTAAATATCTATTTCTACATTTTTTTTTTTTTTTTTTTAAGAAAAATAGCTTAAATATCGGAAAGTATATGGTTTTATCATAAAGGTAATAATTTGGAAATCTAGTGGCGCCATCTCGTAGCTTGTATTTAAACCATATACATTCCTATATTAAATTTATTTTTCTTTTAAAAAAAGACACTTTTAATTGCTTAGAAAAATGTAGAAATAATTATTTACAATTAAAGGAGGTTTTTTTTGCTTATTGTAGTTGTAAATATATTTATGAAATGGAATTTTTTATGCATAAATTAATTAATTTAAAAAAAAGAAAGAGAGAATTATACTTTTTAAATAAATTATTATGGGTTTCAAAGTAAAGATGTTATTTATTTATTTTGACGTGTTTTTCAATAATTGCTATTTGACACATTTTTCATTAATTTTAATTCTATTTTCATATATATATAGCGTGTTTATCCCCTCTTTCATCCCCTAGCCATTGTTGCTTTAAATACTAATAAAAAAAAAATAGTTTATGTTAATATTTAAAATATGTATCATTTTAAAGGCTGAAAAGTAAATATATGAATAAACTCTAACTGTATTTTAAAAAGAGATTTTTAATTTTTAAAAAGAAATATATATATAACTTGTATTTTCCATAAAACTTAAGCTTAACTTGTTAAGCTAAAGCTTAACTTGTATTTTCCATAATTTTTTTCTCCAAATGATTTTATCTTATTTTTAAAATTATAGAAATGTAGAGCTTAATTTATATTTTGTCTATTTTTTTTCCACCAAATATTTTTATGAAATAATTTTTACCTGCATTTTTTAAGAAAATTAAAATTGTGAATATTGGAGCTTAGCCTCAAAAGGGAAAAGAAAATAAATAATTTTCCATTTTTAACATTAACTTGATTTTTTTAAATTGTTTAATTTGCATTTGTAATTCTCTAAAAAGAAACTTGCAAAATGTAAATTACGTAATTCTAAAACTTAAATTTGAAATTTCCCACTTATTATTATTATTATTATTATTATTTTAAAGAGTTTGAGAATCCCACTCAATATTTTTTTCTAGTGTGAAGCTTCTCCATTTTGTTTCCAAGTGGCAGGCTACTTGAAAATTTGTCGGCATGATAACGTTTGAAATATTGAATTAATTCAAACTAAATTTGTAGTTTGGATTTATCTCAGAAATGTATTTGTTATGTCCATTTGCCAACTTAATCTACCCTCTTGTTTCCCTGTGCCAGCCCACTGAAAATTTCAAATTTACATTAGAAAGGTTCTATGTTAAAACTCCATATATACAAGACTTCATTAATAAATCCACCAAGTCCATCAATTGTAGAATTGAAAAATTGTAGAATTGTAGAATTTTGAAAAAAAAAAAAAAAAAAAAAAAAAATGGTGGCAACTTCATAATAAAAGATAAATCAGCTTACCCTTTCTAGGAGCCAGAAGGACTTGTTTTAATTTTTTGATCAATAACCCCTAAAAAGTAATGATATCAGTACAAAAAACCCTTAACGGGTTAAAAGTTTGTGACGCCGCTACTTTATGGCTGTAAGAATTAGAAATATGAGTCTTAAAAATAATGATATCAAATTTTAAGTGACGCTTTGCAATTAGTTAAAATATACATAGATTTTCTTATTTGATCATTTACTTTCTACTTTCTACTTTTATTTATATTTATAATGCAAACGTAATATTTTTAGCTTCAAGATCAGACAGATATATAAAATACACTCACTGATGCTTTTTCATTCACATTTCAAATTCAAAATAACAGTTTTAAAAGGAATGATATAAAAATTCCAGTGGGGCCTCGGTGTTATTTTAAAAGATTTGTTTTTAGATTCCATTAAAATTACTTTTGTTTTGTCTAATAAAGTATATTTACATATTGAAACAGTGCTTTTAATTTTCAAATATACTGTGAAATAATTATACTTTCACTGAGTTTGCATTATAAATTAAAATTATTTATTTCAATAAATTGATTTATCTTTTGCGTCACGCTATCCAAAACTGCAAGTAAAATCTGTGTAAATATTTTCTTTACGTTACACTACCTCTTTGCGCAAATTTTCACTCAGCTGGATACTATGATAATGATACTATGTTTTGGATAGTGTGATGCAAAAGATAAATCAATTTATTGAAATAAATAATTTTAATTTATAATGCAAACTCAGTGAAAGTATAATTATTTCACAGTATATTTGAAAATTAAAAGCACTGTTTCAATATGTAAATATACTTTATTAGACAAAACAAAAGTAATTTTAATGGAATTTAAAAACAAATCTTTTAAAATAACACCGAGGCGCCACTGGAATTTTTATATCATTCCTTTTAAAACTGTTATTTTGAATTTGAAATGTGAATGAAAAAGCATCAGTGAGTGTATTTTATATATCTGTCTGATCTTGAAGCTAAAAATATTACGTTTGCATTATAAATATAAATAAAAGTAGAAAGTAAATGATCAAATAAGAAAATCTATGTATATTTTAACTAATTGCAAAGCGTCACTTAAAATTTGATATCATTATTTTTAAGACTCATATTTCTAATTCTTATAGCCATAAAGTAGCGGCGTCACAAACTTTTAACCGGTTAAGGGTTTTTTGTACTGATTAGATATACACTCCTTCTCATATTTATAAGGACACTTTATATTTTTAAATAACTAAGGTAAAAATAATTGCAGACAAGATTATACTAAGTGCACTTAATATATCTAGTATTCTAAAAAATCAAAACTGTAATAATTTTTTAATGTGAAGCAAAATTAATAAAAAATAATGCAAAATGTGTTTTTCTCCACGTTTTTAGATGTTCATAATTATAGGGACAATCCAGATTTTTTCGTTTTATTTAACTTACTAGCGGATAAATTACAGTTGACATGCGAATTTGTTAACTACTGGGCTAGAGTAATTCATATATAAGCCCTTAATTTTTCTTGGACGGACATTACTGATAATTCCTAGAAAAAAAGAACGTCCAAGTAGTGAAGTATGATAAATGTGTTTTTTAAGAGGAAGGATAATTTCAATCCGCCGAATTTCTAATGAAATTCGAAGGTCTAAAATTGCTGAAGGAAATGTGATCAAACATTGAACTGCTGGTTCGATAGGAGAGAGATCTGATGCAAAATCAGAGTTGTTTTACAGAGATCGAAGACTCATAATTCCTCTTACTGTTCTACTAATAATGATTGCTGCCGAATTTGCTCGTAATTTTTAACGAAAGGTTAGGGTCTATATTTATGCATGTTTAAAATAATTAATAATATGTTAAAATGAATAAAAAACCTGTAATAATCAATCAGCATTTAATGGGGGAAAGAACGTCTGTGTTAAAGTTGAATAAAGACAATATTAAATGGTAAAATGTTGCATTTTCGGATGAAAAACATTTATTCTTGATTAACCAAATGGTTTTGACAGTTACTGGCACGATCTGAAGATAGCGAAAGACAGAGCAGATTTTTTAAAGGCAGATATGAATCGGGCATTTTAGAGGTGGATCTATGGTGCTCTGGGGAGCTGCTTCTACTGAAGGCAGAATGAATTTAGTAATTTTTTCTATTATTATGAACATCAAGAGAATATCCGCAAATTTTAAACGTGGAATTATCAGATTTTTGTTAGATTTTAAGGGGTAATAATATTTTTTTCAACAAGACTTACATTTTTGCTCTACTTTTAGAGCAATGGGAAATAGTTTGAAGAAAGAAACTTTTGTATTATTGCCTTTCACGTGGCCAAAAAGTTGAAAAAACCTTAACTTATTATATTAGAAAAGTGCATGCAAGTGGAAAGCAATTTTAAATAGTTTAAATGTATTAAGAATATCATATATGCTATATGAAATGGTATTGAAACTGAATATAAAAAAAAAAAAAAAAATGTATATATATATATACCAGAAAGACTGTCTGACTGTTTAACCCTATAAAGAGACCCCATAAAATATTAATTTAAAGAATAACTGAAAAAAATTACAGAAATTCGAGCTGTCCTTATAATTGTGAACACCTGAAAAATCATCTTTTTACCATATTTAAAGTTTTTTAAGATAGAAAAACGATAAAACTTTTTAAATATAGTCTACTAATGAAATTCAAATTAATTAAAAATATATTTGTTTAAATAATAGTGTTCAGTGTTTAGTTAATATAGAAAAACGGGTGTCCTTATAATTATGAGAAGGAGTGTATATATTTTTTTTAATCTACTGATTTTGAGAGCAAATTCTCCGAGCTTTACCATTTTATTAATTATACAAGTCTTTAGTGCGATCAAAGAAACGCAATATTTTCGTCAAGTCGTGCAGGATTTCACTGTCAAGGGCAATAAGGAAGAAACTATCGAAATACGATAAAAATTGAGTTGTCAAATTGGTATTCCCGAATGAACCCAACTAATTAGAAATGAGTTAGTGACGTAGAGTAGAGGATTCTCGAATTATCTCGGATGTGGGTGAAGGAAAAAAATGGTAGGAAATCTTTTCTCCTCACCTTCACTCATGCAAATGATTTTGCGAGGAACTAACCAGTTTTGTTCATCTACACAAGTGTCCATGAACAAAACGAGGAATGTATATTTAATTGCAATTAGAATACTTCATTGAATGGAATAAAGAAAACCGATGACAGATTTTTAATCTCGTTTCTTAAATAACCACTGTTATTGAACTGGTGGTGTCTGACAAGGGAAAAAGAGTATTATTCAGTCTTTTTACAAAAGACTGAAAAATTCGGATTTTCTGAACGGTGAAATTATCTGGAACTCTCCTAATATGCGTACAAAATATTACAGAAACTCTTCTCCTACCAATTGGGTGAAAATAATTATCTAATTCCGAAAAGTCTGTGAAATGTTTTATGAAAAAAGACCGTTGCTTCCTTATGCTTTAGCGTGGGCTGATTTCTAGTTCACGAAAATAGCTAGAACAACCACAGACTAAGGAATCACTAGACCCGGCAAGGCGGTTCTAAAAAGTGAAGCCTCAACTGTAACCGAGCCACCATATTAGTACAAGCAAAACCACAGACTATGAATCACTGCGACAGAATATTTTTAAGTTTTCTGCGTCAAACCTTGTTCGGGTAAATCTTTTCAATAAGACAATATTGACATATTTTCTTATTCACACATAATATGTGCATATAATACAGAAATCGATATTATTAGTGAACTGTTGGCGAAATCTTAAATATAAGACAGGAGTTTCCATTTTCTGCTGAAATTTAGAAATATCTTATTTTTACGGGCAAACCTTTCTGCAAATGACAATTTCTTTTTTCTGCGACAATGTTACTATGTCACATAAATTCTGCTACAAAGAGTATATATTGAATGACTAGCAGGCAACGCCCGCTTCGCTGGTCCCTATTTTTAAATGAATCATCTAATTACTGAATTCTCAAAATTGCATTCATTTTTATCACGTGAAAAGAAAAGAGAAACAAAATCTGATTAGGAAAAATGTTGCACCGGGTTCTCACTGCCTTCGGAAAAAATTCCCAAAATGCTCTAACTCGTATTTCTATTATTTTCCCCCTTCGCCCCCCCCCCCCCCCCCACCCGTCTATCCTAATAATTTTGCAAATTCGAAAATATCCGCAATCGATTTGTAGGTATCAAAAACCACTATGCACCAGTTTTAAACTATCTATCTCTATTTTTATTTTTTGGCCCTGTGAAAATCCAGAATTTTGTGTGAATATGTTGGCTTAATCGAAACTCTCGATTTACTAGCAGCTGTTTCTGTCTCAAACTATTCTTCATCATCCCGGGAAGTTTTCTATTCAAACCACCCCGTTTTCTACATTTTTTGCCACCTGTGTTTTCTCCTGCAAAAATTAAGAAAAATAATTTCCGCATCATATTTAATTCTACTGTAATATTTGAACAGAATTACCGCGGCTTTTGTCGTTTTCTAGTGGTTGTGCATTTCCATCCCATATCAAGGGCTGCGGTATTAAAAAACCTTAAACATATGGAAGTATTTTTTTTCCCTTCGTTCGAAAAGACAACTATGTACTTCTTTCTGTATTTGAAACTTTTCTTCAAAACTTCGCTAGTTAGTGTTATTTTAGGAAAACGAATTATTTTGTCATGGAGGAGCAAGTTGCTGTGTCAGGTATAGCAAAGTGCTACAATTAAAACTCGCACTTTGCGGGTAAAACGTGGATGTGCTGTTTTAGGATTCAAGTCGACTAGTAGAGTTAGTTCTCATCCTAAATTGAAATTGTAATTCACGATATGCAAATATTTTGGAAAGTGAGATAGATAAAAGGAGAAGGAAGATTGTTTTCGAGGTTAATGGTAGGGAGGTTAGCGGCTAGAGTTAGTTGGAAGGAGAATAAGTTAGTGAGTTGAATGTAAGTCGAGTAGATAGCGGTGTCAGGGAATCCTCCTGCTATCGAAAGGTTACTGAGCCGCGAGGGTGATTGAAGTTGAATGTAGTAGTTAAAATTATGGTGGTTAATGATTTAAATTAAAGTAGTTAGCATGGCTGCCCATCTTAAGTTACAAAGATACTAAATATAAAGTCCAACGCCCGCCTTTTTGTTTAAGCTCAAATAAAAGCTCCATTGATTTTATAAATCTGACTTTGTGTTATTTCATAACTTCATTAAGTAATTAAGTAAGTTTCAGCTTCAAGATAAAGTTAAGTTAAATAAGGATGGCGAGCGACATTAAGGTCGCTACATTGGGGCCCAATTTTGCTCGAATCCCGCCCCCCCCCCCCCGAGCAAATATTTTTTGATGGCACCACTAGCGTGCTGCAATTTTTTGAGCAGCTTGAATATTTTTTTAATGTTTATAACATCCATCGATCCAAACAATATTCTTGGCTAGCCTATTCCCTAGATGGAGAACCGAGACAGTGGCATAGGTTAATCGCCTGCCCAAATCCACCCAATGACGAGTTAAAAAGTCGGGTCATCGAACTCTTTGCCACTCGGTATGACAAACTAAGATTGCCCCTCCCCCCTCACGAACGTCAGTGGGAAACAATATTAAACCCAGTGGAAAAACCGCAAGAAGTTATTAAGTCGCAAGAAGTAAGCTCGAGTACATCAAGTCACTCTAAAACTGGTGAGGAAAACTTTATTTCTAGTGGCAAAAGCCAAACGCAAGTGACTGCAAACAAACAAACTTCATTTTCAAACAGCGATACATATGAAACTAAATCTATTATTCAGAATTTAGCTACGGATAATAAATCCGAAAAATTATCTCGTGTTGCGACAGGAATTGTAAAAGAAAATCCTATTAAAATTACTGTGGCTGCGGAAACTATTAAAATAAGCGAAAATGGAAAATCATTATATGATGCGGATAATCCTGGTAACTCGCCTTTAGATGTCAGCTGTGCATCTATACAGCCGACACAGTCACATATTTCTAATGCGAACGTAAACATAAAGTTTCAAAATGACCCGCCAATTAAACCAACAGAAAATGCAAGTATTTTAAAGTTGGCAATTTCAAACATCTATTTAACCTCCTGTGAAGCTTCCAGAAAGTCTAGCAGCCCTGCATTGGACAGCACGGAGCTAACGCAGTCCTCTGTGATAACTGGGGACAGTGACAAGGTACCGGGCTCGAGTCCATCCCAGAAAAATGCATCTCCGATGCCGGACTCCGTTCTACAAGCCACCAGCACGGAAATTGCTACAACAACTCTACTGACCAGTCTGACCCGCATCTCTAATTTTGCTGATATCAAGGAATCAATCTGTCAGGTGCTATGGTTTTATATTTTTTCCATTGTAAACTGTATTTCTATCACAGCAGTTATGAAATTTTCGACATGTAGAACCTTCATTTGGACTTTCAGCCATGATCTCAAAGAAATGAACTTTTTAAAATATCACAAATCTAAATTTAAACTTGCTGCATGAACTTTCAACTACCGAAATTTCATGTTTTGGATTACATGTCATAAATTTTTTTTCTGTATATAATATATGCATGTATGTACGTTAATGTTCTTTTTAATTCCTAGCCAATACCAGCAGTTTTTGGTAAAAAACCTTGTTGAACTTTTGTATAAACTTTCCCCCCTCTTTAGTTTTTTGAATGATCTATATATCTGTACTTAAATGATTTCTGTTTTAGCCATCACCTGCAGCGATTCGTACGATAAATTTCCTTACCTTTGTATATAAATTATCTCTAAGTTTTTTTTACATGATCAGTGTGTATATACTCTAATATTTTTCTATTTTGTAGCCAGCCACGCCAGTTTGAAAAAACAAACTTTTCGAAATATTTTGTATATATTCTTTAACTATATTTCTCTCGATTATATAAAATGAAATTTTATAAGTGTATAAACATTTTTCTCTATAGTTTTGTAAATGTAATGTAAAATGTATGTACGTAAATCTTTTTTTATTTCTCAGCGATCAACTGCAGTTTTGAAAATTTTGTATCTTTAAATATGTTTTCTAAATGTTGTATAAAGTGTATCAAATGAATTTTCTTGTGGTAAACTTTTGAATTTTTTACTAAAAGTTTTTATGTATGTATATCTACTACTCCGATTCAAAAAATTAGAATAATGAAAAGAAATATGGTCAAGGGAAATGAAAATCGAATTTATCAAATAAATAATCAACAATATCAAATATAAAGTACTATAATATGAATCTGCATATTTTGCAGATTATAAAAATGTAAACACATTACAATTTAATAGAAAATATATTTAAATCAGCTAACAACAAAAAATTCAAAATATTAGAATACTTTCTAACATGGTTCAAAAAATTAGAATAATGAAAATATATTGAACATAATTTAAACTCTAAGTATTTTTACTTGCTAATCAGTACTTTGTTGCATCACCCTTAGCTTTAATGACAGCTCTTAAACGTTTTGGCATGTTTTTAACTATATTAGTATGGGGTAAAAAGAGAACTTTTTAAAAGCTATTTTGCATGTAAATTCGCGTTTAACGACTAACCTTATTAATCCACTAACATTTTGTTTTTTCCGTACGCAAATACCTAGTTGAAATATGGCTTATGTATAAAATTATGTCATTTATCTATATATATAAAAGAGTAAACTCACTGATTCACTGATTCACTGATTCACTGACTCAACACGGTTGTGGCGATCCTATGGGAGATAGAGTCGCAATTTTTTGTGAGCAGGTTGATTTTAGGACCCTGACGCTCACTAAGACGGGATTTTGCGAAATACCCCCCCGTCCCCCCCGGGGGGGCAGAAGGAAAAAATCACCTTTATAAGCATATCTCGGCTCCAAATTGCTTCACGGTGAAGAAATTGCAGATGGAGAGACTAGACTTGAATACAAAAAAATCATTTTCTGCGATTTTGGAATTTTGGATTTTTAAGGGGGGTAGGGGGTAAAAATGAGATTTTCGGGGGCGCATAAGGCAAAAACACATTTATAAGTACAACTCGGCACCAAATTACTTCACAGGGAAGAAATTGCAGATGGGGAGACTAGGCTTGAATACGAAAAAATCATTTTCTGCGATTTTGGAATTTTGGATTTTTAAGGAGGGAAGGGGGAGAAAATGATTTTCGGAGTTGCTGAAGACAAAAACACCTTTATAAGCATAACTCGGCTCCAAATTGCTTCACGAGGAAGATATTGCAGATAGGGAGACTAGACTTGAATACAAAAAAATCGTTTTCTGCGATTTTGGATTTTTAAGGGGGAAAAGGTGTGAAAATGATTTTCGGAGGCGCAGGAGGCAAAAACACCTTTATAAGCATAACTCGGCTCCAAATTACTTCACGATGAAAAAATTGCAGATGGGGAGACTAGACTTAAGTACAAAAAAAATCATTTTCTGCGATTTTGGATTTTTAAGGGGAGAGAGGGGCTGAAAATTATTTTCGAAGGTGCAGAAGGCAAAAACCACCTTTATAAGCACAACTCGGCTCCAAATTGCTTCACGGTGAAGAAATTGCAGAGGGAGAGACTAGACTTGAAAACAAAAAAATCATTTTCTGCGATTTTGGAATTTTGGATTTTTAAGGGGGGAAGGGGGTATAAATCATTTTCGGAGGCGCATAAGGCAAAAACACATTTATAAGTATAACTCGGCTCCAAATAACTTCACAGTGAAGAAATTGCAGATGAGTAGACTAGACTTGAATACGAAAAAATCGTTTCCTGCGATTTTGGAATTTTGAATTTTTAACGGGAGAAGGGGGTATAAATGATTTAGAAAAATACGGATTTTCGAGTAAAAGTAATAGCTCAAAGATGTAAAAAAAAAAAAAAAAAACGCCAAGCGTCTTCTTGAAAATATTTCCAAAAACTCATTTTTTTTTTTTTTTTTTTTTTTGGGGGGGGGGGGGGGCAAAAAAATAATAATAGTGTCAGATCGTTCAAAATTGGTACATAGAGATTTTCGATACTTACAAATCGATTGCGGATACTTTCGAATTTGTAAAATTATTAGAAGGGGTGGGAAGGGGGGGCAGTAAGGGGGGTGGCTATGGGCAAAAACAAATAGAAGTACAGTTAGGCCGTTCAAAATTGGTACAGATAGGTTTTAAAGGCCTGCAAGTCGAATGGGGATATTTTCGAAAGTGTAAAGTTATTAGGAGGGGCGAGAAGGGGGGAGGGGAGAGGGGGGCAAAAATTAAAAATAGATTAAGATCGTTCAAAATTGGTACAGATAGGTTTTCGATACTTACAAATCGATTGCGGATATTTTCGAATTTTTAAAATTATTAGGAGGGGTGGGAAGGGGGGTTGTGGGCAAAAACAAATAAAAATACAGTTAGACCGTTCAAAATTGGTACAGATAGGTTTTAGAAGCCAGCAAGTCGAATGGGGATATTTTCGAAAGTGTATAGTTATTAGGAGGGTCGGGAAGGGGGGGCGGAGGGGAAAAAAATAGAATAGAGTTAGAGCATTCAAAATTGGTATATAGAGGTTTTCGATACTTACAAATCGATTGCGGATATTTTCGAATTTTTAAAATTATTAGGATAGACGGGAGGGGGGGCGAAGGGGGAAAATAATAGAAATAAGAGTTAGAGCATTTTGGGAATTTTTTCCGAAGGCAGTGAGAACCCGGTGCGACATTTTTCCTAATAAGATTTTTTTTTCTGTTTTTTTTCACGTGATAAAAATTAATGCAATTTTGAGAATTCAGTAATTATAGCGATTCATTTTAAAATAGGGACCAGCGAAGCGGGCGTTGCCTGCTAGTCTATATATAAAAGTGTAGTTCACGTCTATTTTTGATGTATACGTTTAAAAAAGTTTTAATTTTAGAAAATCTGAGGTCCAGTTGCTGATCCTGACTCTAAACCCGAAGTATAGATGTTAAATCTGAACAGCTAGCTTGATTTCTTCAATTGTTACTTTTGAGCTAAAGACGGTATTTTTGGAACTGTGCCCGTGTGTCTCTTTTCTAAAGTCAAAGGTGCTTTTCGGAACAGTGCCAACAGCAGTGGATTGACCTTTCAAGTTAACTCACAGTGGACAACTGGAATTCTTTTTTCTGATGCCCGTTCAAGTATTTTTCCTAGCTGATGATCTGGGTTAAGACTAACCTGCAGATGGATAAAGATATACAAGTTTTTTGTCAATAAAGACTTTTTAATGTCACAATTTATTTTAATAACGATCGCATTTATTTTTATTAGGCGATCCTTTTTCTACTAAAATTTATTTTAAATTAATGAAAATTTTTTCATTTCCATTTGTTTTAAGGAAAGATGAATGTAAGAAGCCCCGCTGTAATTACGCTGGACTATATATATCGTTATTTACCTAATTATGAGTACAAACGGTTTTCCCGTGTAAACCAACTTAGCCTGAGCTTTTACAAAACATTTAAAAAAAAAGCTAAGTGTCGGGTTTTTTGGCCCTGTACTCTTAAAAAATTTTCCCTATTAGATTTTTAAAACAATATACTTCTTGTTGGGCAGTTTAGTTTAAATTTAAGTTTCCCCCCTCTTTTTTTTTTCTTTTTCTAAAATATTATATAGTTGAATTTTAAACAGTAAGTCACTGCAGCTAACTCTTCTTTGCATAGTATTGCAATAATTTAAAATTTGCACGGGTAAAAACCCGAAGGGGATTTTTTCCGCGAAATTTTTTTTGGGGGGAGGAACTGTCAGGTATAGCAAAGTGCTACAATTAAAACTCGCACTTTGCGGGTAAAACGTGAATGTGCTGTTTTAGGATTCAAGTCGACTAGTAGAGTTAGTTCTCATCCTAAATTGAAATTGTAATTCACGATATGCGAATATTTTGGAAAGTGAGATAGATAAAAGGAGAAGGAAGATTGTTTTCGAGGTTAATGGTAGGGAGGTTAGCGGCTAGAGTTAGTTTGAAGGACAATAAGTTAGTGAGTTGAATGTAAGTCGAGTAGATAGCGGTGTGAGGGAATCCTCCTGCTATCGAAAGGTTACTGAGCCGCGAGGGTGATTGAAGTTGAATGTAGTAGTTAAAATTATGGTGGTTAATGATTTAAAGTTAAAGTACTTAGCATGGCTGCCCATCTTAAGTTACAAAGATACTAAATATAAAGTCCAACGCCCGCCTTTTTGTTTAAGCTCAAATAAAAGCTCCATTGATTTTATAAATCTGACTTTGTGTTACTTTATAACTTCATTAAGTAATTAAGTAAGTTTCAGCTTCAAGATAAGTTAAATAAGGATGGCGACGACATCAGGGTCGCTACAGCTGTAGTGAATATAGGTTTGGTTGCGCCAGTGCTTAAAAGAAGAAATAAAAATTTTGTTTTTCAGGATATTCGTAAGTACTTTTTCCTTAGTCTTGAAGAAAATGAATGCTGAAAATTAATTTTGAAAGTAAAAAATTAAACTTTGTATATTCTATAACACTTAAATAATTCTTGAGTGGAGCAGTCAAATTTAGTAATTATTAATTAAAAAATATTTATATTAATAATTTCAAACTTATATTTTTCTCGTTTTATTAATATAATAATTTTTTTGCTTGTATACTAGTACTCTTGCTTAGACGTTCTATCTTTTTTTTTTTTCTTGTATTTAATATATATATTAAAATGTTGGGTAATCCATACAGGTATATATATTATCAATTTTATGGGAAATCATTTTTTAGATTCATAATAATTTCTTTTAAAGTTTGAAATTTTTTGAGTTTTCTGTTAGATAATTTAAAATGCACATGAATATATATACATTTTATCAACTTTATATATTATAAAAGTTCAAATAAATTTACTTTTTGAAAGAAAAATATAGAATATCTAGACTTAATCTATAATAATAAAAGAAGATGTCTGTCTGTCTGTCTCTCTGTCTGTCTCTCTGTCTGTCTGTCTGAGCATCTATACGTTCAGCCCCTACTGAACGCAGAACTACAAAATTTGACATACGGGTGCTCAGAAGCCTGCCCGAGGGGATAGTCAAAACAGAATTTAAAAATTTTAATTAGTTGCGGAGATATTAATTAAAATGTAGACCTATGTCTTAATCAAAAAGCGATCTCAATGACTCAGAATTCCAACAGGCAGACGATTTTCTAAGCGGTCTCGATCGGAAACAAAACACATACGAGACAACTGTCTGTGATGTCTGTGATGAAAACGGAAATGGAATCAATTAAGATATCATTGAAACCTTTGGACAGCCCCTGCCTGCCTGGACGTGCCAAGCTTAACGGGTTGGATGCTGTCCGCCGGAGCGAATAAATCGCCGGATCACTGCATGATAGCCGCCTACTGCCAGACAGTAATCTAGACGCAACAGAGAATGAGCTGTGTCCTATGGCTCGTTCAGACTTCTAACATCAATCGAGAGATGACCACTCTTCAGCTAAGGAACAAGGTGACATCACAAGACAGCTCTGGTACTACCGGGTTGCGACATCTTCTTCTGGACACATTATGCTCGACTGACACACCACACCTCCAGATCGCACAAGGTAGGAAGCGCACAGTCACGCTACCTGGATGCGAGAATTTTGAATATGTGCACACTATCCGTGAGCCAAAAGGGAAAAAAAAAAAAAAAAAAAAAAAAAATTAAAAAACAATTAAATTATTATAGTTAAAAAAAAAAAAAAAAAAAAAAAAAAAGATTTTTGAATTTTGGAGTGGGGGGGGGGACTTCAGGGGAAGCCAAAATGATAAGTAGTGCACTCTGAATTATGCCAAAATGAGGAGGCTAAATAGAGTAAGGGGGGGGGAGCTAAACACCAAGACTGCTGAACGACATACTTGAGAGAAAAAAAAAAAAAATTAATTCTTGCCACTGGTGGGGGGAAGGAAAACTTTGGTAGCGCATAGTCTAGAGATTTGAAGTGGCTGGGCGAAAAAAAAGAGGGGAATGGGACCATGCGCTAAAGGCCTAAAAGGAGAGGAAAGAGGGACCATCGCAATTTTGATCCACCACGGGGGGATGGTGCCCCGCGTTGGTAGCCCGACGACTGCTTAACGACCCCATCGAGCACTTGACGGTGCAGCACATTTTTACGAGGACCAGACACCGCCACACCCTCGGATCGTTGACAAAAAAAAAAAAAAAAAAAAAAAAAATTAAATTAAATTAAAAAAAATAATAATAATAATAATAATAGTAAAAATAGAAAATAAGAATAAATGATTAAATAAATTAATAATAGTAAATAATAATTTAAAAAAAAAAAATTAAATAGATAAATAAATAAATAATTAAATAAATAAATAAAATGAGGTAATATAAATAATAATATTGGATAAAAAGAGAGAAAAAAAAATTATAATAATAAATAAATAGATAGAATAAATTTATAATTATTGTTGCGGTTTGTTGTTGTTAACCAAACCTTCGGGGCTTCGGAGAACTACGGGGAGGCGAGGAGAGAACAGCGGAGCTTGCAGGGAGCCGAGAAAAAAAAAAAAAAAAAAAAATGGGAGGAGGGAAGGGCCGCACTTGCTTGGCTCCCGGTCACCTTACCCACTTAAGGGTCCGGTTCAGGATAACCAAGGGGCCCAGAGGGAAAAAAAATAAATAAATAAAAATTAAAAAAATAAAAGAAAAAAGAAAAAAAAAAAGGGGGAGAGAGCCGCTCTAGCTTGGTTCCCGGTCGCCTTACCCACTTAAGGGTCCGGTTCAGGAATACCAAGGGGCTCGAAAAAAAAAAAAAAAAGGTGGGAGAGCCACTCAAGCTTGGCTCCCGGTCACCTTACCCACTGAAGGGTCCGGTTCAGGAAAACCAAGGGGCTCTGAAAAAAAAATAAAAATAAAAAAAAGGTTGGTGGGAAGGGCCGCACAAGCTTGGCTCCCGGTCTCCTTACCCAAAAAGGGTCCGGTTCGGGTAAACCAAGGGGCCCAAAGAGGGGGAGGAGAGAAAAAAAAAGGGGGGGGGGAGAGCCACTCAAGCTTGGCTCCCGGTCGCCTTACCCACTTAAGAGTCCGGTTCAGGAAAACCAAGGGGCTCAAAAAAAAAAAAAAAAAAAAAAAAAAAAATTAGGGAGGAGTGGGAAGGGCCGCTCATGCTTGGCTCCCGGTCTCCTTACACAATTAAGGGTCCGGTTCAGGAAAACCAAGGGGCCCCCCAAGAAAAAAAAAAAAAAAAAAAAAAAAAAAAAAAAGGGAGAGAGCCGCTCTAGCTTGGTTCCCGGTCGCCTTACCCACTTAAGGGTCCGGTTCAGGAAAACCAAGGGGCTCAAAAAATAAATAAATAAATAAATAAATAAATAAAATAAAAAAAGGGCCGCACAAGCTTGGCTCCCGGTCTCCTTACCCATTTAAGGGTCCGGAAAACCAAGGGGCCAAGGAAAACCAAGGGGCCCAAAAAATAAAAAATAAAAATAAAAATAAATAAATAAAAAATAAAAATAAAGGGGGGGAGGCACCCACGAGGGGGCGAACCCGGGGTCCTGAGCTGGAAACTATGGCTCTGACCGCTCCCCGCACTTATCCAAACTAACCCGCCGAAGGGAGGGAGGAGAGAGTTAAAAAAAAAAAAAAAAAAAAAATATTTTTTATGGTAAATAACAGTTAAGTAAGTAGTTAATTCAGTTAAAATTGTTTTATGGAGAAAAAAAAAAAAAAAGAAAAGGTGCATGACCAAGATTCGAATGAGGCACTACGGACGTAAGGTGGCTTGCGAGGCCCGATGCGAGGATTCAACCTTTGGGACCCTTCCTGGGATTCTGGAGTTTTGTACTTCTTCTGTTCGGACCTAAGAATGCTGATAGGTGAATCCAAAGCGGTGTGCTGAGCGGTAGTGCCTAGCTTCTTGATCACGCCATTCATACAGCTCAAAAAAAAAAAAAAAAAAAAAAAAAACTGGATTTTGTACTTAACTGAGATTAATTAATTTAGTTACTTTGTTGATTCTATGAGAAGATAAAAAAAAAAATAAATAAATAAATAAATAAAAATACTATCTTAATTTTTGGTTACATAACCCATTCATGCGCGGTCATGAGCGTGGTGCGGACTTACAGACCAATTAAGACCGAGGAACGTTTACATTTATATGCACATTTTTTATACAATTTTTATTTTTTATAATTTTTAATACATTTTTTTTATTATAATAGTTTTTTATACATTTTTATTTTTTTAATAATTTTTATTTTACAAAGATTTTATAATATTAACATTTTTATTTTTACCGGGCCTCAAGTAATATCGATGCTAGCCGCTTTAACAACAAGGGCCTCGTTCATGACCTAAAATAAACAAAAAGTGGCGGTAGCGGTAGGTGCCTCTATTGGCTGGGAGGTCCTCTTCTTTCGGTTGTTTGTTACTATTTCCTCTGAAGGTTGTAGACAGTATTAGAACGAGTTAGTTGTGGGAGGTGCTGACACTGCTTTTTGTTATTGTGAGATGTCATCTATGTTGTTCGTGAGCCATCTGACTATGTGTTTTGCCTTGTTCTGTACATGTGTGTTTTGTGCTAGCTGTTTGTACCATAGTGTTTCATTTACTTGTGTTATTTGGGCCAGATGGTGTTTATCCGTTAGGGGGCAGGCTGTTAGATAGTGAATTGTTGTGCCTAGTGCACCACAGGCGCAGTCCGGGCTTCTCTTCTTCTTAATGCGATGGAGGTAAGCCGGAAAGGCCCCATGTCCTGTGTAGACTTGTGTTAATAGCTTGCAGCTGACCAGTGTTTTTGTGTCCACTTTTGGGAAGTATCTGTGTGTTAGCCTGCCCGTGTCCCCATAGTCCCACTCGAACTGCCATTGATCCATTGTTAACCCTTTTAGGCTTCTCTTTAAGTGGGAAATCGGTTTTTCAAGGTGGAAGTAGTTGCGGTTTGTATTGATTTCCGCTGCTGTTTTTGCTAGTTTATCTGCCTCTTCATTCCCGTATATTCCTACGTGGGCTTTAACCCATTCTATTTTGAAGGTGTTGTTAGATCTTATGATTTCCGAATGAATTTTATGGACCATGTTATCTGTCGTAAATGGTTTGGAGAGGGCCTGTATGGCTGACATGCAGTCCGAGTGGATGCTATATGAAATGCCCTTTGTATTTCCCCACTCCGCAGCTTTGAGTATAGCCAGTAGTTCGGCCTGGAAGACACTGTTGCACTTTCTTAGGGGCGCTGACCATTCGTAGATTTTGGAAGTGTTTTCAAAGGCTACATAGGCCGAGCCTGTAGCTCCTGATACTGGGGGGAAAAATTGCAATTTTCAATTTTTTTCAAATTTTCATTCACGTTACATTTGAATTAATATTCGGCCTAGACAGCATATTATAAAGCTACTGTTCAATTTTCATGAAAATATATGAATAATTAAAAAAATGACATATTTATTGGAAAAAGATTGTCTTCTTTTATTTTTTTGCAGTATTTGCAGTAGTCGAAATTTCGTAGCATGTAGTTTTAAGGCCCGATAATTCGATTGTGAATATTTTTGAAAGAGTACGATTATTAGGGAGGCTTGAGGAACAGGGAAAAAAGGCAAAAAAAAAAAGAGTTGCAGCGTAGGCAAGGTATTTGGTTTTCTTTTAGTTCTTTTATATTATCGAAAGTATTATTCGAGATTTTACCCGATTTACACGTTTTAAGGTTTCCTTTTTAGGTTTCCTTTTGTATCTCAGCTACTAATTAAAATATTTTCATAAGTAATACATCATTTGAAAGCTTTGTTGATTTGGAATTGAACAATATACTACAGAAATGGCGCCACCGAGCGGGACTTAGCTAAAGTTAGAAATTTGAAATATCAGCGCCGAAGGCGCTACCGCACGGGAGTTTACTGCGATTTAGATAAGCTATTTTCACGATATATCATTAAGCTGTTATTAGACCTGATACGGGAAAAAGGCGCCGCAGGCGCCACCGAGCGGGAATTTCGTAAAGTCGGATTTTTCAGGGATCGCGAACCAGCTGGTCGCCGAAGGCGGCTAGTCTATAATAATAAAAGAAGATGTCTGTCTGTCTCTCTGTCTGTCTGTCTGAGCATCTATACGTTCAGCCCCTACTGAACGCAGAACTACAAAATTTGACATACGGGTGCTCAGAAGCCTGCCCGAGGGGATAGTCAAAACAGAATTTAAAAAATTTAATTAGTTGCGGAGATATTAATTAAAATGTAGACCTATGTCTTAATTTTAATTTGATTGTCTTAATTTAATTAGTCTATGAAAGCTTTGTTGATTTGGAATTGAACAATATACTACAGAAATGGCGCCACCGAGCGGGACTTAGCTAAAGTTAGAAATTTGAAATATCAGCGCCGAAGGCGCTACCGCACGGGAGTTTACTGCGATTTAGATAAGCTATTATTAATTAAGTTGATTAATTAAGTTGATTAATTAATCGGTTGATTAATTAAGACTAATTAATTAATCAAAAAGCGATCTCAATGACTCAGAATTCACCGAGATTGCATAAAAGTAGATATTTTAACGGAGTTAAAAGCAGAAAAAATGGAAAATAAATTAGAAATATTAGTCCGATCATTACGAATTTGGTACCAAATGAAAGGGGAATTTTTTCCGAATCTAAGAGTGCAAGCGGCTTATCGATACATCAATTAGATTTTTTAAAATTAACTAAACTATGAAATTTAGTTGGCAACAGGCAGACGATTTTCTAAGCGGTCTCGATCAGAAACAAAACACATACGAGACAACTGTCTGTGATGTCTGTGATGAAAACGGAAATGGTTGTAATCAATTAAGGTATCATGTGTTTTATACTGGGGGGAAAAATTGCAATTTTCAATTTTTTTCAAATTTTCATTCACGTTACATTTGAATTAATATTCGGCCTAGACAGCATATTATAAAGCTACTGTTCAATTTTCATGAAAATATATGAATAATTAAAAAAATGACATATTTATTGGAAAAAGATTGTCTTTTATATTTTGCCGTATTTGCAGCCGTCGAAATTTCGTAGTATGTAGTTTTAATGCCCGATAATTCGATTGTGAATATTTTTGAAAGAGTACGATTATTAGGGTGGGCTTGAGGGACAGGGAAAAAAGGCAAAAAAAAAAGAGTTGCAGCGTTTGAAATTGGTTGGCATATTAAGATTTTAAGGCAAGGTATTTGGTTTTCTTTTTTATCCCAGCTTCTAATTAAAATAATTTCATAAGTAATACATCATTTGAAAGCTTTGTTGATTTGGAATTGAACAGTAGATTACAGAAATTTCTACCGCCAGATGGCGCTGAAATATTTTAAAATTTCAATATTTCAAATTCTAATTATGATTATGTTATTTTTAATACATCATTCGAAAGATATTTTAAAGTTCTTTTATATTATCGAAAGTATTATTCGAGATTTTACCCGATTTACACGTTTTAAGGTTTCCTTTTTAGGTTTTCTTTTGTATCTCAGCTACTAATTAAAATATTTTCAAGTAATACATCATTTGAAAGCTTTGTTGATTTGGAATTGAACAATATATTACAGAAATTTCTACCACCAGATGGCGCTGCTATATTTTAAAATTTCAATATTTCAAATTCCAATGAGCGAGGAAGGTGTTGTAAGTTCTAAAACGGGGATAAGGCGCCGCAGGCGCCACCGAGTTGGACTTAGCTAAAGTTAGAAATTTGAAAGAGCTACCGCACGGGAGTTTACTGCGATTTAGATAAGCTATTTTCACGATATATCAATAGAGCAGGCGCACGCGACGTCACTGCGACAGGTGATTCCGCGCGTACTTTAGAATGTAGGCAAAAGGTGGGATAAAGCACCAATGGAAAGGCAGATATTTTGCCTACATGCGCAAAAGTTGCAGAATAGCGTCGTTTGTTTATAAACATGCGCCTGCTCTATAAGCTGTTATTAGACCTGATACGGGAAAAAGGCGCCGCAGGCGCCACCGAGCGGGAGTTTCGTAAAGTCTGATTTTTCAGGGATCGCGAACCAGCTAGTAAGTAATAAATATTATAATATCTCATCTTTTTCACTTCAGAAAAGAGTGATGTTTAATTGCACATCTAAGATCAAGGCTGTTTATATCGAATAACAAGATAAACGAGTTAAATCTGTTCTCAGTATTTCAGGCTGAGAAAATTCTACATAAATTATATTGGCCTTTGTATTTGTTTTTAAGTATTGTCTATTTATACATTGTTTTGTATTTTTTAAAATTTATTTCTAATTTTTATTTTCTTCATTCTTGTTTTACACTCAAACAATTTTATTTCACACATAGTTTACATTGTTGTCACAAATAGGCTAGCCCTTCGTTAAAATGTTCTTATATCTTCTTGCTAAACATTTCAAAGTACTTCAATTGTACATTTTGATTTTAGGCATCTTTTCTTTACATGTACATTTTATAACTGTCTCAAAAAAAAAAAAAAAAAAAAAGTGAAAATAATTTAAATGAGAATTTTTTTTCTCTGCAATCGTTCGGGACTGGGTGTTTATAAGCGGGAGGTGAGCATTTCCCACTATTTACACACTTACAAACAATTTTTTTTTTTTTTTATACAAATATTACACATTTCACATTTCACATTTTCATAAAACTGATCTTTCAATTCTTTTTGGAATATTTGTAATTAATCATTAATAAATTGATTGGTTTGGCTCATCCTGAAACTGTAAAAATATTTTTTTTCGGACGTTTGTAATAAAAATTTTCTCTTACATTAACACATTTTCACTCATGTTTTTATACATACACTATTTCTAGGTTCTAATAAATAGTATCTAGTTGTAAAGTTTTAATGATAATTTAATTTGTACACATTATAATTTTATTTTTCTACATCTCAAAAGTTTTTATACGTTTCCCATTTTAAGATTTAAATTTTATGATTTTGTGCACAACTGTTGCATTTAATGACGTCTTGAATGTAATAGTGTTTGTTTGGTACTCGGGGTATATTTCTTTCTTTGGAAATCCTGGCCAGATTTCTGTATGGTGAGAGATCTGCCTTGATTACCTTGCATTGCACAATTTTCCTTTTGCTAGAATTTTATTTTCATTTATACGAAATATTTATTTTGCTAAATTAACAGTTCAGCATTTGTTTTTATATACAAACATAAAAATAAATAAATAAAATAGAGTAATTAATATTCTCTTTAAAAGTTTATTTATTTATTCAATATTTTTCGTATTTTTTACATTTGTTCACAGTATGTAAATGTGACAGGGTTATGTCATTACAGTAAATTAGCTGTTGTTAATAAAAGACTTTCCTGCCCATAATATTTCACATGCATGATGTTCTCATTCTCACACATTGTTATAAATTTATACATTCATTCAAAATTCACTTTCTTTTTAATTTGCTATGCCTACATTCTTTTTAACACTTTGTGCAATAACACATTTTTATCTTTTTGCACATATCAAATTTTTTTATTTTTCATTTATTACAACTGAAGTCTGCTTATTAAACAATATATATAAATAAAGGAACTGAGAAGCTAACAGATAAATAAACACTCTTTATATTCAGGCAATAGTGAAAATAGTTTGTTGGAACATAAATTTTCAACATTTTTCAAATATTGAGATGCACGTCTATCACTCACCATGCAAAAAATAAAGGTGAATAAAATAATAATAAAAAAAAGATAATGTTTTTATGTGTTTCTCTAAATATAATGGCACTTTGTTCTTATTTATTCATAATTACTCATTAATATTTTTGGTTTATATTCTTATTCATATGTGTATCTTTTTATATTTTATTAATATAATTACTAGCTAGTTTTATAACATCAGATATCAGGCCTTACGTGTATCCGATGCATCATTTTTTTTTAGAATAACATCGTTGCGCAACTTTTGAGCAAATATTTTTTTGCTTTTTTTATAGATGTCAGCTGACTATGATTAATATTTTTTTAAGTCGACTTGATGAACAATTTGAATTCATCTTTTATTGAGAAGTTATTTATACTTCCTTTACTCGAGTTTTTATAGAATTTGATATGAGCATTTATGACAGCCCTCGTAGCTAGTCTTTATATTGATTTTAAGCTCATTTTAAGAGGCCTCGTTGAAATTAGAAGTTTATATTGTCGTGACCTTTTTCTTAACAATTTCATGTGCAAATTTTTTTTTATTTCATTATTAATTAAAGAGCTGTCATCAGAGATCATAAATAATAATATTGTGGCTATTTTTTTTTTTTCCATCAGTAATACCATTCTAGAATGTTTACGGACATAATTGAAAGTTATTGAGAATTTTAATCTCGCATTAAAAAAAAAAAAAAAAAAAAAAAAAAAAAATTCAAATTAATTTAACTACGTTATCGCAGCTTCCTGTTAAAAAAAAATAAATAAAATCAAGAGACTCGGCAGAGTCTCAAGTGACGCAAGCGCAAAAACAAACGAACGCCACGACACTCAGCGGAAACGGAAAAACGAACGAAACTGCGACACTTATATATACACGAATTTAAAGATCAAAGAAACCGCTGAAAGCCGACACTTAATATCTCAGGAAATATGGGAGGTTATGTTCTGATAATTTAAAAATAGACTTTCACCTTCTGTCTGATCCTACCCTGAAATCGCTACATTTCTGTGTGCAATATATTTCGAGATATGAATTGGCTCATTTAAGCTATAAATGGACGGCCTAATGTGTAATATATATACACGAATTTAAAGATCAAAGAAACCGCTGAAAGCCGACACTTAATATCTCAGGAAATATGGGAGGTTATGTTCTGATAATTTCAAAATAGACTTTCACCTTCTGTCTGATCCTACCCTGAAATCGCTACATTTCTGTGTGCAATATATTTCGAGATATGAATTGGCTCATTTAAGCTATAAATGGACGGCCTAATGTGTAAGAATTTTTTCTCGAATATGGCTCGAGCGAATTTAGTTTAATTTATATATGATATTAATCGCTTTTATCTGATGTGCCTGACATCTCCCTTTTCCCTAGGAAAACTCTTGTTTTTTTTATAACTCAGTTTAAAAATCGAACTATTTTTACTACGCGATGCAAAGATTTCTATTGATAATTCTCAGAATTCTGAACAGGTGTTATTCGGTTTGGTCTTGTAGTTGGTTGGTTGGTTCAATCTGAATGCAGTCAATAAAAAATTCAGATTTTGTTTTTTAATGCAAGAAAGAAACTTTATTGTTTCTTTTAAATATTTATTGTATATATACGAAATAAAATTTCACCTAAATATATATATATATATTTTGTTATAAAGTAAATATTTAAGATTTTAAAATTTCGCATTTCGTCAAAAAACTATTTCGATAATATTTTAAATCAGGAAGTATTTTGTAATTATAAGTATTTTACTTCATAGTTATTGATGATAAATTTACAGTTTTTTAAAGAGAAAATATTTCACATTTTTCTTGGCTTTTAGTGTGACGTAAAACGCATCCATCAATCAATCCATCCATTCTCGGTTATTGGCTAATTTTTCACTTTTCATCTTGTATTAATACGCCGGGGAACAATAACAAATCGTATAAAGAAGAATTAAGTATTTATATTGTAACTTATTAAATAAAGGATTTCATACTATATTTCAGGTAAGAAATATTATTTTAATAGTTTTATTATATTTTTTTCCTGTGTTATAAATATAATATCCATTTTTAATTTTTGTTTACAATATTCGTGTCCAGTTGTAGATTAAAAGTTGCCGTAATCTTTGAAAATGAATAATGAATTGTCTCACTGTCAGATATAATACGTGTCCGGATTTTTCTGAATTCTTAAAAAATTTCCTGAAATATCTTTTAATATCATTAGTTATCCTAAAATTTTTCAATTTTTCCTGCTATTATGCTACGTATTGACATTTAAACCACCCAAATTACACAATCAAAAGCCAAACTGGCTCCATACTGTCACACTTTTCTGTGATCATTAGATAAATAATACTAATTAGATAATAACTCCTTTTGCCCAAGTACAGTAGAATCCTGATTCTAGGGCATCTCTTCTCTGAATCGATGGAGATATCCACCAACTGCAAATAATGACAGTCGTTAATTTCAACTTTCACTGACTCCTTTTGCTTATAAAATAAGCCTTCCCTCATGAAATTAAAATGCCTAAACCATCTTTTATTAAAATATGTATACTTGTATACCATGAATCATAAAATAATTCGTGATAAAAATAATAATCAACTTAAAAATTCCAACAACAATTTTCTGAACCTATCTGCAGCAAAATAAAATTTATTTTCAAACCATGAAGGCTGAACCAAGTCTCGTATCTCTAGAAATAATATCAATTCATAAAATATTTAATTTGTAGATGCAAATTTTTCATAAATTAAGACTATACAACCAATGTAGTAAGTAATCTAGAGATATAATGCAAGTGTATTTTTAAGCCTAAACATTTCTTTAGTTGTTAAATTCATCTACAGAGCTTTAAACAATCTGCTGCACCCGATGCCGTGCTACACCGTTACTGCTGCTGGGATAAAAAGCTTTAAGTAACTTTAAGATCATTTTTAGTGTTGCACCGAGTAGCCATGTATCAAATACCGAGTAGTTGTAAGAAAGAATAATTGACGTACATATGAAGAATTTAGCAGATCTTGAAATTAAAAAAAGACCTTTTGGACATAAAATTAAGTTAAACGGCAAACAGCATGTTTTCATGAAATGTTTCAGAACTTTTGTAGTGCATATACACAATTAGGTTCATCGTTATATTTGATACTTCCAGCTTAGTGGATTATTAAATCCGTAATAACTGATAACTTCATTCTTTATTATTAGTCTTTCTCATATGTGAATCATCCTCAGATAATTCTTAGAAAATATAAAAGTTCCTATACACTTGGGCTTAATTTAAGATGCATGAAGTTATTATATGAAATGAGAACATTAAAATAAATATTTTATCATTTCAAACATAATATATTTCATTAATCTTCAAATTCTAGAAGAGTAAAAAGATAGGTGGTTTTGGGCCATAATTTGAAAAACAACATTTTTGATTATTAAAATATATTTTTAATAACATTTTAGTGTATTTACTTTTTTCATAATTATTATTTTTTAAATTAAAAATTAATCTTTTCTTAAAGTTTTAAAAGTGTCTTACTTTTATTTGAACAAATATGTAACTAAAGTTTTATTTACAATATTAGTATAATATAAGGGTTCTTTTTTCTAAAATATTTTATTTTTGTCTGTTTTATAGATACAATAAGTTTTTATTAAAAAAAAAAAAAAAAAAAAAAAAAAAAAAAAAAATGCATATTACATGCATACAAGATGGTTATACTCAAATTCTTGTAACTAAAATGGATAAGCTCATATCATGATTCGTCTCTATACAGAGTTTGGTGGCAATCTACTCACCTGTTTTAACTGCAAAAAGCTGTTTGCAGCAAAAAGTTTAATGACTTTATATTTTCATACAGGTGACGGGTTTTTACTTTTTAATGCTAATATTTTTAGAAGTTTTTGCATAGATATTATCTCATATTATTATACGTTCAAACAGTGCAAGTGATAATAATTATGGAATTTTTAGCCATAATATTTGCATTTTCTTTTTTTTTTTTTAAAGGATACAATTTTTTGTATAAACTCAAAGCTGGTATCCAATGAACTGCATCAATAAGTAATATACCTACTTTTAAACTTTCCTGCAAGTTATCTAGGGTTTAAAAAAAAAAAAATCCGTAGTTTGTATTTACTTTAAGTTGAAAAATAAAGTGCAGTATTGAACTACTAAAAAACTTTTCATTTATTTTACGGTCAACTCCCTCTAACTCTCAAAAGTTTTGTCCACAGGTTATGCGGATTATAGGAATTTGCAGATTAGAGATCATTGCCTTTGTTTACAGTTTTCTTTTGCAGATACAAAGTCAGTTATTATTAATTCATAAATAGACATAAAAATGGAAAGACGATTTCTAATAAATTTTAGAATAAAATATTTCTTCAATATTAATAAAACTAATCTATCTCATTCATATATGATGATAAATAATTCAAGCATATTCAAATAATAGGTACCTGTATAATGTAAATAAACATATTTAAAAAATACAAAACAAAATACTTTTGAAAGTTCAGAAATAATATTCATCACTGATTAATTTTGTTAAACATTGATGTAATAGTGGTTTGTTTTAAGTGCTAGTCTGCATGAATTGCAGGATAATAAATACAAGAATGTTACCCCCCCCCCTTTCCAATTTTGTTTCAAAGCAAGGATTAAGATAAAAATTTAGTTTAAAAAAGAAAAAAAAAAAAAGTAAAAAGCTAAGAAAGGTGAATTTTTTTGAAATATGAGATGTAAATTTCTTTTACATTAAAAAATCAATTATGGATTAGAAGGATTTGCAGATTATAAATCTGTGGATTAGAGGGAGTTGACTATACTGTATATGACTATAAAGAAAATAAAGTTTTCGATG
The DNA here is from genome assembly GCA_963930645.1 of Salticus scenicus. Classification (NCBI taxonomy): domain Eukaryota; kingdom Metazoa; phylum Arthropoda; class Arachnida; order Araneae; family Salticidae; genus Salticus; species Salticus scenicus. The sequence continues at coordinate 1,350,002 of OZ005654.1, read as the reverse complement.
ATATTTTGTAATACAGTATCGACTACTGGTTCTTTTAATTAACTGGGTGTTTGTTAAAAACTGTTTTATCAGAAAATATAAGAAAGTGATCCAAACTATTATTTATTACCAGTTAAAGAAATAAAATTGTCTAAATTATAAAACTTTACACTGTTTAAATTGAAATTGATTTTTTTTTTTTTTTTACTGGATTTTGAGTATTTTAGAACGTAATCATCAGATAACGAAGATCACTATGGTAAAAATATCCATAATTATTAATAAAATATGTTATTAAATTTTTATAGGTATAATTTTAAAGTTACATAAAGTTGTTTATAAGATACATGCATCCACTGTATCCACTAAGCTGGAAGTATCAAATATAACGATGAACCTAATTGTGTATATGCACTACAAAAGTTCTGAAACATTTCATGAAAACATGCTGTTTGCCGTTTAACTTAATTTTATGTCCAAAAGGTCTTTTTTTAATTTCAAGATGTGCTAAATTCTTCATATGTACGTCAATTATTCTTTCGTACAACTACTCGGTATTTGATACATGGCTACTCGGTGCAACACTAAAAATGATCTTAAAGTTACTTAAAGCTTTTTATTCAAGTAGCAGTAACGGTGTAGCATGGCATCGGGTGCAGCAGATTGTTTAAAGCTCTGTAGATGAATTTAACAAAAAGAAATGTTTAGGCTTAAAAATACACTTGCATTATATCTCTAGATTACTACATTGGTTGTATAGTCTTAATTTATGTAAAATTTGCATCTACAAATTAAATATTTTATGAATTGATATTATTTCTAGAGATACGAGACTTGGTTCAGCCTTCATGGTTTGAAAATAAATTTTATTTTGCTGCAGATAGGTTCAGAAAATTGTTGTTGGAATTTTTAAGTTGATTATTATTTTCATCACGAATTATTTTATGATTCATGGTATACAAGTATACATATTTTAATGAAAGATGGTTTAGGCATTTTAATTTCATGAGGGAAGGCTTATTTTATAAGCAAAAGGAGTCGGTAAAAGTTGAAATTAACGACTGTCATTATTTGCGGTTGGTGGATATCTCCATCGATTCAGAGAAGAGATGCCCTAAAATCAGGATTCTACTGTACTTGGGCAAAAGGAGTTATTATCTAATTAGTATTATTTATCTAATGATCACAGAAAAGTGTGACAGTATGGAGCCAGTTTGGCTTTTGATTGTGTAATTTGGGTGGTTTAAATGTCAATACGTAGCATAATAGCAGGAAAATTTTAAGAATTTTAGGATAACTAATGATATTTAAAGATATTTCAGGAAATTTTTTAAGAATTCAGAAAAATCAGGATATCTCTGATTGTGAGACTTTTTTTATTCATTTAAAATAATCTGAATTAAACTGTAATAGAAAGTTTAAATTGCTTAACAGGATTTTATACAAATCAGGCTCTATGGCCAAGTTCATGAAACATAACTCGCCCCTTTCTTTCATGGACGTTTAAATGCATGCTAAACTAAGTTTTTCTTAAAATATTTCAGATGTATAAAATAAATAATTTTTTCAAAGATTACGGCAACTTTTAATCTACAACTGGACACAAATATTGTAAACAAAAATTGAAATTGGATCGTATATTTACAACACAGAAAAAAATATAATAAAACTATTAAAATAATATTTCTTACCTGAAATATAATATAAAATCCTTTATTTAATATCTACAATATAAACACTTAGGGTCGTATTCACCAAACTTCATTGATCGAGGATTAAACCATGGATCAGAAAATCCGAGAATCAAAGCTAACACTGGATTAAATTCCTACGGTATTCACCATCAGCCGATTGCGTGATCCATGGAATAACTGGGAGAGAAAGAAAAGCTTCGTTTTGATTGGCCAAAAACGAAGATAGATGTTCGGATTCACCGTTCGGCTTCAATTAACCAGGGATGAGGACTTTCAGACTTTTCTTAATTTTTTAAAAACAATTTTCAGGTTTTTGCTTCTAAATATTCTTATTTTTGTTCAATTTTCTTTCTTTTGACTGTTTCTAAATAATTTATTTTCATATATTTTCCAGTTTGGCTTATAGAAAGTATGATTTTGTGTATCTGTTTCTTCTTTTACTACTAAAATTAAATTATTTTTGAGTTTTGCTGATACTTTCAGACTTTTCGTCTATTTCCCACTCACATCTCTGATTAACTAATCAATCGGATTTGAAGATTAGAAAGGGTAAAAAGCAAATTGGCACGGCAAAAAACACGATTTGCTCTTGTTTACGCACGGATTAAGAATCAATTCTACTGTAGAACATTTTTTTAAAGAATAATCACGCAGACGACAACTGTTTACGCTACGATTTAAAATTTTGATTGTTATGAATAAAAGAAAAAATTTCTCCGAACTACGCCCCCCCCCCCCCCAACACACACACAAGCAATGCCCCTGACTGTAGACCAATTACATAAGCTATATCAAGCAGTCTTCAAAAATTAGTGATTTTTTTTTAATTGAAAATATTTTTAAATAACTTTAATTAATTATTCTTTATTTTAGTTAGCTCATTAGATTACTTAAAAATTTGGTTTGGAATAAGTTTTAAACTAAAACAATCAAATGAACATAGCTTTTCCCTTGTTTCATTTATTTACCAGTTTTCAGTAGTTATTTCGGGTACATTTCTAAGTAATTAATAAAAAGGTTAAAAAATATACAAGTTTATTAAATAATTTTATGAGAAATTGGGAAAAATATATAAATTAATGAAAACTTTATAAGCTAAAACCATAAATTATGAAACACGCAACAATTGTTTCCGTCGAAGTACAACCTTTCATCAGGCAGAAAAAAAAAGCACGATAATTCGACACGATATTATTATTGCACACATTTGTAATTTAAGGTGCTACTTTACAAACTTCATTCAACAAAAAATAATTTGGTGCATTTTTTATACATTATAGTTATATCATCATATGAAAGATATTTGGTTAAAATTGAAAAGTTTAAAATTTCTGCTATGCTACCCATTAAAATAAATCAATTTGTGAATTAATCTTTAACGATTAAGCTCATGGAAATGAAGGAGAAGATATATATCTTTATAGATAGCAAAAATCGCTTAATCAGCAAAATTTTATTTGACATGACAGAACAGAGTATAATGTCGTCAGAAATAATATTAACTTAATTCAATTTTAATTAAGTAAAAACACAATGATAAATGTGTATCATTAAATAATTATAGCATATTTTTTAATCAAACTCTTGTTCAAAATCAGGTATTTAAAGACTGTGTTTCAAGATTAAAATATAAAAAAAATCATCAAAATGATTTTAAAAGCAATTTGCTGCTAATAAAACAAAATTTATATTTCTTTCATATTCAATATTTACGAAGCTAAGCTGCGTAGTACGCATGTGTTACGAAAAGATCCGAGAATTATCTCTGTTAATTCTCCCATATTCGAGGATCAAAAAAGAAGTGTTAAAGTAGCCGGTGAACTGCGAATTTTCGTTGGAGAATACTGATTTTCGTATGATCGAGCGATTACCGCTGATGCGAGATTTAATCCGAGTGTTAAGAAGTTGGTGAATACGGCCCTTAATGTGCTATAGTTTTTTTTTTACGATTTGTTCTCCGGCGTATTAATACATTGAGATGAAAAGTGAAAAATTAGCCAATAGCCGAGAACGGATGGATTGATTGATGGATGCGTTTTACGTCACACTAAAATCCAAGAAAAATGTTCACTTTACAGTGTACACCTTTCACCTGCTTTGAAGGGAAAAGTTGAAGTGATTATTATTTCCATCTAATAGCAGGCGTGTAAAGGGATGTTGGTGATTATCATTCTGATAAACACTTAATTAAAAATAAATAAAATATTTAATTTTACATTAAAAGCATTTAAAACCTTTAAAATTACACACAATCGGTGTAAGGTATTTAATTTTAAACTATATTAATTTAAAACGAAGTGTTGAATTACTAAACTAAATACATGAAAAAACCTTTTCCCTCTTGAAACCGCCGGAGTCTACAAAATACCTTACACCAACCAAAACAACCAATCAGGTTCGTACATCGGTGTAACCAATAGAAAAATTAAAACAAGAATAAAAGAACACATAAAAGATATCAAAACAGGAAGTCAGAATACAGCCTTGGCCAAAACATTTTACAAAGAAGATATTAATATAAATTTTGAACAAACAGCTAAAATAGCCAATTATGAGGATTATAACTACGCAATGTACTGCGAATCCATTGAGATAGCAACCAATAGGAACACTTGCAATGACAGCGGCTCAGTAGCTCCGGACAGAATGTGGCGCCATGTTTAGAAAAGTAAAAACCATCACAACAGTCCAAGTCACGCACAGAGGAGGCCGTCTGACGAGAACCGGGAACCCGGTGGAAAAGTTTAACGGCAAGCAACGAAGTCAGTAAAGGTTTTTTCATGTATTTAGTTTAAAATATTTAATATTTACATTTAGTGGCAATCTATTCACCTGTTTCCTGTTTAAAGTTTAATTACATATTTTTATAAATTTTTAGTTTTATATTATCGATAAACACTATTACTAATTTTTTTCTTTTCAATTTAGTGCATAAAAATAATGAAATTCTTACAGCTACTTAGTATTGGCCAAGTACTTGGTCAAAATTTGACTGCATATAGAGTACTCAGCAGATTAGCTGAGTGCAAAGTACATATCAAGTACTTGATGCAGCTCTAATTAATAAATCAGATGATAAAAAGAGAGGGGGGGGGGGCTAAAACTAGAGCTGTACTTTGTGCTAAGTATTCGGCCAATACAGAGTAGTTGTGAGAATTTCATTAATCTTATGCATTATTGAAAGAAATGTGTTAATGAGTGATATTTATTTTATACTAGCCGCCTTCGGCGACCAGCTGGCTCGCGATCCTTGAAAAATCCGACTTTATGAAACTCCCGCTCGGTGGCGCCCTCTTCCCATTTCACTACATGAAACAGCCTGTTCGCTCACCATGTTATGATCCTTCAAATTTATGACTTTGAGCAAAGTCCTGCTCGATGGCGCCTTATCCCCGTTTTATAACCTTCCTTGCTCATTAGAATTTTAAATATTGAAATTTTAAAATATTACAGCACCATCTGGTGGTAGAAATTTCTGTAATTGATTGTTCAATTCTAAATCAACAAAGCTTTCAAATGATGTATTACTTATGAAATTATTTTAATTAGTAACTTAGATACCAAAGAAAACCTAATCAGGAAATCTTTAAATGTGTAAATCAGGTGAAATCTTGAATTCCACTTTCGATAATATGAAAGTACTTTAAAATATCATTCGAATAATGTATTAAAAATAATTTAATCATAATTAGAATTTGAAATATTCAAATTTTAAAATATTGCAGCGCCATCTGGTGGTAGAAATTTCTGTAATCTATTGTTCAATTTCAAATCAACAAAGCTTTCAAATGATGTCTTACTCATGAAATTATTTTAATTACCGTAATTTTGTGTATAATATAACCTGCAGGTAATCTATAAAAAAACCTTGACTTTGTATATCCTGCGGGGTATCTATCGCGAACAACGAGAAAATCAACATCAGTCTCGTTTTTGTTTCGGAAGTCTCGATTATTAACGCATAACTAGCTGGCTTCGCCCGCTAGCGGGTCAGTATTTTCAAAGGAATCACTAAAATTAGTGAATCACTAACAGTAATTTTTAGTGTTAAGAAAAGAAATTAAAAAAAAATCATTTCTGATTGGGTAAAAAGTCGGCCCGGGTCCCCACTGCCTTCGGCAGCGCAGTCCCGTGCGCGCTGCGCGCGCACAGCTTATGGGATACACGCGCTGCGCGCGCGTATACCTTCCCTGACCTTTCGTGCCCCCTAAAAAAATCATTTCTGATCGGGTAAAAACTCGCACCGGGCCTTCGGCAGCGCAGACCCATGCGCGCGCACGTGTGAAGGTATACGTGCGCTGCGCGCACATATTCCTTCTGAAGTCATAATTTTATTCTTAAGAAAAGAAAACTAACAGTAACAGAAAAAAAAAGTAACTTTTAGTGTTAAGAAAAGAAATTAAAAAAAATCATTTCTGATTGGGTAAAAAGTCGGCCCGGGTCTCCACTGCCTTCGGCAGCGCAGTCCCGTGCGCGCTGCGCGCGCACAACTTAAGGGATATACGCGCTGCGCGCGGGTATACCTTCCCTGACCTTTCGTGCCCCCTAAAAAAATCATTTCTGATCGGGTAAAAACTCGCACCGGGTCCCCACTGCCTTCGGCAGCGCAGACCCATGCGCGCGCACGTGTGAAGGTATACGTGCGCTGCGCGCACATATTCCTCCTGAAGTCATATTTTTATTCTTAAGAAAAGAAAATTTAAAAAATCATTTCTCATCGGGTACAAAGTCGGACCGGGTCCCCACTGCCTTCGGCAGCGCAGTCACGTGCGCGCTGCGCACGCACAAGTTCACGGATACACGCGCTGCGCTCGCGTATTCCTTCCCTGACCCTTCGTGTCCCCTAAAAAAAAAATCATTTCTGATCGTGCAAAAACTCGCACCGGGTCCCCACTGCCTTCGGCAGCGCAGTACCGTGCGCGCTGCGCGCACGACTGAAGGGATACACGCGCTGCGCGCGCGTATTCCTTCCCTGACCTTTTGTGCCCCCTAAAAAAAAAATCATTTCTGATCGTGTAAAAACTCGCACCGGGTCCCCACTGCCTTCGGTAGCGCAGTCGCGTGCGCGCTGCGCGCGCACAAGTTAAGAGATACGCGCGCGGTGCACGTCTATTTCTTCTCCACCCTATCAGGCCCTCTTAATTAACCTGCGTATACCAATTTTGAACGATCTAACTCATTTGGCTGAGATGCAAAAGAAAATTTAATCAGGACACCTCAAAACGTGTAAATGTGGTGAAAACTTTCGATAATTTAAATGAACTTTAAAATATCTTTCGAATGATGTATTCAAAATAATTTAATAATAATTAGAAATTGAAATATTGAAATTTGAAAATATTACAGCGCCATCTGTCGGTAGAAATTTCTGTATTCCACTGTTCCATTCCAATTCAAAAATGCTTTCTAATGATGTATTACTTATGAAATTATTTTAATTAGTAGCTGAGATACAAAGAAAACTAATTCAGGACACCTCAAAACGTGTAAATCTGGTGAAAACTTTCGATAATATAAAAGAACTTTAAAATATCTTTCGAATGATGTATTAAAAAGAATTTAATTAGAATTAGAAATTGAAATTTGAAAATAATACAGCACCATAAGAGAAAACTGATTCAGGACACCTCAAAACGTGTAAATCTCGTGAAAACTTTCGATAATTTAAAAGAACTTTAAAATATCTTTAGAGTGATGCATTAAAATAACTTAATTAGAATTAGAAATTGAAATATTGAAATTTGAAAAAATTACAGCGCCATCTGGCGGTAGAAATTTCTGTATTCCGCTGTTCGATTCCAAATCAAAAAAGCTTTCTAATGATGTATTACTTATGAAATTATTATAATTAGTATCTGAGATACAAAAAGAAAACTCATTCGGGACACCTCAAAATGTGTAAATCTGGTGAAAACTTTCGATAATATAAAAGAACTTTAAAATATCTTTCGAATTAAGTATTAAAAATAATTTAATCATAATTAGAAATTGTAATATTGAAATTTGAAAATATTACAACGCCATAAAAGAAAACTGATTCAGGACACCTCAAACCGTGTAATTCTGGTGAAAACTTTCGATAATTTAAAAGAACTTTAAAATATCTTTCGAATGATGTATTAAAAATAATTGAATCATAATTAGAAATTGAAATATTGAAATTTGAAAATATTACAGCGCCATGAAAGAACACTGATTCAGGAGACCTCAAAACGCGTAAATCTGTTGAAAACTTTGAATTATGTAAAAGAACTTTAAAATATCTTTCGTATGATGTATAAAAAATAAATCAATCGTAATTATAAATTGAAATACGCGTATTAAAATATTGCAAAAATGTCCGGCGTGTGAAGATAAAATTTAATTTGCAATTAAAATGTAAATCTTTTGTTTATTGACGGAAATCGATGAAATTTAAAATGCAAGTTTGTTTTGTGGTGTAAATATTATATACTAAATAAAATGTGTAAAATTTTAAAAATTGAAGAAAATAGAAAATTGTAATTTTTAATCGCACTACGAATCAGGTGACCTTAATGAATACCAGCTGTGTTTCCGTTGAAGACAGCTGGAGACTTAACGTCTGCAAAGATAACATTTTTGTGATTCGTTGCCAACATTTTTTTATAGTTTAGTTAATTTTAAAATATCTAATCGTCCGATCGATAAACCGTTTAAACCATCGGATTGAGAAAAAAAAGCCCTTTCCAATGGTATCTTGTTTGTAACGATGCGACTGATATTTCTAATTTATTTTCCACTTTTTCCGTAAAAATGTCGCTTTTTAAGCATTTAATCATGAATTCTGGGTCATTTTTCGATAGACAATGGTCGACGTTTTAATTAATATCTCCGCTAATTAGGGTCGCATCGTTTAGCAAATTAGATAACCCAGATCTGCGATAAATTCTCTGTCCGACGGTACCTGTTCGAAGTCCGTGCGACCATTAGCGGCGGAGCCTTATCCGTTTCAAGCCGTTTCTCACAGACAGACACACAGACACACACACAGACACACGCGTACAGATTTTAATAATATAGGAGATAAAGATGAAATTGAGGACAGTGAAAAGGAATTTGATGAGGATTTGAATTAAATATTTTATGAATTGCTATGATTTCTTATCTGCCTTCATGGTTTGAAGATAAATTTTATTTTGCTGCAGATAGGTTCAGAAAATACTGCTATTGGGATTTTTATGTTTATTATTATTTTTATCATGAATTTTTATATAATTCATGGTATATGCATTTTAATGAAAGATGATTTGGGCACTTTAAATTCATGGAAGGTTTATTTTATTTCATTAATAAAAGGAGTCGATAAAAGTGGAACTTAACGATTGTCATTATTTGTGAATGGTGTATATCACCATCGATTCAGAGAATAGATATCCTGGAATCAGGAATCTACTGTGCATGGGCAAAAAGAGTTAGTTTATTTAAAGAGAGAAAAACATCAAATTTCTTAATTTGTGTATATCACCCCATCAATGCAATCACAGTCCAATGCACCTAAAAATGAGTGCTAAAAAATGATAAATTTTGTAAAGCAAGCATCATAAATAAAAAAAATAATAATAATAAATAATAATTTTTTTTGTACTCAAAAAAAAAAAAAAAAAAAAAAAAAAAATTTATATCCTCATCAGAAAAAAGCAGGGTTGGCAAGTTTCTTCCAAGTGGAAGAATGGAAGAAACTGTTTTTCTTAAAAATTTATGTTATAAATTGCAGATTTGTAAGATACAATGGATGCATTTATCTTATAAACAACTTTAAGTAACTTTAAAATCATACCTATAAAAATTTAGTAACATATTTAATTAATAATTATGGGTATTTTTACCATAGTGATCTTTGTTATCTGATGATTACGTTCTAAAATACTCAAAATCCAGTTTAAAAAAAAAATCAATTTCAATTTAAACAGTGTAAAGTTTTATAATTTAGACAATTTCATTTCTTTAACTGATAATAAATAATAGTTTGGATTTGGATCACTTTCTTATATTTTCTGATAAAGCAGTTTTTAACAAACATCCAGTTAATTAAAAGAACCAGTAGTCAATACTGTATTACAAAATGTCATCAAAAACTTTTTCTTTATAGGTTCTTTATAGGTTCTTTATAGGTTTTTACATACGGTATAGTCAACTCCCTGTAATCCACAGATTTATAATCTGCAAATCCTTCTAATCCATAATTGATTTTTTAATGTAAAAGAAATTTACATCTCATATTTCAAAAAAATTCACCTTTCTCACATTTTTACTTTTTTTTTTTAAACCAAATTTTTATCTTAATCCTTGCGAAACACAGTTGGAAAAGGGGGGGGGGGGGGGTAACATTCTTGTATTTATTATCCTGCAATTCAGGGTTGGGTTTTTGCCGGCAAAAATGCATTTTTGCCAGGACAGCGGCAAAAAGTGGAAAAAAATGGAAAAAATTGGCAAAAATGGAAAAAAATTAGGAAAAGTGGAAAACAACACAATCCCTTTGAATTTTCACCCTTTACACTTTGGCACCTCAATGAAAAAAATGTTTGAAGATTTTTTAATTTAAAAAGTAATTATAATTAATTAGTTAATATAATATATATAACCAGTGTCCGACAAATTCCGGGTGCCAGGGTGACTATAAATATCCATTGGTGACCAGTTACGGCAGACTGACAAAAAAATTTTTGTGCATTTACAATATTTTTTATGTATATTTTTGTTTTTCCTCCCACCTTCTTGTCTTGGTATAAAAGATGACATTGCTGATGTATTGAATGAATAGTATGAGTTTAATGTTTTCTGAAAAATTTAACAATTATTTCTGTTTTTGAAAGATGTTTTTCCATGAAAGATAAATTCCCATATTTGATAAATCTTCTTACTACTATACTGGTACTTTCCATGTCAACATCTTTGTTAAACAAGATTCAATAAAATAAACACTATCTAAAGCAAACTATGTTCGAATTTACAACGAGAAAACTTAAATAGTATGATATTTATCAAATGGATTCGCTTTAAAGGAATTCTGTCCTGAAAAATTAATAGACAAATAGTATTTTAAAGCCAAAACTTAAACACTCTCAATATATTTGATTATATTAAAGGTAAAAATAATATTTATTTCTGTGGATGATTTCCCCCCCCCCCCCCCCCCCCAATAGTTTGTTTTTATCTTTATAAATAAAAAATAGTTTTTTTTTTTTTTTTTTTTTTTTTAATTTCCTTAGTTCAAATTTTTAACTGAATAGTTCATTTATTCAATGTAAAATAATATGTGAATGACCTGCATTAATTATACAATTATGAAATATTATTAATTTTTGCTGTGAGTATTGTCATAGAAATAATTCACTATTTCTGGCTCCTAAGATATTGAAACTTTGTCAGTCCCTGAACATAACCATAAAAACAAAACTACAAAATTATATTTTTATTTTATTGAAGTAAAAAAAATCTTAAGTAAGACATATTCAGAGAGAGAGAGAGAGTTTACTTGCAATTTACATTTCAATTCCAAAAAATGCATGATCAGTGACTGACTGGCAAATTTTAGAACAGCTGAGTCAATAATTGACTCAATATTTGACTTTTCCCCACTGTAAACAAAAATATGAAAACTGAAAAACACAAATATTCTAGTAATTAATATTATTACTAGAAGAATATTTTTTAGATAGGTAATTTAAATATTTTTAAAAATGAAAAAAATTGTTAAATGTTGATGTTAAAAATTTCAGTTTAAAGAAATTTTAGAATGCATTATTTTAATGATGGATTCATGATCTCTGGTTTTAATTTGTTAAAATTATGATTTAAATATTAAAATCCTTAAAACCCTGCTTGAAATACTGGTAATTTTTGCCACTGGCAAAAATTGTGGCAAAACTATTTTTTCCGGGGTGGTTTATTCCACGGTTTTTACCATGGTTTTTTCCACTTCGGCAAAAATTGGCCAACCCTGCTGCAATTCATGCAGACTAGTACTTAAAACAAACCACTATTACATCAATGTTTAACAAAATTAATCAGTGATGAATATTATTTCTGAACTTTCAAAAGTATTTTTTTTTTTTTTTTTTTTTTTTGTATTTTTTAAATATGTTTATTTACATTATACAGGTACCTATTATATGCAAATATTATGGCTAAAAATTCCATAATTATTATCACTTGCACTGTTTGAACGTATAATAATATGAGATAGTATCTATGCAAAATCTTCTAAAAATATTAGCATTAAAAAGTAAAAACCCATCACCTGTATATATTTAGTGTTTGTTTTCAAATAACTTATTTTTCTAAAAATATTTTTAATATTAATTGAATTATAGTTTAGATTTGACATTATATTTATGCTTTGAGTTTATATAGTTCATAAATTTTAATTTTAAACATCTGTTTTGTCTTCTGGTTGGTTTCTTCAATTTCTTCCAGTTTTTTCCAGTTTCTACCACTGTCCTGGAAGAAACCCAACCCTGGAAAAAAGAAAAAAAGAAAGAAATGCATGACTGCAGTGATGCAGCATCACAGTTGCTTACAAAATTTTAAATTTATTATTTATCTAATGATCACAGAAAAGTGTGACAGTATGTCTTTTGATTGCATAATTTGGGTGGTTTAAATGTCAATATGTAGTATAATAGCCGAAAAATTCAAGAATTTTAGGATAACTAATGATATTTAAAGATATTTCAGGAAACTTTTTAAGAATTCAGGAAAATCAGGATAAGTATTATCCCTGCTTTTGAGACTTTTTTTATTCATTTGAAATAATTTGAATGAAACTGTATTATAGAAAGTTTAAATTGTTTAACAGGATTTTATACATATCAGACAATATAAAACTCAATGGCCAAGTTCATGAAACATTATTCACCCCTTTCTTTCTTGGACGTTTAAATGCATAACTAAGATTTTTTTTTTTTTTTCATTTCTTAAAATATTCCAGATGTATAAAATAAATTTTTTAAGGAGTACAGAGACTCTCAATCTGTAAACTTGACACAAATAATATACGAATATTGTAAGCAAAACTTAAAAATGGATCGTTTCTACGTGCTTGACAATGCTTGTTTACAGACAAAAAATATAATAGTCCGTAAGCCTGTATTTAATAATTCTATAAAATACGTAATCTATATCTATAAAATGCTACAGTATCTTTGAAATACGTAAAATCACTTTAAGTAATTTAAGATGCACAATAAGTTAGTGGAACAAGCTAATTGTTGCGGTTTGTCTTTAAGATTTACCTTCTACATGCAAACATGATGACAACTTTCATAATAATATCATTACGGGGTCTTTGAAAGATGAAAAAGGGAGGTGCACAAACCTTTGTTATAACAAACCCATATACCAATTTGCAATATTCTACGACCAACTTTTTTTGAGTTATTCAAGATACACACATACGTACATACAGATGCTATGAAAAGTCATGTTAAGTCAATGATATTTCTGAAATGGAAACTCATTTTAAGACCATTGTTGCATATGTATAACTAGACATCAGGACCGTCACAAATATAAATTTGCAACATTTTACGATCATTCGTTTTTGAGCTGTGCAAGATACAAAATCCATTTCACAAATCGGGATTACTACAATACTTCCTTATACTCAACCTTAAAATGAACCCACCCTTCCTACAAGCCAGAACGAAGGAGGACACTTTGGTTTTGTCGTTTTGGTCCCACTAATTTTTTGCTATCTTTTAAATATATGAGTTTTTTAGTATGATAGCATATTTGTTGATAGAGACAAATTGAAATGCTCTTAGAATATCTTTAATAAGGAATATCTTATAGGTAAATATATAAATTTTCAACATTATGATTGCTCCCTAGCCATTGAGATTCAGGGAATTTTGTTCTGATTTTTTAAAAGAAAATTTAATATATTTAATTATTATTTTTTATTTTTTTATTGCTATTGCCCCTTTTTTTTTTTTTTTTTTTTTTTTTTTTTTAAATTTAGATTTAACTTACTTTAATCGATGTAATTTGATTTTTAATTTAAAATTAGTTACTAAATTTTGTGACTTGAAAAGTATTGTTAACAATAACAACAATACCTTATTATTGAAAAGGAATCGCCATTTGAATATATATTTATTAATAAAGTCTGAATTAATTTAAAAATAATAAAATACAGATAGTTTTCTTTAAAAAAAGGAAAAAGAAAGAAAGAAAACCTTAGGATATTAAATGTAATTTGCTTTTAGTGACAGAATGCTATTTCTTTCAATGAACTAATTATTAACTTGCAACTATCATAGACTATTTTTTCATACGCATAAGCGTGTGATCATTTATGAAGTTTTTAAATTTATAAACAGTAAAGAGCCAGAAATCTGCCGAAGTCTGAAATCCGCAACAACTTGTCAGATACAAACAATGAAATTCACTATTAATAAATTACAAAACTGCAAATCCGAATTTTTGAAAAAGATCTTAAATAATAATTTTATGTTTGCATTTTATGATTACAAAAAAGAAAAACCAAATAATAATATGTAAGACTGCAAGGTCCAAGTTGCTGCTAATGAAATTATTGACAGTATATTAAATTCATCAAAAGAAAATAATGATTATTGTGATATGATGATATCAATCAGGTAAATAATAACAAACTAATTTTTTAAAATGCTTTTTGATGAAGGCATAATTTTTAAGGAAGAACTCAATAAAATTCGTAGAAAAATAAATTTGTGTTACTACTATTTACAATAAATAAAAAAATAAATAAATCGTGCAGGTTCAAGTTCGGTTTAAAATTAGCTACGTGTGAACAGATTTTATCTAAGTTTGGCATTTTTTTTTTTTTATTTTTTTTTTCATTTTTACTTATTGTTTTCATTATATATTTTTGTTAATGTTCATTATTATTCTTATGTACCTTGTAACTTAATATTCAGTGTTATTATTCACTAGTATGTGTTTAGTTTGATTAATATTCTGTTTTTATTATTCAAAGTGAAAATCATTTTTTATGGACTCCGAAATCCTGAAATCAGCACAACCTCTGGTCCCGAGCTGTCCGGATTTTTGACTTTCTACTGTATTAATTAATTTATATATAATATATATATATATATATATATATGTGTGTGTGTGGGAGAGAAAGAGAGATGTTTCATTCGATTTGATTGTGATTTAATTTTTATCATTAATCTAAGAGGAATTTATTTCAAAATCTGTGTTATATTTATAATAATAATAAAATGTATGTTTGTTTGTCCGGGATATTTAATTATGTTAATCATGTACGTAAATTGCTAACCATGTACATAAATTAATTTTCTTTCAATTATAATGATTTTATTTTTAAAATGAAAAAAATGTAAGTAGTCCAATATTTAATCAAATATGCACATTGCATGTGTCAAGGTTTAGAAAATGTTGATGCACAATTTCTTATATTTTTAGTTCATGTTTAACTTATGTTTTTCAAAAAAATATGTTATGTCCCTATTCCCTATGACTAAAAACAATGCCCTTGCCCACATTGAAATCTCAGTAGCACCTTGCAATTTGTTTCACACATTTTCTCTTCCACAGACAGTAAAAAAGAATTTCACTGTTTTGTTTCAGTGCATTTGAAAAAAAAAAAAAAAAAAAAAAAAACGGGGGGACACTTTTAATAAAAAAAAAAAAAAAAAAAAAAAAAAATTAACAATATTGTAAGGGATTAAGATGGAAGAAAAATGCTTTTCCAATTCTGTGTGATTATAACTATTTCCTGTGTTTGACAAATATATCCGGATTGACAGAGAAGAAAATGACTCAAGTTTAGCAGATCTGTACAAATTAAATCCAGAGATCATTATTTAGGTTCTTCGTATCTTCTTTTATTATTAAACTAACATTTAGGAGATGCTTGGATAAAGCATCAATTTCCTACAAATTTTGTATTCGAGCTATCTGAATTTGAATGTGATAATTAAGAGTCGCATTAGTGTTTTATATTAAAAACCTTGTATTTTATTTAAACTGAAATTTTGGGGACTTTGATAAATTAACAATGCTTAGATCTTCGGTGTTAACTGATACACTTTATCATTCAAAATTCGATCTGAAATAATAAATTTTCTGTTCCATGTGTCCTATTGTTACATCATTTTCAACAAAGGTTGAATATGAGGTAATATCAATCAATAAATATGATATCATACTAAAAAAAAAACCTCATCTATTTAAAAGATAGCAAAAAATTAGTGGGACCAAAGTGTCATATACCCAAGCCAGAAAGACTTGTTTTAATCTTTTGATTAATTAATCAATAACCCTTAAAAAGTAATGATATCAGTACAAAAACCCTTAACGGGTTAAAAGTTTGTGACGCAGCTACTTTATCGCTATAAGAATTTGAAATATGGGTCTTAAAAATAATGATATCAAATTTTAAGTGACGCTTTGCTATTGGTTAAAATATACATAGATTTTTCTTATTTGATCATTTGCTTTTTTCTTTTATTTATATTTACAATGCAAACATATTTTTAACTTCAAGATAAGACAAATATATAAAATATACTCACTGATGCTTTTTCATTTGCATTTCCATTTCAAAATAACAGTTTTAAAAGGAATGATATCAAAATTCCAGTGACGCCTCAATGTCACTTTAAAAGATTTGTTTTTAGATTCCACTAAAATTACCTTTGTTTTGTCTAATAAAGTATATTTACACATTGAAACAGTGCTTTTAATTTTCAAGTATACTGTCAAATAATCACACTTTCACTGAGTTTGCATTATAAATTGAAATTATTTATTTCAATAAATTGATTTGTCTTTTGCGTCACGCTATCCAAAACTGTGAGTAAAATTTATGTAAATGTTACTTTGTATCATAGTATCCAACTAAGTCAAAATTTGTTTGTGCAAAGAGATAGTGTGATGCAAAGAAAACATTTGCAGTTTTTTTTTTTTTTTTTTGTTAAAAGTAAAAAAAATCGATAACTTTGTTTTAAATTATCACAGATTTATAGTTCAACCATTCGTTTAAAAGGTATTGACGAGATCTTTCGAAAGATACCCATCTTGAAAATTTACCCCCCCCCCCCCCGGGGGGGTACTTTCCCCCCAGGGGGGGGGGAACCGGTGCCCCCACATGCACAAAATTGTTTTCGTAGTTAACTACTGCTATTATCAATAATTCATATTAATTTTACAATCACAAGTTTAAAATAACGCTCATTATGTACATTTATACGAAATTTTGTCCTATATTGCCATGTTAAAAATTTAGAAAAAATGCGATCACAGCGCCACCTGTTGAGCTACTGATCCCTAAATGTAATCAGCACCAGTTTATGTCGGGGACCAACTAAATACCAAGTTTGGTTAAGTTTCGTTAAAAAAAAAAAAAAAAAAAAAAAAATTCTAAGTTTTTTTTTTTTGTTAAAAGTAAAAAAAATCGATAACTTTGTTTCAAATTGTCACAGATTTATAGTTCAACCATTCGTTTTAAAGGTATTGACAAGATCTTTCGAAAGATACCCATCTTGAAAATTTACCCCCCCCCCCCCGGGGGGGGGGTACTTCCCCCCCAGGGGGGGAACCGGTGCCCCCACATGCACAAAAATTTTTTCGTAGTTAACTACTACTATTATCAATAATTCATATTAATTTTACAATCAAAGGTTTAAAATAACGCTCATTATGTACATTTATACGAAATTTTGTCCTATGCTGCCATGTTAAAAGTTTACATAAAATGCGATCACAGCGCCATCTGCTGGGCGATTGATCCCAAAATCTAATCAGACCTTTTCCATGTCAGGGTCCAACTATACACCAAGTTTGGTTCTATTTCATTCATCGGTTCGTGAGATACGGTGTGACATACGAAATTTTGCGATCACAGCGCCACCTGCTGGACGATTGATCCCCAAATCTAATCAGCGCTATGCCCCGTCAGGTTCCAAATATATACCAAGTTTGGTTGAATTTCATTCATTGGTTCGTGAGATACGGTGAAAAATACGAAAATTTGTCCTATACTGCAATGTTAAAAATTTACATAATATGCGATCACAGCGCCACCTGAAGGGCTATTGATCCCCAAATCTAATCAGCACAATGCCCCGCTAGGGTCCAACGATATACCAAGTTTGGTTGAATTTCATTCATTGGTTCGTGAGATACGGTGAAAACACTAAACCACAGACAGACAGACAGACAGACAGACAGACACACAGACAGACAGACATTTTTTAAAAACTATCAATTCGTGTTCAGGACATTCCAAAACGTGTAGATCCGTCAAAAAACGGAGGTCGAAAATTTTCGCGAATCCAATACTTTCTCTATATTACATATAGAAGAAAGTAAAAAGAAATGATTTATCTCTAAACGCTTTTGAGTTATAAAATATTTTGCGAAAAAATCGATGTTTCGTAAAATCTAAAAATATGGATCGCTAATCCGTATTTTGTAAAAATGTTTATATGGTTCGAAAGAGGATTAAATGGCCTTTCTTTATATACCAGTTGTTAAGAAATGGAATTGTTACCCTGTCGTACAGGGCGTTTCAAAAAAGACGACCGCGAAAAAAAAAAAATTTCGACCCTTTTTAAAACTTTTTTTAAAAATATAAAAAATCCGTATTTAAAAAAAAAAATTGTACCGTAAGAATCGGTAATAAATGCTCTTTCTTTTGGTACAGGTGTATTTTCGATATGTCGAACCGTTCATACAGGATCGCTTTACAAAAACCCACGAAATTTCCTCTTTGTACTTCTTCTTTCGAGGTAAGCGGTTCTGGTCGAAAATGGCGGTCGCCTCCGAATTCGAAGCGTTTTTTCGTTAGACAATGGTCGACATTTTAATTAATATCTCCGCTAATAAGGGTCGCATCGTTTAGCAAATTGCTTATCGTACATCTGCGATAAATTCTCTGTCCGACGGTACCTGTTCGAAGTCCGTGCGAACGTTAGCGTCGGAGCCTTTTCCGTTTCAAGCCGTTTCTCACAGACATACACACACAGAAACACACACGCGTACAGATTTTAATAATATAAGGAGACTAGCTGGCTTCGCCCGCTAGCGGGTCAGTATTTTCAAATGAATCACTAAAAATAATGAATCACTAACAGAAACTTTTAGTGTTAAGAAAAGAAATAAAAAAAAAAAAAAAAATCATTTCTGATTGGGTAAAAAGTCGGGCCGGGTCCCCACTGCCTTCAGCAGCGCAGTTCCGTGTGCGCTGCGCGCGCACAACTGAAGGGATACACGCGCTGCGCGCGCGTATTCCTTCCGCGAGCTTTCGTGCCCCCTAAAGAAAAAAATCATTTCTGATCGGGAAAAAACTCGCACCGGTTCCCCACTGCCTTCGGCAGCGCAGTCGCGTGCGCGCTGCGCGCGCACAAGTTAAGGGATACGCGCGCGGTACACGCCTATTTCTTCTCCACCCTTTCAGGCCCTCTTAATTAACCTACGTATACCAATTTTGAACGATCTAACTCATTTGGCTGAGATGCAAAAGAAAACGTAATCAGGACACTTCAAAACGTGTAAATCTGGTGAAAACGTTCGATAATTTAAAAGAACTTTAAAATATCTTTCGAATGATGTATTAAAAATAATTGAATCATAATTAGAAATTGAAATATTGAAATTTGAAAATATTACAGCGCCATCTGGCGGTGCAAATATCTGTATTCCACTGTTTGATTCCAATACAGAAAAGCTTTCTAATGATGTCTTACTTATGTAATTATTTTAATTAGTAGCTGAGATACAAAAGAAAACTAATTCAGGAGACCTCAAAACGTGTAAATCTGGTAAAAACTTTCGATAATTTAAAAGAACTTTAAAATATCTTTCGAATGATGTATTAAAAATAATTGAATCATAATTAGAAATTGAAATTTGAAAATATTACAGCGCCATCTGTCGGTAGAAATTTCTCTATTCCACTGTTCCATTCCAATTCAAAAACGCTTTCTAATGATGTATTACTTATGAAATTATTTTTATTAGTAGCTGAGATACAAAGAAAACTAATTCAGGACACCTCAAAACGTGTAAATCTGGTGAAAACTTTCGATAATATAAAAGAACTTTAAAATATCTTTCGAATGATGTATTAAAAAAAATTTAATCATAATTAGAAATTTAAATATTGAAATTTGAAAATATTACAGAGCCATCTGTCGGTAGAAATTTCTGTATTCCACTTTTCCATTCCAATTCAAAAACGCTTTCTAATGATGTATTACTTATGAAATTATTTTAATTAGTAGCTGAGATACACAGAAAACTAATTCAGGACACCTCAAAACGTGTAAATCTGGTGAAAACTTTCGATAATTTAAAAGAACTTTAAAATATCTTTCGAGTGATGCATTAAAAATAATTTAATTATAATTAAAAATTGAAATATTGAAATTTGAAAAAATTACAGCGCCATCTGGCGGTAGAAATTTCTGTATTCCACTGTTCGATTCCAAATCAAAAAAGCTTTCTAATGATGTATTACTTATGAAATTATTATAATTAGTATCTGAGATACAAAAGAAAACTCATTCGGGACACCTCAAAACGTGTAAATCTGGTGAAAACTTTCGATAATATAAAATAACTTTAAAATATCTTTCGAATTAAGTATTAAAAATAATTTAATCATAATTAGAAATTGTAATATTGAAATTTGAAAATATTACAACGCCATAAAAGAAAACTGATTCAGCAGACCTCAAAACGTGTAATTCTGGTGAAAACTTTCGATAATTTAAAAGAACTTTAAAATATCTTTCGAATGATGCATTAAAAATAATTTAATCATAATTAGAAATTGAAATTTGAAAATATTACAGCGCCATAAAAAAACACTGATTCAGGAGACCTCAAAACGTGTAAATCTGTTGAAAACTTTGAATTATGTAAAACAACTTTAAAATATCTTTCGTATGATGTATAAAAAATAAATTAATCGTAATTAGAAATTGAAATACGCGTATTAGAATATTGCAAAAATGTCCGGCGTGTAAAGATAAAATTTAATTTGCAATTAAAATGTAAATCTTTTGTTTATCGACCAAAATGGATGAAATTTGAACTGCAAGTTTGTTTTGTGGTGTTAAGATTGTATACTAAGTAAAATGTGTAAAATTTGAAAATTTGAAAAATTGAAGAAAATAGAAAATTGCAATTTTTAATCGCAGTACGAAACACGTGACTTCATTAAATACCAGATGTGTTTCCGTTGAAGACTGCTGTAGACGAAAAGTCTGCAAAGCTACGATTCTTGTGATTTGTTGCCAATATTTTTTTATAGTTTAGTTAATTTTAAAAAATCTAATTGTCCGATCGATAAGCCGTTTAAACCATCGGTTTAAGAAAAAAAACCCTTTTCCAATGGTTTCTTGTTTGTAACAATACGACTGATATTTCTAATTTATTTTCCACCTTTTCCGTAAAAATGTCGCTTTTTAAGCGTTTAATCATGAATTCTGGGTCATTTTTCGTTAGACAATGGTCGACATTTTAATTAATATCTCCGCTAATTAGGGTCGCATCGTTTAGCAAGTTAGATAACCCTGATCTGCGATAAATTCTC
Source organism: Salticus scenicus (assembly GCA_963930645.1). NCBI lineage: Eukaryota > Metazoa > Arthropoda > Arachnida > Araneae > Salticidae > Salticus > Salticus scenicus. Next base: position 1,328,756 of record OZ005654.1, on the reverse strand, counting down.
TGTCCGACGGTACCTGTTCGAAGTCCGTGCGACTTTTAGCGGCGGAGCCTTAGCTGCGTCAAGCCGTTTCTCACAGACACACAGACACACACACGCGTACAGGTTTTAATAATATAAGAGACTAGCTGGCTTCGCCCGCTAGCGGGTCAGTATTTTCAAATGAATCACTAAAATTAATGAATCACTAACAGTAATTTTTAGTGTTAAGAAAAGAAATTTAAAAAAAAAAAATCATTTCTGATTGGGTGAAAAGTCGGCCCGGGTCCCCACTGCCTTCGGCAGCGCAGTCCCGTGCGCGCGCGTATACTTTCCCTGACCTTTCGTGCCCCCTAAAAAAATCATTTCTGATCAGGTAAAAACTCGCACCGGGTCCCCACTGCCTTCGGCAGCGCAGACCTATGCGCGCGCACGTGTGAAGTATACGTGCGCTCCGCGCACATATTCCTTCTGAAGTCATATTTTTATTCTTAAGAAAAGAAAACTAACAGTAACAGAAAAAAAAGTAACTTTTAGTGTTAAGAAAAGAAATTTAAAAAAATCATTTCTAATTGGGTAAAAAGTCGGCCCGGGTCCCCACTGCCTTCGGCAGCGCAGTCCCGTGCGCACTGCGCGCTCGCAACTTAAGGGATATACGCGCTGCGCGCGTGTATACCTTCCCTGACCTTTCGTGCCCCCTAAAAAAATCATTTCTGTTCGGGTAAAAACCCGCACCGGGTCCCCACTGCCTTCGGCAGCGCAGACCCATGCGCGCGCACGTGTAAAGGTACACGTGCGCTGCGCGCACATATTCCTCCTGAAGTCATATTTTTATTCTTAAGAAAAGAAAATTTTAAAAATCATTTCTTATCGGGTACAAAGTCGGACCGGGTCCCCAATGCCTTCGGCAGCGCAGTCACGTGCGCGCTGCGCACGCACAAGTTCACGGATACACGCGCTGCGCTCGCGCATTCCTTTCCTGACCCTTCGTGCCCCCTAAAAAAAAATCAATTCTGATCGGTTAAAAACTCACACCGGATCCCCACTGTCTTCGGCAGCGCAAACCCATGCGCGCTGCGCGCGCACGTGTGAAGGTATACGCGCGCTGCGCTATATACTCCTTCTGAAATCAAATTTTTATTCTTAAGAAAAGAAAATGAAAAAAAATCATTTCTCATCGGTTAAAAAGTTGGACCTGGTCCCCACTGCCTTCGGCCGCGGAGTCCCGTGCGCGCACATGTTAGGGTATACGCGCGCGGTGCACGCCTATTTCTTCCCCACCCTTTCAGCCCCTCCTAATTAACCTACGTATACCAATTTTGAACGGTCTAACTCAATTAGCTGAGATGCAAAGGAAAACGTAATCAGGACACCTCAAAACGTGTTAATCTGGTGAAAACTTTCGATAATTTAAAAGAACTCTAAAATATCTTTCGAATGATGTATTAAAAATAATTTAATCATAATTAGAAATTGAAATATTGAAATTTGAAAATATTACAGCGCCATCTGTCGGTAGAAATTTCTGTATTCCACTGTTCCATTCCAATTCAAAAACGCTTTCTAATGATGTAAGACTTATGAAATTATTATAATTAGTAGCTGAGATACAAAAGAAAACTCATTCGGGACACCTCAAAACGTGTAAATCTGCTGAAAACTTTCGATAATATAAAAGAACTTTAAAATATCTTTCGAATTAAGTATTAAAAATAATTTAATCATAATTAGAAATTGTAATATTGAAAATTGAAAATATTACAACGCCATAAAAGAAAACTGATTCAGGACACCTCAAAACGTGTAATTCTGGTGAAAACTTTCGATAATTTAAAAGAACTTTAAAATATCTTTCGAATGATGTATTAAAAATAATTTAATCATAATTAGAAATTGAAATTTGAAAATATTACAGCGCCATGAAAGAACACACTGATTCAGGAGACCTCAAAACGTGTAAATCTGTTGAAAACTTTGAATTATGTAAAAGAACTTTAAAATATCTTTCGTATGATGTATAAAAAATAAATCAATCGTAATTAGAAATTGAAATACGCGTATTAGAATATTGCAAAAATGTCCGGCGTGTAAAGATAAAATTTAATTTGCAATTAAAATGTAAATCTTTTGTTTATTGACGAAAATCCATGAAATTTGAAATGCAAGTTTGTTTTGTGATGTAAATATTATCTCCTTATATTATTAAAATCTGTACGCGTCTGTCTTTCTGTCTGTCTGTCTGTCTGTCTGTGAGAAATGCCTTGTGACCGCTAAAGCTCCGGCGCTAATGGTCGCATCGCCTCGAAACGGGTGTCGACAGACGCAGAATTTCTTCATCTCGACATCGCGATAATTCGCTAAGCGATGCGACACTAATTAGCGGAGATATTAATTAAAATGTCCACCCATGTCTACCGAAAAATGACCCAGAATTCATGATTAAATGCTTAAAAAGCGACATTTTTACGGAAAAAGTGGAAAATAAATTAGAAATATCAGTCGTATTGTTACAAACAAGATACCATTGGAAAGGGCTTTTTTTTCTCAATCCGATGGTTTAAACGGCTTATCGATCGGACAATTAGATTTTTTTAAATTAACTAAACTAAAAAAAAATGGTGGCAGCAAATCACAAGCATTTTAACTTGGCAGACGATCTTGAACGGAATGAAAAAACATCTGCTATTTAATGAGGTCACGTGTTTTTGTACTTTGATTAAAAATTGCAATATTCTATTTTCTTCAATTTTTCAAAATTCGCACATTTCAATTAGTATACAATCTTAACACCACAAAACAAACTTGCAGTTCAAATTTCATCCATTTTGGTCAATAAACAAAAGATTTACATTTTAATTGCAAATTAAATTTTATCTTTACACGCCTGACATTTTATCTGTCGAAAGAGGATGAAAGTTTCAAAACGACACAAATACACTTAAGGTAAAAATATTTCTTTTTCTATTTACTTCCATTAACCGACTACCGTAGATAATGGAATTCGAAATTTCACCTGACTTACACGTTTTGAGGTGTCCTGAATGGGTTTCTCTTTTGTGTCAGTTACTAATTAAAAAAATTTCATAAGTAATACATCATTTGAAAGCTTTGTTGAGTTGGAATCGAAGAGTAGATTACGGAAATTTCTACCGCCAGATGGCGCTGTAATATTTTTAAATTACAATATTTCTATTTCTAATCATGATTAAATTTTTTTTAACGCGTCATTTGATACACATTTTAAAGTACTTTTACATTATCGAAAATGGAATTTGAGATTTCACCAGATTTACACGTTTTGAGGTCTCCTGAATCAGTTTTCTTTTGTATCTCAACTACTAATTAAAACAATTTCATAAGTAATATATCATTAGAAAGCTTTGTTGATTTGGGATCGAACAGTGGAATGCAGAAATTTCTACCGCCAGATGACGCTGTAATATTTTTAAATTACAATATTTCTATTTCTAATCATGATTAAATTTTTTTTAATGCGTTATTTGATACACATTTTAAAGTACTTTTACATTATCGAAAATGGAATTTGAGATTTCACCAGATTTACATGTTTTGAGGTCTCCGGAATCAGTTTTCTTTTGTATCTCAACTACTAATTAAAATAATTTCATAAGAAATATATCAATAGAAAGCTTTGTTGATTTGGGATCGAACAGTGGAATGCAGAAATTTCTACCGCCAGATGGCGCTGTAATATTTTCAAATTTCAATTTCTAATCATGATTAAATTATTTTTAATACATCATTCGAAAGATATTTTAAAGTTCTTTTATATTATCGAAAGTTTTCAGCAGATTTACCCGTTTTGAGGCGTCCTGATTAGGTGTTTTTTTGTATCTCAGCTAATTGAGTAAGACCGTTCAAAATTGGTATACGTACGTTAATTAGAAGGGACTGAAAGGGTGGGAAAGAAATAGGCGTGCACCGCGCGCGTATCCCCTAACTTGCGCGCGCGCAGCGCGCACGGGACTGCGCTGCCGAAGGCAGTGGGGACCCGGTCCGACTTTTTAACCGATGAGAAATAATTTTTTAAATTTTCTTTTCTTAAGAATAAAAATTTTATTTGAGAAGGAATACGTGCGCGCAGCGCGCATGGGTCTGCGCTGCCGAAGGCAGCGGGGACCCGGTGTGATTTTTTACCCGATCAGAAATGATTTTTTTTAGGGAGCACGAGTGTCAGGGAAGGAATGCGGGCGTGCAGCGCGTGTATTCTTTAACTTGTGCGCGCGCAGCGCGCACGGGACTGCGCTGCCGAAGGCAGTGGGGACCCGGGCCGACTTTGTACCCCATGAGAAATGATTTTTTTTTTTCATTTCTTTTCTTAAGAACAAAAATTTGATTTGAGAAGGAATATTTGCGCGCAGCGCACGTATACCTTCACAAGTGCGCGCGCAGCGCGCATGGGTCTGCGCTGCCGAAGGCAGTGGGGACCCGGTGTGATTTTTTACCCGATCAGAAATGATTTTTTTTAGGGGGCACGAGTGTCAGGGAAGGAATGCGGGCGTGCAGCGCGTGTACTCTTTAACTTGTGCGCGCGCAGCGCGCACGGGACTGCGCTGCCGAAGGCAGTGGGGACCCGGGCCGACTTTGTTACCCCATGAGAAATGATTTTTTTTTTCATTTCTTTTCTTAAGAATAAAAATTTGATTTGAGAAGGAATATTTGCGCGCAGCGCACGTATACCTTCACAAGTGCGCGCGCAGCGCGCATGGGTCTGCGCTGCCGAAGGCAGTGGGGACCCGGTGTGATTTTTTACCCGATCAGAAATGATTTTTTTTAGGGGGCACGAGTGTCAGGGAAGGAATGCGGGCGTGCAGCGCGTGTATTCTTTAACTTGTGGGCGCGCAGCGCGCACGGGACTGCGCTGCCGAAGGCAGTGGGGACCCGGGCCGACTTTGTACCCCATGAGAAATGATTTTTTTTTTTCATTTCTTTTCTTAAGAATAAAAATTTGATTTGAGAAGGAATATTTGCGCGCAGCGCACGTATACCTTCACATGTGCGCGCGCAGCGCGCATGGGTCTGCGCTGCCGAAGGCAGTGGGGACCCGGTGTGAGTTTTTACCCGATCAGTAATAATTTTTTTGGGGGGGGGCACGAAGGGTCAGGGAAGGAATACGCGCGCGCAGCGCGTGTATCCCTTAACTTGTGCACGCGCAGCGCGTACGGGACTGCGCTGCCGAAGGCAGTGGGGACCCGGGACAACATTTTACCCGATCAGAAATGATTTTTTTTTTTTAATTTCTTTTCTTAGGACTAAAAGTTACTGTTAGTGATTCATTAATTATAGTGATTCATTTGAAAATACTGACCCGCTAGCGGGCGAAGCTCGCTAGTCTCCTATATTATTAAAATCTGTACGCGTGTGTCTGTGTGTCTGTCTGTGAGAAACGGCTTGAAACGGATAAGGCTCCGCCGCTAATGGTCGCACGGACTTCGAACAGGTACCGTCGGACAGAGAATTTATCGCAGATCTGGGTTATCTAATTTGCTAAACGATGCGACCCTAATTAGCGGAGATATTAATTAAAACGTCGACCATTGTCTATCGAAAAATGACCCAGAATTCATGATTAAATGCTTAAAAAGCGACATTTTTACGGAAAAAGTGGAAAATAAATTAGAAATATCAGTCGCATCGTTACAAACAAGATACCATTGGAAAGGGCTTTTTTTTCTCAATCCGATGGTTTAAACGGTTTATCGATCGGACGATTAGATATTTTAAAATTAACTAAACTATAAAAAAATGTTGGCAACGAATCACAAAAATGTTATCTTTGCAGACGTTAAGTCTCCAGCTGTCTTCAACGGAAACACAGCTGGTATTCATTAAGGTCACCTGATTCGTAGTGCGATTAAAAATTACAATTTTCTATTTTCTTCAATTTTTAAAATTTTACACATTTTATTTAGTATATAATATTTACACCACAAAACAAACTTGCATTTTAAATTTCATCGATTTCCGTCAATAAACAAAAGATTTACATTTTAATTGCAAATTAAATTTTATCTTCACACGCCGGACATTTTTGCAATATTTTAATACGCGTATTTCAATTTATAATTACGATTGATTTATTTTTTATACATCATACGAAAGATATTTTAAAGTTCTTTTACATAATTCAAAGTTTTCAACAGATTTACGCGTTTTGAGGTCTCCTGAATCAGTGTTCTTTCATGGCGCTGTAATATTTTCAAATTTCAATATTTCAATTTCTAATTATGATTCAATTATTTTTAATACATCATTCGAAAGATATTTTAAAGTTCTTTTAAATTATCGAAAGTTTTCACCAGAATTACACGGTTTGAGGTGTCCTGAATCAGTTTTCTTTTATGGCGTTGTAATATTTTCAAATTTCAATATTACAATTTCTAATTATGATTAAATTATTTTTAATACTTAATTCGAAAGATATTTTAAAGTTCTTTTATATTATCGAAAGTTTTCACCAGATTTACACATTTTGAGGTGTCCCGAATGAGTTTTCTTTTTGTATCTCAGATACTAATTATAATAATTTCATAAGTAATACATCATTAGAAAGCTTTTTTGATTTGGAATCGAACAGCGGAATACAGAAATTTCTACCGCCAGATGGCGCTGTAATTTTTTCAAATTTCAATATTTCAATTTCTAATTCTAATTAAGTTATTTTAATGCATCACTCTAAAGATATTTTAAAGTTCTTTTAAATTATCGAAAGTTTTCACGAGATTTACACGTTTTGAGGTGTCCTGAATCAGTTTTCTCTTATGGTGCTGTATTATTTTCAAATTTCAATTTCTAATTCTAATTAAATTCTTTTTAATACATCATTCGAAAGATATTTTAAAGTTCTTTTATATTATCGAAAGTTTTCACCAGATTTACACGTTTTGAGGTGTCCTGAATTAGTTTTCTTTGTATCTCAGCTACTAATTAAAATAATTTCATAAGTAATACATCATTAGAAAGCATTTTTGAATTGGAATGGAACAGTGGAATACAGAAATTTCTACCGACAGATGGCGCTGTAATATTTTCAAATTTCAATATTTCAATTTCTAATTATTATTAAATTATTTTGAATACATCATTCGAAAGATATTTTAAAGTTCATTTAAATTATCGAAAGTTTTCACCACATTTACACGTTTTGAGGTGTCCTGATTAAATTTTCTTTTGCATCTCAGCCAAATGAGTTAGATCGTTCAAAATTGGTATACGCAGGTTAATTAAGAGGGCCTGATAGGGTGGAGAAGAAATAGACGTGCACCGCGCGCGTATCTCTTAACTTGTGCGCGCGCAGCGCGCACGCGACTGCGCTACCGAAGGCAGTGGGGACCCGGTGCGAGTTTTTACACGATCAGAAATGATTTTTTTTTTAGGGGGCACAAAAGGTCAGGGAAGGAATACGCGCGCGCAGCGCGTGTATCCCTTCAGTCGTGCGCGCAGCGCGCACGGTACTGCGCTGCCGAAGGCAGTGGGGACCCGGTGCGAGTTTTTGCACGATCAGAAATGATTTTTTTTTTAGGGGACACGAAGGGTCAGGGAAGGAATACGCGAGCGCAGCGCGTGTATCCGTGAACTTGTGCGTGCGCAGCGCGCACGTGACTGCGCTGCCGAAGGCAGTGGGGACCCGGTCCGACTTTGTACCCGATGAGAAATGATTTTTTAAATTTTCTTTTCTTAAGAATAAAAATATGACTTCAGGAGGAATATGTGCGCGCAGCGCACGTATACCTTCACACGTGCGCGCGCATGGGTCTGCGCTGCCGAAGGCAGTGGGGACCCGGTGCGAGTTTTTACCCGATCAGAAATGATTTTTTTAGGGGGCACGAAAGGTCAGGGAAGGTATACCCGCGCGCAGCGCGTATATCCCTTAAGTTGTGCGCGCGCAGCGCGCACGGGACTGCGCTGCCGAAGGCAGTGGAGACCCGGGCCGACTTTTTACCCAATCAGAAATGATTTTTTTTAATTTCTTTTCTTAACACTAAAAGTTACTTTTTTTTTCTGTTACTGTTAGTTTTCTTTTCTTAAGAATAAAATTATGACTTCAGAAGGAATATGTGCGCGCAGCGCACGTATACCTTCACACGTGCGCGCGCATGGGTCTGCGCTGCCGAAGGCCCGGTGCGAGTTTTTACCCGATCAGAAATGATTTTTTTAGGGGGCACGAAAGGTCAGGGAAGGTATACGCGCGCGCAGCGCGTGTATCCCATAAGCTGTGCGCGCGCAGCGCGCACGGGACTGCGCTGCCGAAGGCAGTGGGGACCCGGGCCGACTTTTTACCCAATCAGAAATGATTTTTTTTTAATTTCTTTTCTTAACACTAAAAATTACTGTTAGTGATTCACTAATTTTAGTGATTCCTTTGAAAATACTGACCCGCTAGCGGGCGAAGCCAGCTAGTCTCTTATATTATTAAAATCTGTACGCGTGTGTGTGTGTGTCTGTGCATCTGTGTGTCTGTGAGAAACGGCTTGACGCGGCTAAGGCTCCGCCGCTAAAGGTCGCACGGACTTCGAACATGTACCGTCGGACAGAGAATTTATCGCAGATCTGGGTTATCTAATTTGCTAAACGATGCGACCCTAATTAGCGGAGATATTAATTAAAATGTCGACCATTGTCTAACGAAAAAACGATTCGAAATCGCGGGCGACCGCCATTTTTTACAGAAGAGCCTACCTCGAAAGAAAAAGCAATGAGGGAAATTTTATGGGTTTTTGAAAAGCGATCGCTTCCGATCTGTTGGAAATATCGAAAATACACCTGTACGAGGAGAAAGAGCATTTATTACCGATTCTTACGGTACAATTTTTTTTTTTAAATACTAAATAAAATGTGTAAAATTTTAAAAATTGAAGAAAATAGAAAATAGTAATTTTTAATCGCACTACGAAACACGTGACGTCATTGTGACCAGATGTGTTTCCGTTGAAGACTGCTGTAGACGAAAAGTCTGCAAAGCTAAGATTCTTGTGATTTTTTGCCAATATTTTTTATAGTTTAGTTAATTTTAAAAAATCTAATTGTCCGATCGATAAGCCGTTTAAACCATCGGTTTAAGAAAAAAAAAACCTTTCCAATGGTATCTTGTTTGTAACAATACGACTGATATTTCTAATTTTTTTTCCACCTTTTCCGTAAAAATGTCGCTTTTTAAGCATTTAATCATGAATTCTGGGTCATTTTTCGTTAGACAATGGTCGACATTTTAATTAATATCTCCGCTAATTAAGGTCGCATCGTTTAGCAAATTAGATAACCCAGATCTGCGATAAATTCTCTGTCCATCGGTACCTGTTCGAAGTCCGTGCGACCTTTAGCGGCGGAGCCTTAGCTGCGTCAAGCCGTTTCTCACAGACACACACACACACACACACGCGTACAGATTTTAATAATATAGGAGACTAGCTGGCTTCACCCGCTAGCGGGTCAGTATTTTCAAATGAATCACTAAAAATAATGAATCACTAATAGAAACTTTTAGTGTTAAGAAAAGAAATTTAAAAAAAAAATCATTTCTGATTGGGTAAAAAGTCGGGCCGGGTCCCCACGCGCTGCGCGCGCGTATTCCTCCCCTGACCCTACGTGCCCCCTAAAAAAAATCATTTCTGATCGGGTAAAAACTCGCACCGGGTCCCCACTGCCTTCGGCAGCGCAGTAACGTGTGTGCTGCGCGCGCACAACTGGAGGTATACACGCGCTGCGCGCGCGTATTCCTTCCCTGACCCTTCGTGCCCCCTAAAAAAAATCATTTCTGATCGGGTAAAAACTCGCACCGGGTCCCCACTGCCTTCGGCAGCGCAGTCCCGTGCGCGCTGCGCGCGCACAACTTCAGGGGTACACGCGCTGCGCGCGCGTATTCCTTCCCTGAGCCTTCGTGCCCCCTAAAGAAAAAATCCTTTCTGATCGGGAAGAAACTCGCACCGGGTCCCCACTGCCTTCGGCAGCTCAGTCGCGTGCGCGCTGCGCGCACACAAGTTAAGGGATACGCGCGTGGTGCACGCCTATTTCTTCTCCACCGTTTCAGGCCCTCTTAATTAACCAACGTATACCAATTTTGAACGATCTAACTCATTTGGCTGAGATGCAAAAGAAAACGTAATCAGGACACCTCAAAACGTGTAAATCTGGTGAAAACTTTCGATAATTTAAGAGAACTTTAAAATATCTTTCGAATGATGTATTAAAAATAATTGAATCATAATTAGAAATTGAAATATTGAAATTTGAAAATATTACAGCGCCATCTGGCGGTACAAATATCTGTATTCCACTGTTTGATTCCAATTCAAAAAAGCTTTCTAATGATGTCTTACTTATGAAATTATTTTAATTAGTAGCTGAGATACAAAAGAAAACTAATTCAGGACACCTCAAAACGTGTAAATCTGGTGAAAACTTTCAATAATTTAAAAGAACTTTAAAATATCTTTCGAATGATGTATTAAAAATAATTTAATCATAATTAGAAATTGAAATATTGAAATTTGAAAATATTACAGCGCCATCTGTCGGTAGAAATTTCTGTATTCCACTGTTCCATTCCAATTCATAACGCTTCCTAATGATGTATTACTTATGAAATTATTTTAATTAGTAACTGAGATACACAGAAAACTAATTCAGGAAACCTCAAAACGTGTAAATCTGGTGAAAACTTTCGATAATTTAAAAGAACTTTAAAATATCTTTCGAGTGATGCATTAAAAATAATTTAATTATAATTAGAAATTGAAATATTGAAATTTGAAAAAATTACAGCGCCATCTGGCGGTAGAAATTTCTGTATTCCACTGTTCCATTCCAAATCAAAAAAGCTTTCTAATGATGTATTACTTATGAAATTATTTTTATTAGTATCTGAGATACAAAAGAAAACTCATTCGGGACACCTCAAAACGTGTAAATCTGGTGAAAACTTTCGATAATATAAAAGAACTTTAAAATATCTTTCGAATTAAGTATTAAAAATAATTTAATCATAATTAGAAATTGTAATATTGAAATTTGAAAATATTACAACGCTATAAAAGAAAACTGATTCAGCAGACCTCAAAACGTGTAATTCTGGTGAAAACTTTCGATAATTTAAAAGAACTTTAAAATATCTTTCGAATGATGCATTAAAAATAATTTAATCATAATTAGAAATTGAAATTTGAAAATATTACAGCGCCATAAAAGAACACTGATTCAGGAGACCTCAAAACGTGCAAATCTGTTGAAAACTTTGAATTATGTAAAAGAACTTTAAAATATCTTTCGTATGATGTATAAAAAATAAATTAATCGTAATTAGAAATTGAAATACGCGTATTAGAATATTGCAAAATTGTCCGGCGTGTAAAGATAAAATTTAATTTGCAATTAAAATGTAAATCCTTTGTTTATTGACCAAAATCGATGAAATTTGAAATGCAAGTTTGTTTTGTGGTGTATATATTATCAGAACAAAAACCCTTAACGGGTTAAAAGCTTGTGACGCAGCATTTTATTTCGATATGAATTGGAAATATGGGTCTTAAAAGTAATGATATCAAATTTGAGTGACGCTTTGCTATTAATTGAAATATATTACATAGATTTTCTTATTTCATCTTTTTTTTTTTTTTTCTTCTATTTACATCACAGTGTATACATAATATTTTCAATTTCAGCACGAAATATATATAGAATTTACTCCCCGATACTTTTTCATCTGCACCTCGTGAATTCAAAATATGAGTTTTAAAAGAAATGATATAATTTCTGTGACGCCTCAGTGTTACTTTAAAAGATTTATTTTTAGATTTCATTACAATTACTTTTGTTTTGTTGAATAAAGTATATTTACACATTGAAATAATGCTTTTAATTTTCAAATATACTGTCAAATAATCGCACTTTTATTGAATTTATATTATAAATTGAAATTATCTAGTTCAATAAATTGATTTGTCTATTGCGTCACGCTATCCAAAACTGAAAGTAAAAATTATGTAAATGTTTTCTTTGCATCACACAATCTCTTTGCACACATTTTCACTTAGTACTATGACAAAGTAACATTTACAAAATTTTTACTTTCAGTTTTGGATAGCGTGACGCAATAGACAAATCAATTTATTGAACTAGATAATTTCAATTTATAATATAAATTCAATAAAAGTGCGATTATTTGACAGTATATTTGAAAATTAAAAGCATTATTTCAATGTGTAAATATACTTTATTCAACAAAACAAAAGTAATTGTAATGAAATCTAAAAATAAATCTTTTAAAGTAACACTGAGGCGTCACAGAAATTATATCATTTCTTTTAAAACTCATATTTTGAATTCACGAGGTGCAGATGAAAAAGTATCGGGGAGTAAATTCTATATATATTTCGTGCTGAAATTGAAAATATTATGTATACACTGTGATGTAAATAGAAGAAAAAAAAAAAAATGATGAAATAAGAAAATCTATGTAATATATTTCAATTAATAGCAAAGCGTCACTCAAATTTGATATCATTACTTTTAAGACCCATATTTCCAATTCATATCGAAATAAAATGCTGCGTCACAAGCTTTTAACCCGTTAAAGGTTTTTGTTCTGATATCATTACTTTTTAGGGGTTAATGATCAACTGATCTAAAGATTAAAACAAGTCCTTCCACCTCATAGGAAGGGTAGGTTGATTCTTTTTTTTTCTATCGCATAGCTGCTATTGAGAATTTCACAAAAAGCACTTTTTTTCTAATGTATCTGGTAGCTTCCAAAAATTGGTTTTACACAATATTAAGAATTCTTTTAATTAATTTGTTGTTTTTTTTAATAAATACAACATAGCAGTATTATGAAGGATTAAAATTCAATTTTATTAATGAATTTTCAGCTTTTTGTGAAAAAAAAGTAAACAAATTCTTCGCAGATTTAACGTTTTGAAAACTTTTGAATGTTGAGCAATTGTTTTGTAAATATATAGTAAAAATATTTATAAGAGACTTGTCTGAGATATAATTCATAATAGTTTAGCATCATTAAGATGAAACATGCAATAACACAGGTATTTTCATAGGAATTTCAAAAATAATACATTGTTTTCAATGCCGATATTGGGCAACTTGCAAAAATTGATTTTTAGCCATTAGTGAGAAATCTTTTAGTTAAAAATACATTTTGTTACTCATTTTTGAAATATATATAAACATATAAAAATTTTATAAAGGATTAAAATTCAGTTTTATACATGAATTTTCAGTTTTTTTTGTGAACAAAAAGTAAACAGGAAACTTTATGATTTTTACATTTTGGAAAATTTTGAATGTTGAGCAAATTTCTTGTAAAAATATAATAAAAATATTCAAAATAGATTAATTTGAAGATTTTTCATGATTGTTTAGCATCATTAAGATCAAATATGGAATAATACAGGGATTTTTATAGGAATTTAAAAAAATAGTACTTGGCGTTTTCAACACCAATAACCAACTCCTTCCAAAATTTGATTTTAGCCATTAGTTTGAAAACATTTAGTTAAAAATAGATTTTATTACTAACTTTTTAAACAAATAACATATAACAGTATTATTAAGGATTAAAATACAGTTTTATTAATGAATTTTCAGTTTTTTGTGGGAAAAAAAGTAAACAGATACTTAACAATTTTTACATTTTGAAAAACTTTAAACGTTGAGCAGATTTTTTGGTAAATATACAGTAAAAATTAGAGATGGAATTAAGCCTTGGTAAGGTCAAAGCTTTGGCTGGCCTGGCTGATATATACTCAAAGTTTCGTGGAATATTCGTAATTTGCATTGGCAACTTTTTTCCTATTATTAATCTTATTTAAACCTACATACGTCTTTGTTTTGTGATTTGTTAATTAAAAATAAAAAGTTTTCACTGCAGTTATAATACATACAGTAATAACATTGTAAGTAATTAGTACAAAACTTTGAAAAAAACTTTTCTTATAATAGCCTCTGGACATGGCTCAAAATTAACAGAATTTTGTTGATCCAGAAATATCGGCGTTGAAAACAAAGTATCATTTTTTAAATTCTTATGAAAATCACTATACCTATTATTGCATATTTCATCTTAATGATGCTAAACAATCATGAATTATACGTGAAATGAATATTTTTAATATATTTCTACAAGAAATTTGCTCACATTCAAAATTTTCTAAAACTTAAAAATTGTAAAATGTTTGTTTACTTTCTTTTCACAAAAAAACTGAAAATTCTTCAATAAAACTGAATTTCAGTCCTTTATAAAATTTTTATGCGTTATTTATTTTAAAAATAAGTAACAAAATCTATTTTTAACTGAAAGATTTCTCACTAATGGCTAACCTGCAGGTTCTCCAAGATTGAAAAATAAAGTGCAGTATTGAACTACTAAAAAACTTTTCATTTGTTTTACAGTCAACTCCCTCTAACTCTCAAAAGTTTTGTCCAGAGGCTAGGCGGATTACAGGAATTCGCAGATTAGAGATCATTGCTTTTGTTTACAGTTTTCTTTTGCAGATACAGAGTCAGTTATTATTAATTCATAAATAGACATCAAAATGGATAGACGATTTCTAATAATTTTTGAATAAAATATTTCTTCAATATTAATAAAACTAATCTATCATAATTCATATATGATGGTAAATAATTTAAGCATATTCAAATAATAGGCACATATAAAATGTAAACAAACAAATTTAAAAAATACGAAGCAAAATATTTTTGAAAGTTCGGAAATAATATTCATCACTGATTAATTTTGTTAAATGTTGATGCAATAGTGATTTGTTTTAAGCACTAGTCTGTATGAATTGCAGGATAATAAATACAAGACTGTTATTCCCCCTTCTCCCCAGTTATGTTTCAAAATAAGGTTTCAGCTAAAAATTTGTTTTAAAAAGAAATAATGTGAATTTTTTTTAAATATGAGATGTAAATTTCTTTTTCATTCAAAAAACAAAGTTGGATTAGAAGGATTTGCAGATTATAAATCTGCAGATTTGAGGGAGTTGACTGTACTGTATATGACTATAAGGAAAATAAAGTTTTTGATGACATTTTGTAATACAGTAATTATTGAATATTAGTACTCTTAACCCTTTCGCTACCAGAGCCTCAGGAGAAAAACCGCCACTACTGCCCAGACGTCTTACTATTTAAATATGATAAAATTGGCATTTATTTTTGTGGGATGTATCTATAACGTTCTAACTAAAACCAATAACATCCTGTATCTATTTTATTGTTTTATAACATAACCCGTCTGTGTGCGACACGATTTGATGCAAACAATTATCATAAACTAATAATGAACACCCGTCACATATTTGTGATGCCAGGCTCAGGTAAGAAAATCGGATCGTCACATATATGTGACGCTGGTAGCGAAAGGGTTAATTAACTGGATGTTTGTTAAGAGCTGTTTTATCAGAAAGTATAAGCAAGTAATCCAAACTATTATTTATTACCAGTTAAAGAAATACAATTGTCCACTGTTTAAATTGAAATCTTTTTTTTTTTTTTTAATGGACTTTGAGTATTTTGGAACGTGATCATCAGATACCAAAGATCACTTCAATAAAAATCTCATAATTATTAATTAAATAGTATGAAATTAAATTTTTACAGGTATAATTAAAGTTACTTAAAGTTGTTTATAAGATAAATGAATCCACTGTATCTTGCAAATCTGCAATTTATAGGATAAATTTTTAAGAAAAACAGTTTCTTCCATTTCTTCCACTTGGAAGAAACCTATTTCTTCCGGCTGGTTTTTTCCACCTTGGAAGAAACTCGCCAACCCTGGAACAAACAGTAGAAGAAAATTTTTAATTATCTGCTGGTCAACTGATTTTTAAAATAAGTCAAATACCATGTATTTCATCTTCAAGCAAAATGAGAACTACCATAAAATATCCATTTAAACTATTCATATATTTTCAGGTTCCAAAAGCAAAAATTTGGTTCAAATTAATTCAGTATTTCTTAAATTATGATGATGGCAAATTTTTGGTTGTATACAAACTAAGTAATAATTTTTTTTTTTTTTTTTTTTTTTTTTTTAATATTTGAAATTTTTCATAATTTGGAAAATTTTTCTGCAAAAAGCATTTATGTATTTTTGTACTTGCTGGATTTTTTTATTTTAAGTATATATGTTGAAACTGACAAAGTAAGAATTTGTTTAATATGATATATATATATATTTATTAAAAAAAAAAAAAAAAAAAAGAGCATTTTGTAAATAAAAAAACTGACAAAATTGATTTTTTTTAATCTTGCCAAAAGTTAGGCGTAAAGTGATGATTGTGATTTTATGGATGTTACCGCTAAAGTGTTAGGATGAACTAAAAAGCACTTATGGATGTAACACAACATAAGCAAGCAAAGCTGCGTCACTTTCTACAAAAGCAAGAAAAAACAGTTGTTTGCCAATGTAAAAAAACTATTAGTCAAGGAATGTAAAATATAAATAAATAAAAATAAAATGTTAAAAAAATTCTGAAAACTTTAACAATGCAACACTGTAATCATTGTAGTGAGACGATAATTAAGAATATTTTTAATTACATTTAATATGAAAATTATTAAATGTGACAAATTTAATAAACAGGGATAAAACTACCAAACAAAACCTTCCAAAACCCCGAAGTGGTTAATCGGACAGTCAGTGCGATTAGTGTACAGGCTATTCAGACCATCTTTTCGAAGGAGAATAAGTTAGCACTGATAAGAGTAAAACTTAGAAATAATATAATGTGTCTCATCCCCGTGCATGAAAAATTATCTTTTTACTTTTTTTTGAGTGAGGGAGTGGGGTAGAGATTAATTATTTTCACAGAAATTTTGTACTCTAAATGATGCTAAAATTCTTCATAAAAGGGCAATAATAAACAGTTTGAAAATTGAATAATAAAAATAAAAAATGTAACATGAAAACAGATCTTAGTAAATTTGAGTATTTTTAATCTTTGAAAAAAATCTTTGCAATATGTTTGTTTATGAATATGAATAAATGCATAACATAAGAATAAATCTGCATATTCAACTACATAGATGTCATTTGGTTTTTATTTCTTTTCCTTCTTTAAAAAAAAAAAAAAAAAAAAAAAAATTAAACCGTTCCAATATAATTCGATGCAAACCAAACTAGTACTGCACCGAGTAGCACTTTGACCGAGTAACCGAGTACTCGGCCTTTTACTACTCGGCCGAGTACCGAATAGTTGTAAGAAAGAATGAATAATTGATGTATATATGAAGAATTTTGCACATGTTAAAATTAAAAAAAGTCTTTTTGAACACAAAATTAAGTTAAATGGCAAACAGCATGTTTTCATGAAATGTTTCAGAACTTTTGTAGTGTATAGTATACACAATTAGGTTCATTGTTATATTTGATATGTCCAGCTTAGTGGATTATTAAAACCGTAATAATTGATAATTTCATTCTTTATTATAGTCTTTCTCAGATGCGAAAGTTTACTTATGAATTTTCACATAAGCCATGAAAACACAGGAATACTGGAATTTTTTTTTAAGTAAAACATACATAATATATGTGGGCAGTAAATTAATATTAATTTGAAAATAATTATATTTATAATCTATATTTATTACACTTATCATTTATTAATAAATTTTTATCTGTTTATTATTATTATTGATTGTATAAATATTTGTAGTACCTGTTTATAGCTTGGACTATTGGTGTTTGGTATTTTGGGAGTAAGGCTTATTGACTACTCTAGTGTCTTAGACCTAAGGGGGAGTGTCCTCTGTGGGGGGGGGTCTTTCTAAAGGGTTCTAGCCCACATTTATAAAAGTTTCGGAGAAAACCACAAAAAACTCTGAACAGCTAGGCCGACAAGCACGCCCTGGGATCGAACCCGGCACCTCACATCTACCAACTTTGAGCGTAGAACCGCTAGGCCTTTGATAGGCCCTACAGCTTAGACTAATAATTTTTTAAAAAATCTGTACGAGTAAATATTAAATGTATTACAATTTATACAAGTCCAGAAAGCATTCATATTTCTCTTGTCTCACGGTAATTATAAGAATTTCAGATGCAATTCAAGCTTGTTTAACATTCAGAATTATTGCTTTTTCATAAAAAGTTGCAATATCAGCAGTCATTAAAAAAAAAAAAAAAAAAAAAGTTATATTTTTCTATAAAATATTTAAATACAAAATATTAGGCTATGCATTTTTATTTTACTGGTTAAATACATAATACTAAAAAAATTAAAATATACAATGTTGTATCGCAAATAAAATGATTTTCAACCAAAATTATTTATAAAATTATTAAATTTTTAGAAAGGTTTTGTTTTTATATTAATCAAAATGTTAAAAACATTAACATGTTTACCTTTTAAAACATACTTATAAATAATATCGTATTGAAAACAACTATATTTTTGAAGTACACATAACTAAGTTTAACATATACTATATTAAGCATAGTTATAAATAAATTTCGTAATAATATATAAAAGTACAGGGTGTTGATTGAAAAAGTTTTTTTTTTTCCTCTTCTTTTTTTTTTTTTTTTTTTAAATGACTCTTCCCATTGATAGATATTTTAACCTTTTTTTTTCAGATCTCAAATATAATGCATTATAATAATTTTTGATTATAGATGATTATGAGACATGATGATATATACGATACACTTTTAATATATATAATTTTAGACATATTTGTAAAAGCATTTCAGATAGTTAGAAAAAATAAAAAAACCCAAAATGCGTAAAACAGAAAAAAAAAAAAAAAAAAAAAAGACAACCCTATTTTGCAGCGAGTATAACTTTTTTTGGGGTGAGTGTAATCGGAGTTGAAATTTTAGGCCCTGCATTAGTATATTACAGAGAAAATTCAAGATCAAACAAGCAAAATCATTATTATGACCAACACAACAAGGAAGCGGTCTGAATAGCCTCCACACTAATTGCACTGATGGTCCAAATAGCAATGGCCACAAAAACCCTGAAAACTAATACCTGCATGCACATAGGGCACACTTATTAGTGATATATTACATGGCTACTTATTATAAGTGATATTTGAAGAGTTCTTAATACATTTTAAGGAAACAACTACATTTTAATTAAACATTAAAAATGAGTAATTTCTGCAAAAACAAAATAATTTAACATGAAATTCAAAGAAAGCAAAAATTTCAAAAACCCTGAATTCAGGGATAGCAAATGAAAAGTTTCACCCCTGAATAAAGCAACACTAAATAGTTATTAAAATCTAGTCTTCTGTGAAAAAAATTTATAATTATCTTATTAAAATACAATTTATATATATAAGCAAGAAAAAACAGTTGTTTGTCAATGTAAAGAAAACTATATGTCTCGAGGAATGTAAAACATAAATAAACAAAAATAAAATGTAATGCATAAGTGAAAAAATAGAAACACATTTAGACCGTTCAAAATTAGTACAGATAGGTTTTAGAGACCTGCAAGTCAAATGAGGATATTTTCGAAAGTGATTAATATAGGTTAGTAATATACATTAGGTTAGTTTCACTAAACTAATGTAATTTTATTTTTTATGATATATATAAACAAACACTTACCTGAAAAAAAGAAGGGTAGTGCAAAAAAAATATATACAGTGTGACTCCCGAATGTCGGATTTTATAATTGGTGACTGAAATAAAATTGTCGTAGTATGTGACAAAATATTTAATAAACACATACGTGAAACAATAATCTTTCAGTCTAGTTGATCATCAAAGACCCGTTAAAAATGTAATCTACAATACTTCTCAATAAAAAATTGTATTGATTTTGGAAAAAATAAAACGCGTATCATATTCTGAACAAGCCGCCACAAGCGGAGGAATACAGTACGTAAACAAACCAAACTAGCTAGCCCTGTCTTTAGCCAAGGCTAAACTGGATCCGACGCTCCCTCGCGCGCGGTAGGGAGCGTCGGATCCAGTTTAGCCTTGCTTTAGCGAGCGCCAAGAGTTTTGGATCTGGATAAAGTACGCATGCGCTCCAAAGACCATGGACCATAGTATAAATTCGTGTGCATGAGTGATTTAAACTTTTTTGCTTTAAATTTTTTTTTTATTATTATGAATAACGATAAAATAGAATATCTATAATTAAAAAATACTTCTTTTTTATTTTAAATATATAATAAATATTTAAAACAAACAATGAAGTTTCTTTTTTGCATTTAATAAAAAAAAATCTAACTATTTTATTGACTGCATTCAGTTTAAACCAACCAACCACAGCCTCAGAAAACCGAATGACGCCTGTTCTGAATTCTGAGAATATGCAGTTCAAATACATGTATTGGCGGAGGAAAAAATAGTTCGATTTTTAAGCTAAATTATTTAAGAAACAAGAGTTTTTTGGGAAAAACGGGCGACGTCATGCTTCACAGACAAAATAAATTAATATCATATATCAATTTCATAAAATTTCTTCGAGCCGTTTTCGAGAAAAAAAAACTCACACAAAACACATTTTTCCTTCGAAGTCTTAAATTACAACTCCAGATCTCAAAATATATACAATTTTGAAGTGTGAAACTTTCAGGATAGCATCAGACAGAAGAAAAAAGGTTATTCTGAAAACATCAGATCAAAATATCTCCTATTTACTGAGATATTAAATGTCGGCGTTTCCAAATCCCTTTGATGTTAAATTAGCTGTATAATAGAGTGTCGCTGCTAAGCTTTGTTTGAGCTTTGCTGCGTCACTCAAAAAACTGCCGTTTTTTATGATATACTAAATAAAATGTGTAACATTTGAAAAATTGAAGAAAATAGAAAATTGCAATTTTTAATCGCAGTACGAAACACGTGACTTCATTAAATACCAGATGTGTTTCCGTTGAAGACTGCTGTAGACGAAAAGTCTGCAAAGCTAAGATTCTTGTGATTTGTTGCCAATATTTTTTTATAGTTTAGTTAATTTTAAAAAATCTAATTGTCCGATCGATAAGCCGTTTAAACCATCGGTTTAAGAAAAAAAGCTCTTTCGAATGGTATCTTGTTTGTAACAATACGACTGATATTTCTAATTTATTTTCCACCTTTACCGTAAAAATGTCGCTTTTTAAGCATTTAATCATGAACTAGCGAGCTTCGCCCGCTAGCGGGTCAGTATTTTCAAATGAATCACTATAATTAATCAATCACTAACAGTAACTTTTAGTCCTAAGAAACGAAATTAAAAAAAAAAAATCATTTCTGATCGGGTAAAATGTCGTCCCGGGTCCCCATTGCCTTCGGCAGCGCAGTCCCGTGCGCGCTGCGCGCGCGTATTCCTACACTGACCCTTCGTGCCCCCCCCGCCAAAAAAAAGTCATTTCTGATCTGGTAAAAACTCTCACCGGGTCCTCACTGCCTTCGGCAGCGCAGACCCATGCGCGCTGCGCGCGCACGTGTGAAGGTATACGTGCGCTGCGCGCAAATATTTCTTCTCAAATCAAATTTTTATTCTTAAGAAAAGAAAAGAAAAAAAAATCATTTCTCATGGGGTGCAAAGTCGGCCCGGGTCCCCACTGCCTTCAGCAGCGCAGTCTCGTGCGCGCTGCACGCCCGCATTCCTTCCCTGACACTTCGTGCCCCCTAAAAAAATCATTTCTGATCGGGTAAAAAATCACACCGGGTCCCCACTGGCTTCGGCAACACAGACCCATGCGCGCTGCGCGCGCACGTGTGAAGCTATACGCACGCTCCACGCACGTATTCCTTCTCAAATCAAATTTTTATTATTAAGAAAAGAAAATTAAAAAAATTATTTCCCATCGGTTAAAAAGTCGGATCGGGTCCCCACTTCCTTCGGCAGCGTAGTCCCGTGCGCGCTGCGCGCGCGCAAACTCGGGGATACGCGCGCGATGCACGCCTATTTCTTCCCTACCCTTTCAGCCCCTTCTAATTAACCTACGAATACCAATTTTGAACGGTCTTACTCAATTAGCTGAGATGCAAAAGAACACCTAATCAGGATGCCTCAAAACGTGTAAGTCCGCTGAAAACTTTCGATAATATAAAAGAACTTTAAAATATCTTTCGCATGATGTATTAAAAATAATTCAATCATGATTAGAAATTGAAATATTGAAATTTGAAAATCTTACAGCGCCATCTGGCGGTAGAAATTTCTGTATTTCTCTGTTCGATCCCAAATCAACAAAGCTCTCTAATGATATATTACTTATGAAATTATTTTAATTAGTAGTTGAGATACAAAAGAAAACTGATTCAGGAGACCTCAAAACGTGTCAATCTGGTGAAATTTTGAATTCCATTTTCGATAATGTAAAGGTACTTCTAAATGTGTATCGAATGACGCATTAAAAAAAAAATTAATCATGATTAGAAATAGAAATATTGTAATTTAAAAATATTACAGCGCCATCTGGCGGTAGAAATTTCTGTAATCTACTGTTCGATTCCAACTCAACAAAGCTTTCAAATGATGTATTACTTATCAAATTTTTTTAATTAGTAACTGAGACAAAAGAGAAACCCATTCAGGAAAAATGTCGAAATATCAAATTTCTGTAATCTACTATTCAATTCCAAATTAACAAAGCTTTCAAATGATGTATTACTTATGAAATTATCTTAATTAGCAGCTGAGATACAAAAGAAAACCCATTCAGGACACCTTAAAACGTGTAAATCAGGTGAAATCTCAAATTCCCTTTTCGACACTTTAATTAGTAACTGATATTCAAAAGATAACCCATTCAGGAGACCTCAAAACGTGTAAATAAGCTGAAATCTCGTATTCCACTATTGCGATGCAAAAGAAAACCTAATCAGGAGACCTCAAAACGTGTAAATCGGGTGAAATCTCGAATTCCACTTTCGATAATGTAACCGTACTTTAAAATGTGTATCGAATGACATATTAAAAAAAAAAAAAAAAAAAAATTGAACATAATTAGAATTTTAATTATTGAAATTTTAAATTATTACAGCGCATAACACCTCAAAACGTGTAAGTCAGGTGAAATTTCGAATTCCATTATCTACGGTAGTCGGTTAATGGAAGTAAATAGAAAAAGAAATATTTTTACCTTAAGTGTATTTGTGTCGTTTTGAAACTGGTATCCTCTTTCGACAGATAAAATGTCAGACGTGTAAAGATAAAATTTAATTTGCAATTAAAATGTAAATCTTTTGTTTATTGACCAAAATCGATGAAATTTGAAATGCAAGTTTGTTTTGTGGTGTTAAGATTGTATACTAATTGAAATATGCGAATTTTGAAATATTGAAGAAAATAGAAAATTGCAATTTTTAATCACAGTACAAAAACACGTGACCTCATGAAACAACAGATGTTTTTTCTTTCCGTTCAAGATCGTTTGCCAAGTTAAAATGCTTGTGATTTGTTGCCACCATTTTGTTTTAGTTTAGTTAATTTAAAAAAATCTAATTGTCCGATCGATAAGCCGTTTAAACCATCGGATTGAAAAAAAAAAGCCCTTTCCAATGGTATCTTGTTTGTAACAATACGACTGATATTTCTAATTAATTTTCCACTTTTTCCGTAAAAATGTCGCTTTTTAAGCATTTAATCATGAATTCTGGGTCATTTTTCGGTAGACATGGGTGGACATTTTAATTAATATCTCCGCTAATTAGTGTCGCATCGCTTAGCGAATTATCGCGATGTCGAGATGAAGAAATTCTGCGTCTGTCGACACCGGTTTCGAGGCGATGCGACCATTAGCGCCGGAGCTTTAGCGGTCACAAGGCATTTCTCACAGACAGACAGACAGACAGAAAGACAGATGCGCACAGATTTTAATAATATAAGGAGATTCTGGGTCATTTTTCGTTAGACAACGGTCGACATTTTAATTAATATCTCCGCTAATTAGGGTCGCATCGTTTAGCAAATTACATATCGTACATCTGCGATAAATTCTCTGTCCGACGGTACCTGTTTGAAGTCCCTACGAACGTTAGCGGCGGAGCCTTTTCCGTTTCAAGCCGTTTCTCACAGACACATACACACACACACACAGACAGACAAAAACACACACGCGTACAGATTTTAATAATATAAGGAGACTAGCGAGCTTCGCCCGCTAGCGGGTCAGTATTTTCAAAAGAATCACTAAAATTAATGAATCACTAACATTAACTTTTAGTGTCAAGAAAAGAAATAAAAAAAAATAATAATAATTTCTGATTGGGTAAAAAGTCGGCCCGGGTCCCCACTGCCATCGGCAGCGCTGCCCCGTGCGCGCTGAGCGCGCGTATTCCTTCCCTGACCCTTCGTGCCCCCCCCCCTCAAAAAAAATTCTGATCGGGTAAAAACTCACACCGGGTCCCCACTGCCTTCGGCAGCGCAGACCCATGCGCGCTGCGCGCGCACGTGTGAGAGTATACGTGCGCTGCGCGCACATATTCCTTCTCAAATCAAATTTTTATTCTTAAGAAAAGAAAATTAAAAAAAAATCATTTCTCATCGGGTACAAAGTCGGACCGGGTCCTCACTGCCTACGGCAGCGCAGTCCCGTACGCGCTGCGCGCGCTCAAGTTAAGGAATACACGCGCTTGGCGCGTATTCCTTCCCTGTTCCTTCGTGCCTCCTAAAAAAAATCATTTGTGATCGGGTAAAACTCACACCGTGTCCCCACTGCGTTCGGCAGCGCAGACCCATGCGCGTTGCCCGCGCACTTGTGAAGGTATACGCGCACTACGCGCACATATTCCTTCTCAAATCAAATTTTTATTCTTAAGAAAAGAAAATGAAAAAAAAAATCATTTATCATCGGTTAAAAAGTCGGACCGGGTCCCCACTGCCTTCGGCCGCGCTGTCCCCTGCGCGCGGTGCACGCCTATATCTTCCCCACCCTTTCAGCCCTTCCCAATTAACCTACATATACCATTTTTGAACGGTCTAACTGAATTAGCTGAGATGCAAAAAAAAAACTTAATCAGAACACCTCAAAACGTGTAAATCTGGTGAAAACTTTCGATAACATAAAAAAACTTTAAAATATCTTTCGAATGATGTATTAAAAATAATTTAATCATAATTAGAAATTGAAATATTGAAATTTGAAAATATTACAGCGCCATATTACAAATTTCTGTAATCTACTATTCGATTCCAAATCAACAAAGCTATCTAATGATGTATTACTTATGAAATTATTTTAATTAGTAGCTGAGATACAAATGAAAACCGATTCAGGAGACCTCAAAACGTGTAAATCAAGCGAAATCTTGAATCCCACTTTCGATAATATAAAAGTACTTTAAAATATCTTTCGAATGATGTATTAAAAATAATTTAATCATAGTTAGAATTTGAAATACGCGTATTGGAATAAAATTTAATTTGCAATTAAATTGTACCTTTTTTATTTATTATGGAAACCCGGTGAAATTTGAACTGCAACTTCGTCTTGTGATGTTAAAAGTGGAAAAAATCGTCTAGGAAAAAATTTTTGTGCATGGGGGGCATCGGTTCCCCCCACCGGGGGGGGGAAGTTCCCACCCGGGGGGGCAAAGTTTCAAGATGGGTATCTTTCGAAAGATCTCGTCAATACCTTTAAAACGAATGGTTGAACCATAAATCTGTGATAATTTAAAACAAAGTTATCGATTTTTTTTTACTTTTAACGAAAAAAAACTCAGAAAAAAAATCGCATTTTTTTTTTAACGAAATTTAACCAAACTTGGTATTTAGTTGGTCCCCGATATAAACTGGTGCAGATTACATTTGGATTACATTTGTTGATTACATTAGCTCAACAGGTGGCGCTGTGACTGCATTTTTTCTAAATTTTTAACATGGCTGTATAGGACAAAATTTCGTATAAATGTGCATAATAAGAGTTACTTTAAACTTATGATTGTAAAATTAATATAAATTATTGATAATAGGAAAACAAGGAATTGATATTGATAACAAGGAAAAAATTTCTGTGCATGTGGGGCTATCTCTTCCCCCCCCGGGGCGGGGAAAGTACCCTCCCGGGGAGGGGGGGTAAATTTTGAAGATGGGCATCTTCGAAAGATCTCGTCAATACCTTTAAAATGAATGATTGTGATATTTTGAAACAAAGTTATCGATTTTTTTTTACTTTTAACAAAAACTAGTATGTTGTGGCCACCACAAGACTTTCTTCTATATTTACCTATACATATTCAATCAGTAACAATATTAAAAAAAAAAAAAAAAAAAAAAAAGTACGATTTTTTTTTCTTTTTTTTTTTTTTTTTTTTTTTTTTTTTGTTAAAAGTGAAAAAAATCGATAACTTTGTTTTAAATTATCACATATTTATAGTTCAACCATTCGTTTTAAAGGTATTGACGAGACCTTTCGAAAGATACCCATCTTTAAAATTTATCCCCCCCGGGGGGTACTTCCCCCCCAGGGGGGTGAAGCGATGCCCCCCCATGCAGAAATTTTTGATTGAATATGTATTAATTTTCACAAAAAAAAAAAAAAAAAAAAAAAAAAAGGAAAAAAAAATCTTTTTTTTTTTTTTTTTTTTTTTTTTTAATATTGTTACTGATTGAATATGTATAGGAAAATATAGAAGAAAGTCTTGTGGTGGCCACAACATACTAGTTTTTTTTTTACTTTCTTCTATATGTAATATAGAGAAAGTATTGGATTCGCGAAAATTTTCGAAGTCCACTTTTTGATGGATTTACATGTTTTGGGATATGGAGAACACGAATTAATAGTTTTTAGAAAATGTCTGTCTGTCTGTCTGTCTGTATCATTTTTTTGTGGACGCTGTATCTCACGAACCAATGAATGAAATTTAACCAAACTTGGTATTTAGTTGCACCCTGACATAAACTGGTGCTGATTAGATTTTGGGATCAATCGCTCAATAGGTGGCGTTGTGATCGCATTTTATGCAAATTTTTAACATGGCAGCATAGGACAAAATTCCGTATAAATGGGCATAAAGAGAGTTATTTTACACTTGTGATTGTAAAATTAATATGAATTATTGATAATAGTAGTAGTTAGCTAGGAAAAAAATTTTGTGCATGGGGGGGCATCGGTTCCCCCCCCCGGGGGGAAAATCCCCCCCCGGGGAAGTAAATTTTCAAGATGGGTATCTTTCGAAAGGTCTCGTTGATAATAGTAGTAGTTAACTAGGAAAAAATTTTTGTGCATGGAAGGGCATCGGTTCCCCCCCCCACTGGGGGGGGGAAGTTCCCACCCGGGGGGGGCAAAGTTTCAAGATGGGTATCTTTCGAAATATCTCGTCAATACCTTTAGAACGAATGGTTGAACGATAAATCTGTGATAATTTAAACCAAAGTTATCGATTTTTTTTACTTTTAACAAAAAAAAACAGAAAAATATCGCAATTTTTTTTTTTTTTTTTTTAACGAAATTTAACCAAACTTGGTATTTAGTTGGTCCCCGACATAAACTGGTGCTGATTATGTTTGGGGATCAATAGCTCAACAGGTGGCGCTGTGATAGCATTTTATCTAAATTTTTAACATGGCAGCATAGGACAAAAATTCGTATAAATGTGCATAATTAGAGTTGTTTTAAACTTGTGATTGTAAAATTAATATGAATTATTGATAATAGTAGTGTGTAACAAGGAAAAAAATTTTCTGCATGGGGGGGCATCGCTTCCCCCCCTAGGGGGGAAATACCCCCCCAGGGGGGTAAATTTTCACATTGGGTATCTTTCGAAAGATCAGGTTGATAATAGTAGTAGTTAACTAGGAAAAAATTTTTGTGCATGTGGGGGCATCGGTTCTCCCCCCCCACCGGGGGGGGCAAAGTTTCAAGATGGGTATCTTTCGAAAGATCTCGTCAATACCTTTAAAACGAATGGTTGAACGATAAATCTGTGATAATTTAAACCAAAGTTATCGATTTTTTTTAGTTTTAACAAAACAAAACTTAGAAAAATATCGCAATTTTTTTTTTTTTTTTTTTTAACGAAATTTAACCAAACTTGGTATTTAGTTTGTCCCCGACATTAGCTGGTGCTGATTATGTTTGGGGATCAATAGCTCAACAGCTGGCGCTGTGATAGCATTTTATCTAAATTTTTAACATGGCAGCATAGGACAAAAATTGGTATAAATGTGCATAATAAGAGTTGTTTTAAACTTGTGATTGTAAAATTAATATGAATTATTGATAATAGTAGTATGTAACTAGGAAAAAAAATTTCTGCATGGGGGGGCATCGCTTCCCCTCCTGGGGGGGAAGTACCCCCCGGGGGGGGATAAATATTGAAGATGGGTATCATTCGAAAGATCTCGTCAATACCTTTAAAACGAGTGGTTGAACCATAAATCTGTGATAATTTAAAACAAAGTTATCGATTTTTTTTACTTTTAACAAAAAAAAAAAAAAAAAAAAACTTAGAAAAAAATTCGATTTTTTTTTTTTTTTAAATTATTGTTAATGATTGAATATGTATTAATTTTCACAAAAAAAAAAAAAAAAAAAAAAAGGGAAAAAAAAAACCTTAGAAAAAAAATCGTATTTTTTTTTTTTTTAATATTGTTACTGATTGAATATGTATGTATAGGAAAATATAGAAGAAAGTCTTGTGGTGGCCACAACATACTAGTTTACTTTTACCAAAGGGAAAAAAATATTGTTTTTTTTTTTTTTTTTTTTTTTTTTTTATTGTTACTGATTGAATATGTATAGGAAAATACAGAAGAAGTCTTTTTTTAATAAATGAGTTCTGTCGCGGCTGGTTTTTGCTTGTTTCTGTATCTCTGTTATCAGAATTACTGAAAAACCGATTTTAGTAGGAGCCCAAATTACGTATTTTAAATCTTTACCGTAAGGAATGATACCATTTTTCTTTGCAATGGGAGTAATGATTTGTGTGCAGGAAAATGCAAAATAATTCTAATTCCTTATCCATGTGGGTAAAATTTCGTATTGACATATTTTAATGTGTTTAAATTAAACAAAATAAAATGAAATTACGCTCAAAAGCATGTTTCGTGAAGAATGAAAAGAAGAATATCTTATCACAGAAAAAATGCCCACAGAAAGGCTCACAGAAAGAAAAAAAAAAAAAATAAATAATGGCTATTTTAGGGTACAGTTATGGTTGACATTGGCTCGAAGCGCATTTCAAGCTGTGAAATGATTTTTCTTTCTTCCTTTTCTTTTCTGTAATAAATTTTTTATTACACCATTTGATATATAACGTATAGACAACATACAGGCTACTCAAAATAGTACTCGACTAAGTTTCATGAGAAATTGCTTTTAGAAAATCATAAAAAGAATATTTTTAAAAAAGTAAAATACAATATGTGATTTTACGTATCAGAGGACTTGTTTTTAGGACTGTTTAGAAAAAAAAAAAAAAAAAATAGCGTTTATTGTGGAAAATGACAAAAACCTCGCTTTCTCAGATATGGATATTGATAACAATATTGATAAATGTTTAGGTTTAGAAATTGCTTGAGGTGACAGACTGATCCTAACAACCATCCCGTCTGAAAATGGGGCAGAGACTTGGTTCTAAGACTATCATGATAAGAATTTTTTTGAGACTACAAACCCATCCTTCAATGCACCTTTTACTCTTCTAAACAACTTTTCTTTTCCCGTTTTGTCGAAACAGTCGATAAACGTTCATCGTATACAGAGACATTTCTAAAAGAAAACTTTATTATTTGAAAAATCCCTCTCTGGTATTGTTTTGAAATTGAAATACGAAAAAGAAATGCACGCTCGATAAAGCGTAACTTTCAAAGCAGAACCACTCCTGTCTAATAACAGGACTGAAAGGCAGGCACCGATCTATAACGTCTCGAAACAACAACTGAGCTTACTTTCCTCCGCCGGCACGAGAAGCCGCCGCTGAGTGATCAAGCGTTCAGCTACAGTTCTCAGTTCATGCCCGCATGATTTTCAGAAATAACAGCGTCACGATTGACTTCGATTGTTTTTTTTTAATTTCTTTTTCAAATGAGCTGCACTCAATTAAAGAAGGAAAAATAAAACGTGATTTAGTTTCTATGTGTGCCTTCATTCAAATGGTGGAAAGCTATTATCCCGATGTTTTTCTAAATGGACCGCAGGCTGTTCATAAATAATTGCATTGCGCAGTGAATTTTAAGTGGACTTACCATAAAGTATTTATGATCAGTATAATTTATATTGATCCAATTCTATCTAGATGGGAAATCATAGGAACTGCACAACTCAGATAAAAAAAAAGAAAACTGGAATAATTTAATTCAGAAAGAACCGTTATTAATTACTTTTTACAATATTAATTTTTAATTAAATTTATTAAACTGTATATAAAAAAAATATTTGCAGTTGAAGTATTTACACAAATATTAAGATGATTTGACTCATAGAAAAAGCATCGTCATTTCTTAAAGTTAATTATTTAGAAACGTCATCTTCTATAATAATAAATGGAAAGGTTTGTCTGTCTGTCTGTCAGTCTGTTCTTTTATACGTTCAGACCCCTATTGAAAGCAGAAGTACAAGAATTGACATACGGATGCTCTGAAGCCTTTCCGAGGTCCTCCTCAAAACAGAATTTAAAAATTTTAATTAGTTGTGGAGATATTAATTAAAATGTAGAATCATGCCTAATCAGAAAGCGATCTCAATGACTGAGAATTCACCACGATTGCATAAAAATAGATATTTTAACGGAGTTAAAAGCAGAAAAAGTGGAAAATAAATTAGAAATATTAGTCCGATCGTTACGAATTTGGTACCAAATGTAAGAGGCAAATTTTCTTAATCTAAGAGTGGAAGCGGCTTATCGGTACAACAATTAGATTTTTTAAAATTAACTAAAGTATGAATTTTTTGTGGCAACATCATTTCAAACGCCAGACTACTGTCTGAGATGAAAAGGGAAATGATTGTAACCGATTAAGATAGTGGGGAGAAAAATTGCAATTTTAATTTTTTTTCAAATTTTCATTCACGTTACATTTTAATTAATATTCGGCCTAGACAGCATATTATAAAGCTACTGTTTAATTTTCATGAAAATATCTGGATAAACAAAAAAACTACATTGTTATTGGGAATTATATTTATCACGATTCATGTGCCCAAAACACAGTGTAAGATTAAGTTTTGTATTATATTTTGCACTATTTTAAATTGAGATATACCGTTGAAAGTTCGTAATATTTGGTTTTAACGCTCGATAATTCGATTGTGAATATTTTTGAAAGTGTAGAATTATTAGGAAGGGCTTGAGGAAGGGGGGGGGGGCAGAAAAAAAAGAGTTACAGAGTTTGGAATTGGTATTATTAGATTTTAAGGCAAGATAAATCGATGGAGGATATTTTCAAGTGTAAAATTATTAGAAGGACGGAAATGGGGGGGGGGGGCACAAATGTATAAAAGGTACGGTTGTTTCGGAGAAAACAACGGAAAACCCAGAACGCCTTTATTTTTTTATATTTTGCAGAATTTCGAATTCTGATACTCCTTTCACATTCCATACTATGGATTTTTAACAGTAATTAGCCCGAAATTACGCAAGTTTTGGAGAAAAACACGAAAAAGTCAGACATAAATCGTTTTATAATAGTGTTCATATCATTTTTGTACCTCAGTTTCTAATTAGCATTATTCCAAAAGTAATATGTCATTTTAAAACTAATTTGAATTGAATTTCACGAGCAGACGCCATAAATTTCTGCCACATTCCATTAGCCGACTACCGTAAGTAATGGAATTCGAGATTTCACGTGATTTACACGTTTTAAGGTGTCCTAATTAGGTTTTCTTTTGTATCTTAGCTACTCCATAAAATCCATAAAAATCCATAGAAATAATTTTTTAGTAATACATTATTTGAAAGCTTTGTTGATTTGGAATTGAACAGTAGATTACAGAATTTTCTACCGCCAGATGGCGCTGTAATATTTTAAAATTTCAATATTTCAAATTCTAACTATGATTAAATTATTTTTAATGCATCATTCGAAAGATATTTTAAAGTACTTTTATATTATCGAAAGTGAATTCGAGATTTCACCCGATTTACACGATTTGAGGTGTCCTGTTTAGGTTTTCTTTTGTATCTCAGCTAATAATTAAAATAATTTCATAAGTAATACATCATTTGAAAGCTTTGTTGATTTGGAATCAAACAGTAGATTACATAAATTTCTACCGCCAGATGGCGCTGTAATATTTTAAAATTTCAATATTTCAATTTCTAATTATGATTAAATTGTTTTTAATATATCATTCGAAAGATATTTTAAAGTTCTTTTATAGTATCGAAAGTGAAATTCGAGATTTCACCTGATTTACACATTTTAGGGTGTCCTAATTTGGTTTTCTTTTGCATCTCAGCTAATTGAGTTAGACTGTTCAAAATTGGTATATGTAGGTTAATTAGGAGGAGCTGGAAGGGCGCGGAAGGTATAGGCGCGCACGGGCCTGCGCTGCCGAAGGCAGTGGGGACCCGGTCCGAATTTTTATCCGATGAGAAATTATTTTTACTTTCTTCTATATGTAATACTAGCCGCCTTTGGCGACCAGCTGGTTCGCGATCCCTGAAAAATCCGACTTTACGAATCTCCCGCTCGGTGGCGCCTGCGGCGCCTTTTTCCCGTTTCAGGTCTAATAACAGCTTATCGATATATCATGACAATAGCTTATTGAAAGCGCAGTAAATTCCCGTGCGGTAGCGCCTTCGGCGCCCTCTTCCCTTTTCAATATCTGAAACAGCCTGTTCGCTCACCATGTTATGATCTTTCAAATTTCTGACTTTAGCTAAGTCCCGCCCAGTGGCGACTGCGGCGCCGTATAACATTTTTTAAAAAGATTTGTGTCTGAGTTATCTGTGGTTTTCTCCAAAACTTGCTTAATTCCGGGCTATACATCGTTAAAAATTATTAGTACGAAATGTGAGCAAAAATCTGAATTTGAAACTCTGTAAAATATAAAAGAATAAAAATTTTCTGGTTTTTCCGTAGTTTTCTCCGAAAGTTTCGTACAGAATTTGAACGGCTTATATCATTTTAATAGCCTGCAATACAAATACTTTAAAATATCTTTTGAATGATGTATTATGTATTACAATAATGAATAGCTATGATATATTTTAGACTCAAAATGGCTAATCTATCAAGGGCGATTAACGATTTCTATTGAAATCCATCTAAAATTTAAGAATTCCAAAACTGCTTTTTTACAACCGAATTCATTAAAAAAAAAAAAAAAAATCAATATTATTCTGTTAAAAGTAACTCATTAACAGATGAAATTGGTGAATGGTGTCATTAACAGATAAAATAAAAATGAATTTAAATAAATATAATATGTCTATTTATTTTATTTTTAAAGCTATACTTTAGATTTTTTAACTGCATACAATATGTACTCCTTAATTTTAGTTTAAAAGGCTTAAAATGATATTTTGCCTATGAAATTATGTTAATTAGATGCTGAGATACAAAGGTAATATAAACATTGTTATAACAAAATTTGTGTCCGATTTTTTCGTTTTTTTTTTCTTTGAAACTCGCGTGTTAAAAATCCTTAATACGAAATGTGAACGGAGTATCGGAATTCGAAAGCCTGCATCATAATTAGAATTGGAGATATATTAATAAAGGTGTTCTGGCTATTCTGTGGTTTTCTCTGAAACTCCCGTACGGAATTTAACGGCTTACATTAGTTTAAAAATCCGTAATATTTCAAATGATGCGTTATAAGTAGAATACTAGATATTGAATATTAAAATATCAAAGCGCCCTCTGGCGACAGAGATTTGCAATACATGCTCATCAATTGTAATTCAAATAACTTTTTAAATGATGTATTACTTATGAAATTATGTTAATTTGAAGCTGAGATACAAAGCTAATATAGACATTTTTATAAAAAGATTTGTATCCGACTTATCCATGGTTTTCTCCGAAACTTGCATAATTCTGGGCTATATAACGTTAAATATCCTTAGTACGATATGTGAGCAGAAATTGGAATTCAAAACTCTGCAATATATTAAAGAATAAAGGTGTTCTGGGTGTACCGTGGTTTTCTCCGAAACTCCTGTTCCTTTTCTACATCTTTGCCTCTTGCCTCTCCCCCCCCTCCTTTCCGTCGATAACGATAATTTTACACCCGCAATCGATTTACCTTGCCTTAACATCTAAATATACCAACCAATTTCAAACGCTGTAACTCTCTTTTTTTTTTTTTTTTTAATTTATGCCCTTTTTCCCCCTCCCTCAAGCCCTCCCTAATAATCGTACTCTTTCAAAAATATTCACAATCAAATTATCGGGCATTAAAACCAAATACTACGAATTTTCAACGGAAAAAAAATTAATCTTTTTCCAATAAGCATGTCATTTTTTTATTTATTCATATTTTTTCATGAAAATTGAACAGTAGCTTTATAAAATGCTGTCTAAGCCGAATATTCATTCAAATGCAAGGTAAATGAAAATTTGAAAAAGTTTGAAAATTGCAATTTCCCCCCCCCCCCCCCCCAGTATAAAACACATGATATCTTAATTGATTACAACCATTTCCGTTTTCATCACAGACAGATGTCTCGCATGTGTTTTGTTTCAGATCGAGACAGCTTAGAAAATCGTCTGCCTGTTGCCAACTAAATTTCATACTTTAGTTAATTTTAAAAAATCTAATTGGTGTATCGATAAGCCGCTTGCACTCTTAGATTCGGGAAACATTCCCCTTTTATTTGGTACCAAATTTGTAACGATCGGACTAATATTTCTAATTTATTTTCCATTTTTTCTGCATTTAACTCCGTTAAAATATCTATTTTTATGCAATTGCGGTGAATTCTCAGTGATTGTGATCGCGTTTTGATTTGACATAGGTCTATATTTTAATTAATATCTCCGCAACTAATTCAACGTTCCCATTATAGGGTGGGATTGCGTGAATCTCGCAATATTTTGAAAAATCTTATTCAAAAATATATCATAAGGGGGATTTCCCCTTAATTTTTACTTTCTTCTATCTATAATAATAAATGGAAAGGTTTGTCTGTCTGTCTGTCTGTCTGTCTGTTCTTTTATACGTTCAGCCCCTACTGAACGCAGAAACACAAGAATTGACATACGGATGCTCTGGAGCCTTTCCGATGTTTTCCTCGAAACAGAATTTAAAAATCTTAATTAGTTTCGGAGATATTAATTAAAATGTTGACCCATGTCGATCGAACAATGACCAAAAATCCTTATTGCTTAAAAAGAGGCATTCTATCAGCATTCAGCAGACGATTTTAACGGCTGTCTCGAACGGAAACAAAACAGGTGCAAGTCATTAATGTCACATTATCTTTAACTGGGGTTAAAAATTGCAAATTTCAAAGTGCTTCAAATTTTCTTTTTCGTACACAACACTTAATATACAACCTTTTCAGCACAAAACCAACCTGCAGTTAAAATTTCATCAATTTTCATTAATAAACAAAGCAGTTACATTTTAATTGCAAAATAAATTTTATTCTAACACGTAATCCATCTTTCAATAGACGATAGAAGTTTCCATAGCAACAAAATACATTTGAAGGAACTAAAAAATACTTTTTCTTTTTCTTTTTACTTCCATTACCCGACTACCGTGGTATATATATGTTTTGGGGAAATAAAAAATATTTATTTTTCTTTTTACTTCCATTAATAAAACTACCGTAAATAATGGAATTAGAGATTTCACGTGATTTACATGTTTTAGAATGTCCTGAGTAGGTTTTCTTTTGTATCTCAGCTAAAATTACGATATTTCAAATTCCAATTAAATTATTTTTAATACATCATACGAAAGATATTTTAATGTTGTTTTAAATTATCGAAAGTTTTCACCAGATTTACACGTTTTGAGGTCTCCTGAATTAGTTTTCTTTTGTATCTCAGCTACTAATTAAAATAATTTCATTAGTAATGCATCATTAGAAAGCTTTTTACTTTCTTCTATATGTAATATAGAGAAAGTATTGGATTCGCGAAAATTTTCGAAGTCCATTTTTTGATGGATTTACATGTTTTGGGATATGGAGAACACGAATTAATAGTTTTTAAAAAATGTCTGTCTGTCTGTCTGTCTGTCTGTCTGTCTGTCTGTCTGTCTGTCTGTCTGTCTGTCTGTATCATTTTTTTGTGGACGCTGTATCTCACGAACCAATGAATGAAACTTAACCAAACTTGGTATTTAGTTGCACCCTGACATAAACTGGTGCTGATTAGATTTTGGGATCAATCGCTCAATAGGTGGCGTTGTGATCGCATTTTATGCAAATTTTTAACATGGCAGCATAGGACAAAATTCCGTATAAATGGGCATAAAGAGAGTTATTTTACACTTGTGATTGTAAAATTAATAGGATTTATTGATAATAGTAGTAGTTAGCCAGGAAAAAAAAATTGTGCATGGGGGGGCATCGGTTCCCCCCCTGGGGGGGAAAATCCCCCCCCGGGGAAGTAAATTTTCAAGATGGGTATCTTTCGAAAGGTCTCGTTGATAATAGTAGTAGTTAACTTGGAAAAAATTTTTGTGCATGTGGGGGCATCGGTTGCCCCCCCATCGGGGGGGGAAGTTCCCACCCGGGGGGGCAAAATTTCAAGATGGGTATCTTTCGAAAGATCTCGTCAATACCTTTAAAACGAATGGTTGAACGATAAATCTGTGATAATTTAAACCAAAGTTATAGATTTTTTTTACTTTTAACAAAAAAAAACTTAGAAAAATATCGCAATTTTTTTTTTTTTTTTTTTTAACGAAATTTAACCAAACTTGGTATTTAGTTGGTCCCCGACATAAACTGGTCCTGATTATGTTTGGGGATCAATAGCTCAACAGGTGGCGCTGTGATAGCATTTTATCTAAATTTTTAACATGGCAGCATAGGACAAAAATTCGTATAAATGTGCATAATTAGAGTTGTTTTAAACTTGTGATTGTAAAATTAATATGAATTATTGATAATAGTAGTATGTAACTAGGAAAAAAATTTTCTGCATGGGGGGGCATCGCTTCCCCCCCCCTAGGGGAAAAATACCCCCCCAGGGGGGGTAAATTTTCACATTGGGTATCTTTCGAAAGATCAGGTTGATAATAGTAGTAGTTAACTAGGAAAAAATTTTTGTGCATGTGGGGGCATCGGTTGCCCCCCCACCGGGGGGGGAAGTTCCCACCCGGGGGGGCAAAATTTCAAGATGGGTATCTTTCGAAAGATCTCGTCAATACCTTTAAAACGAATGGTTGAACGATAAATCTGTAATAATTTAAACCAAAGTTATCGATTTTTTTTACTTTTAACAAAAAAAAACTTAGAAAAATATCGCAATTTTTTTTTTTTTTTTTTTTTTTAACGAAATTTAACCAAACTTGGTATTTAGTTGGTCCCCGACATAAACTGGTGCTGATTATGTTTGGGGATCAATAGCTCAACAGGTGGCGCTGTGATAGCATTTTATCTAAATTTTTAACATGGCAGCATAGGACAAAAATTCGTATAAATGTGCATAATTAGAGTTGTTTTAAACTTGTGATTGTAAAATTAATATGAATTATTGATAATAGTAGTATGTAACTAGGAAAAAAAATTTCTGCATGGGGGGGCATCGCTTCCCCCCCTGGGGGGGAAGTACCCCCCCGGGGGGGATAAATTTTCAAGATGGGTATCTTTCGAAAGGTCTCATCAATACCTTTAAAACGAATGGTTGAACTATAAATCTGTGATAATTTAAAAAAAAGTTATCGATTTTTTTCACTTTTAACAAAAAAAAAAAAAAAAAAAAAACCTTAGAAAAAAAAAATCGTACTTTTTTTTTTTTTTTTTTTTTTTTTTAATATTGTTACTGATTGAATATGTATAGGTAAATATAGAAGAAAGTCTTGTGGTGGCCACAACATACTAGTTTGATTTGGAATCGAACAGTGGAATAAAGAAATTTGTACCGCCAGATGGCGCGGAATATTTTAAAATTTCAATATTTCCTTATTTCAATTTCTAATTATGATTAAATTATTTTGAATACATCATTCGAATGATATTTTAAAGTTATTTTAAATTATCGAAAGTTTTCACCAGATTTACACGTTTTGAGGTGTCCTGAATCAGTTTTCTTTTATATCTCAGAAAATAATTAAAAAAATTTCATAAGTAATACATCATTTGAAAACTTTGTTGACTTGATACACATTTTACAGTACTTTTACATTATCAAAAATGGAATTCGAGATTTCACCCGATTTACACGTTTTGAGGTGTCCTGATTAGGTTTTCTTTTGTATCTCAGCTACTAATTAAAATAATTTTATAAGTAATACATCATTAGAAAGCTTTTTTGATTTGGAATCGAACAGTGGATTACAGAAATTTCTACCGCTAGATGGCGCTGTAATACATTCAAATTTCAATATTTCAATTTCTAATTATGATTAAATTATTTTTAATGCATCATTCGAAAGATATTTTAAAGTTCTTTTATATTATCGACAGTTTTCGCCAGATTTACACGTTTTGAGGTCTCCTGAATTAGTTTTCTTTTGTATCTCAGCTACTAATTAAAATAATTTCATAAGTAATACATCATTAGAAAGCTTTTCGAACAGTGGAATACAGAAATTTGTACCGCCAGATGGCGCTGTAATATTTTAAAATTTCAATATTTCAATTTCTAATTATGATTATATTATTTTTAATACAGCATTCGAAAGATATTTTAAAGTTCTTTCAAATTATCGAAAGTTTTCACCAGATTTACAAGTTTTGAGGTGTCTTGAATCAGTTTTCTTTTGTATCTCAGCTACTAATTAAAATAATTTCATAAGAAATACATCATTAGAAAGCTTTTTTGATTTGGAATCGAACAGTGGAATACAGAAATTTGTACCGCCAGATGGCGCTGTAATATTTTAAAATTTCAATATTTCAATTTCTAATTATGATTAAATTATTTGTAATACATCATTCGAAAGATATTTTAAAGTTCTTTTAAATTATCGAAAGTTTTCACCAGATTTACACGTTTTGAGGTCTCCTGAATCAGTTTTTTTTTTTGTATCCCAGTTATTAATTAAAAAAAGTTCATAAGTAATACATCATTTGAAAGCTTATTTTAGTTGATACGCATTTTAAAGTACTTTTACATTATCGAAAATGGAATTCGAGATTTCACCCGATTTACACGTTTTGAGGTTTCCTGATTAGGTTTTCTTTTTATCTCATCTACTAATTAAAATAATTTCATGAGTAATACATCATTTGAAAGCTTTGTTGATCTGGAAGGGAATAATAGATTACAGAAATTTCTACCGACAGATAGCGCTGTAATATTTTTAAATTTCAATATTTCAATATTTCATATTCTAATTATGATTAAATTATTTCTAATACATCATTCGAAAGATATTTTAAAGTTCTTTTACATTATTGAAAATGGAATTCGAGATTTCACGCGATTTACACGTTTTGAGGTGTCCTGATTAGGTTTTCTTTTGTATCTCAGCTACTAATTAAAATAATTTTATAAGTAATACATCATTAAAAAGCTTTTTTGACTTGGAATCGAACAGTGGATTACAGAAATTTCTACCGCCAGATGGCGCTGTAATACATTCAAATTTCAATATTTCAATTTCTAATTATAATTAAATTATTTTTAATGCATCATTCAAAAGATATTTTAAAGTTCTTTTATATTATCGACAGTTTTCACCAGATTTACACGTTTTGAGGTCTCCTCAATTAGTTTTTTTTGTATCTCAGCTACTAATTAAAATAATTTCATAAGTAATGCATCATTAGAAAGCTTTTCG
This sequence comes from Salticus scenicus, assembly GCA_963930645.1. Lineage (NCBI taxonomy): Eukaryota > Metazoa > Arthropoda > Arachnida > Araneae > Salticidae > Salticus > Salticus scenicus. The sequence continues at coordinate 1,288,988 of OZ005654.1, read as the reverse complement.
AACAGTGGAATACAGAAATTTGTACCGCCAGATGGCGCTGTAATATTTTAAAATTTCAATATTTCAATTTCTAATTATGATTAAATTATTTTTAATACAGCATTCGAAAGATATTTTAATATTCTTTTAAATTATCGAAAGTTTTCACCAGTTACAAGTTTTGAGGTGTCCTGAATCCGTTTTCTTTTGTATCTCAGCTACTAATTAAAATAATTTCATAAGTAGTACATCATTAGAAAGCTTTTTTGATTTGGAATCGAACAGTGGAATACAGAAATTTGTACCGCGAGATGGCGCTGTAATATTTTAAAATTTCAATATTTCAATATTTCAATTTCTAATTATGATTAAATTATTTGTAATACATCACTCGAAAGATATTTTTAAGTTCTTTTAAATTATCGAAAGTTTTCACCAGATTTACACGTTTTGAGGCCTCCTGAATCAGTTTTTTTTTTTTTTGTATCTCAGTTATTAATTAAAAAAAGTTCATAAGTAATACATCATTTGAAAGCTAATTTTAGTTGATACACATTTTAAAGTACTTTTACATTATCGAAACTGGAATTCGAGATTTCACCCGATTTACACGTTTTGAGGTGTCCTGATTAGGTTTTCTTTTGTATCTCATCTACTAATTAAAATAATATTATGAGTAATACATCATTTGAAAGCTTTGTTGATCTGGAATGGAACAATAGATTACAGAAATTTCTACCGCAAGATGGCGCTGTAATATTCTTAAATTTCAATATTTCATATTCTGATTCTGATTAAATTATTTCTAATACATCATTCGAAAGATATTTTAAAGTTCTTTTACATTATCGAAAATGGAATTCGAGATTTCACCCGATTTACACGTTTTGAGGTGTCCTGATTAGGTTTTCTTTTGTATCTCAGCTACTAATTAAAATAATTTTATAAGTAATACATCATTAGAAAGCTTTTTTGATTTGGAATCGAACAGTGGATTACAGAAATTTCTACCGCCAGATGGCGCTGTAATACATTCAAATTTCAATATTTCAATTTCTAATTATGATTAAATTATTTTTAATGCATCATTCGAAAGATATTTTTAAGTTCTTTTATATTATCGACAGTTTTCACCAGATTTACACGTTTCGAGGTCTCCTGAATTAGTTTTCTTTTGTATCTCAGCTACTTATTAAAATAATTTCATAAGTAATACATCATTAGAAAGCTTTTCGAACAGTGGAATACAGAAATTTGTACCGCCAGATGGCGCTGTAATATTTTAAAATTTCAATATTTCAATTTCTAACTGTCCGACGGTACCTGTTCGAAGTCCGTGCGACCGTTAGCGGCGGAGCTTTTGCGGTTTCAAGCCGTTTCTCACAGACACACAGACACACACACACACACACACGCGTACAGATTTTAATAATATAAGGAGATTTCATAAGTAACACATTATTTGAAAGCTTTGTTGATTTGGAATTGAACAGTAGATTGCAGAAATTTCTACCGCCAGATATTTTAAAATTTCGATATTTCAAATTCCAATTAAATTATTTTTAATACATCATTCCAAAGATATTTTAAAGTTCTTTTATATTATCCACAGTTTTCACCAGATTTACACGTTTTTAGGTCTCCTGAATTAATTTTCTTTTCTAGCAGCTACTAATTAAAATAATTTCATAAGTAATACATCATTAGAAAGCTTTTTTGATTTGGAATCGAACAGTGGAATACAGAAATTTGTACCGCCAGATGGCGCTGTAATATTTTAAAATTTCAATTTCTAATTATGATTAAATTATTTTTAATGCATCATTCGAAAGATATTTTAAAGTTCTTTTAAATTATCGAACGTTTTCACCAGATTTACGCGTTTTGAGGTGTCCTGAATCAGTTTTCTTTTATATCTCAGTTATTAATTAAAAAAATTTCATAAGTAATACATCATTTGAAAGCATTGTTGACTTGATACACGTTTTAAAGTACTTTTACATTATCGAAAATGGAATTCGAGATTTCACCCGATTTACACGTTTTGAGGTTTCCTGACTAGGTTTTCTTTTGTATCTCAGCTACTAATTAAAATAATTTTATAAGTAATGCATCTTTAGAAAGCTTTTTTGATTTGGAATCGAACAGTGGATTACAGAAATTTCTACCGACAGATGGTGCTGTAATATTTTCAAATTTCAATATTTCAATTTCTAATTATGATTAAATTATTTGTAATACATCATTCGAACGATATTTTAAAGATCTTTTAAATTATCGAAAGTTTTCACCAGATTTACACGTTTTGAGATGTCCTGAATCAGTTTTTTTTTTTTTTTTCTCAGTTATTAATTAAAAAAGTTCATAAGTAATACATCATTTGAAAGCATATTTTAGTTAATACACATTTTAAAGTACTTTTACATTATCGAAAATGGAAATCGAGATTTCACCCGATTTACACGTTTTGAGGTGTCCTGATTAGGTTTTCTTTTGTATCTCATCTACTAATTAAAATAATTTCATGAGTAATACATCATTTGAAAACATTGTTGATCTGGAATGGAACAATAGATTACAGAAATTTCTACCGCCAGATGGCGCGGTAATATTTTTAAATTTCAATATTTCATATTCTAATTATGATTAAATTATTTCTAATACATTTTTTTTCGAAAGATAATTCGAAAGATATTTTAAAGTTCTTTTATATTATCGAAAGTGGAATTCGAGATTTCACCTGATTTACAATTTAAAGTGCCCTGATCAGGTTTTCTTTTGCATCTCAGCTACTTGAGTAAGACCGTTCAAAATTGGTATATGCAAGTTTATTAGGAGGGGCTGGAACGGTAGGGAAGGAATAGGCGCGCAGCGCGCATGGGTTTGGGACCCGGTGCGAGTTTTTACCCGATGATAAAAGATTTTTTTTTTTAAATTTTATTTTCTTAATAATAAAAGTTTGAGTTGAGAAAGAATATGCGTGTACAGCGCACGTATATCCTCAAACGTGCGAGCGCAGCGCGCATTGGTCGGCGCTGCCGAAGGCTGTGGCGTCCCGATGTGAGTTTTTACCCGATGCTAAATGATATATTTTTTAATTCCTTTTCTTGAGAATGAAAGTTTATGAGTAATAACATGGAATTTTGAGAAGTCATAAGGATGGTGAAGGAATACGTGCGCGCAGTGCACGGGTCTACGCTGCCGAAGGCAGTGGGGACCCGGTGCGACATTTTTCCTGATCAGATTTTTTTTTTCTTTTTTTATCACATGATAAAAATTAATGCAATTTTGAGAATTCATTAATTATTGTGATTCATTTAAAAATAGTGACCAGCGAAGCGGGCGTAGCCTGCTAGTATGTAATATAGAGAAAGTATTGGATTCGCAAAAATTTTCGACCTCCGTTTTTTGACGGATCTACACGTTTTGGGATGTCCTGAACACGAATTGATACTTTTTAAAAAATGTCTGTCTGTCTGTGTGTCTGTGTGTCTTTCTGTGGTTTCGTGTTTTCACCGTATCTCACGAACCAATGAATGAAATTCAACCAAACTTGGTATATAGTTGGAACCTGACGGGGCATGGTGCTGATTAGATTTGGGGATCAATCGTCCAGGAGGTGGCGCTGTGATCGCAAAATTTCGTATTTTTCACCGTATCTCACGAACCGATGAATGAAATTGAACCAAACTTGGTGTATAGTTGGCCCCTAACATGGAATGGTGCTGATTAGATTTTGGGATCAATCGCCCAGCAGATGGCGCTGTGATCGCATTTTATGTAAATTTTTAACATGGAAGTATAGGCCATATTTCGTACAAATGTACATAATGAGCATTATTTTAAACTTGTGATTGTAAAATTAATATGAATTATTGATAATGGTAGTAGTTAACCACGAAAAGAATTTTGTGCATGTGGAGGCACGGGTTCATCCCCTGGGGGGAGGTATGTGTAGGAGCCTCGCTACCCCCTCCCCTCCCCCGAGGAGAGTAAATTTTCAAGATAGGTATCTTTCGAAAGATCTCGTCAATACCTTTAAAACGAATGGTTGAACTATAAATCTCTATATATAAAAGAACACTTCCTGAGTGAGTGAGTGAGTGAGGGGGTGATCTATCAACGCCTAGACCAAACCCCTGGACCTAAAAGCATGAAATTTCGTGACAATGTTCTTTCTATGACGTAGGCATCCACTAAGAAGCGATTTTACAAAATTCGCCCCCCAAGGGGGGAGGGGGGTCAAAACTTGATTTCACAAAATCCTTCATATCTCAAACAAAAAAACAGATATCCGTAAAATTTTTGCTTTAAAATATAGCTAATACAAATGTAAAAAAACCAATTTCAGGAATTTTAAAAATTCGGTCCCCAAGGGGGGGCTAAAACGTGATTTCGCATAATCCTATATATCTCAAACAAAAAAATAGATATGCGTGAAATTTTTGCTCTAAAATATAGCTAATGCAAATATCTAAAAACCAATTTCTGGAATTTTAGAAATTCAGCCCCCAGGGGGGGGCAGCAAGGGGGGGAGGTATTAAAGGGGGGGAGGGGGGGAGGCTAAGGGGCAAAAACAAATAGAAATACAGTTAGGGCGTTCAAAATTGATACAGATAGGTTTTAGAGGCCTGCAAGTCGAATGAGGATATTTTCGATTGTGTAAAGTTATTAGGAGGGGCAGGAAGGGGGGGGGCAAAAAATAAAAATATAGTTAGATCGTTCAAATTTGGTATATAGATGTTTTCGATACTTACAAATCGATTGCGGATATTTTCGAATTTTTAAAATTATTAGGTGGGGCGGGAAGGGGGGGCGGTAAGGGGGGGGTGGCTAAGGGGCAAAAAAAATAGAAATACAGTTAGGCCGTTCGAAATTGGTACAGATAGGTTTTATAGGCCTGCAAGTCGAATGTGGATATTTTCGAAAGTGTAAAGTTATTAGGAGGGCCGGGAAGGGGGGGGGCAGAGGGGCAAAAAAAAAGAAAATAGAGTTAGATCATTCAAAATTGCTACATAGAGGTTTCCAAGACCTACAAATCGATTGCGGATATTTTCGAATTTTTAAAATTATTGGGAGGGCGGGAAGGGGGGGGGGAGTAGAGCGACAAAAAAATAAAAATAGAGATATGTCGTTCAAAACTGGTGCATAGAGGTTTTTGATACTTACAAATCGATTGCAGATATTTTCAAATTTGTAAAATTATTAGGATAGACGGGAGGGGGGGGGGCGAAGTGTGAAAATAATAGAAATAAGAGTTAGAGCATTTTGGGAACTTTTTCCGAAGGCAGTGAGAACCCGGTACGACATTTCTCCTACTCAGATTTTGTTTCTCTCTCTTTTTTTTTTTTTTTTTTTTTCAAGTGATAAAAATTAATGCAATTTTGAGAATTCATTATAGTGAATCATTTAAAAATAGGGACCAGCGAAGCGGGCGTTGCCTGCTAGTCTATATATATAAAAGAACACTTCCTGAGTGAGTGAGGGGGTGATCTATCAACGCCCAGACCAAACCCCTAGACCTAGAAGCATGAAATTTTGTGACAATGTTTTTTCTATGACGTAGGCATCCACTAAGAAGCGATTTTACAAAATTCGCCCCCCAAGGAGGGGAGGGGGGTCAAAACTTGATTTCACAAAATCCTTCATATCTCAAACAAAAAAACAGATATCCGAAAAATTTTTGCTTTAAAATATAGCTAATACAAATGTCTAAAAACCAATTTCTGGAATTTTCCAAATTCAGTCCCCAAGGGGGGCGGGGGGGCAAAACGTGATTTCACATGCGTAAAGCGTGATTTCGCATAATCCTATATATCTCAAACAAAAAAATAGATATACGTGAAATTTTTGCCTACCAGTTTCTGGAATTTTAGAAATTCAGCCCCCAGGTGGGGCAGCAGGGCGAGGGGAGGGGACTAAGGGGCAAAAACAAATAGAAACACAGTTACGGCGTTTCAAAATTGATACAGATAGGTTTTAGAGGCCTGCAAGTCGAATGAGGATATTTTCGATTGTGTAAAGTTATTAGGAGGGGCAGGAAGGAGGGGAGGGGAGAGGGGGGGGGGCAAAAAATAAAAATAGAGTTAGATCGTTCAAAATTGGTATACAGAGGTTTCCAATACCTACAAATCGATTGCGGATATTTTCGAATTTTTAAAATTATTGGGAGGGCGGGAAAGGGGGGGGGGGAGTAGAGCGACAAAAAAATAAAAATAGAGATATGTCGTTCAAAACTGGTGCATAGAGGTTTTTGATACTTACAAATCGATTGCAGATATTTTCAAATTTGTAAAATTATTAGGATAGACGGGAGGGGGGGCGAAGTGTGAAAATAATAGAAATAAGAGTTAGAGCATTTTGGGAACTTTTTCCGAAGGCAGTGAGAACCCGGTACGACATTTCTCCTACTCAGATTTCGTTTCTCTCTTTTTTTTTTTTTTTTTTTTTTTTTTTTTTTTTCAAGTGATAAAAATTAATGCAATTTTGAGAATTCATTATAGTGAATCATTTAAAAATAGGGACCAGCGAAGCGGGCGTTGCCTGCTAGTCTATATATATAAAAGAACACTTCCTGAGTGAGTGAGGGGGTGATCTATCAACGCCCAGACCAAACCCCTAGACCTAGAAGCATGAAATTTTGTGACAATGTTTTTTCTATGACGTAGGCATCCACTAAGAAGCGATTTTACAAAATTCGCCCCCCAAGGAGGGGAGGGGGGTCAAAACTTGATTTCACAAAATCCTTCATATCTCAAACAAAAAAACAGATATCCGAAAAATTTTTGCTTTAAAATATAGCTAATACAAATGTCTAAAAACCAATTTCTGGAATTTTCCAAATTCAGTCCCCAAGGGGGGCGGGGGGGCAAAACGTGATTTCACATGCGTAAAGCGTGATTTCGCATAATCCTATATATCTCAAACAAAAAAATAGATATACGTGAAATTTTTGCCTACCAGTTTCTGGAATTTTAGAAATTCAGCCCCCAGGTGGGGCAGCAGGGCGAGGGGAGGGGACTAAGGGGCAAAAACAAATAGAAACACAGTTACGGCGTTTCAAAATTGATACAGATAGGTTTTAGAGGCCTGCAAGTCGAATGAGGATATTTTCGATTGTGTAAAGTTATTAGGAGGGGCAGGAAGGAGGGGAGGGGAGAGGGGGGGGGGCAAAAAATAAAAATAGAGTTAGATCGTTCAAAATTGGTATACAGAGGTTTCCAATACCTACAAATCGATTGCGGATATTTTCGAATTTTTAAAATTATTGGGAGGGCGGGAAAGGGGGGGGAGTAGAGCGACAAAAAAATAAAAATAGAGATATGTCGTTCAAAACTGGTGCATAGAGGTTTTTGATACTTACAAATCGATTGCAGATATTTTCAAATTTGTAAAATTATTAGGATAGACGGGAGGGGGGGGGCGAAGTGGGAAAATAATAGAAATAAGAGTTAGAGCATTTTGGGAATTTTTTCCGAAGGCAGTGAGAACCCGGTACGACATTTCTCCTACTCAGATTTTGTTTCTCTTTCTTTTTTTTTTTTTTTTTTTTCAAGTGATAAAAATTAATGCAATTTTGACAATTCATTATAGTGAATCATTTAAAAATAGGGACCAACGAAGCGGGCGTTGCCTGCTAGTCTGTGATAATTTGAAACAAAATTATCGATTTTTTTTACTTTTAACAAAAAAAAAAAAAAAAAACCTTAGAATTTTTTTTTTTTTTTTTTAACGAAATTTAACCAAACTTGGTATTTAGTTGGTCCCCGACATAATCTGGTGCTGATTACATTTGGGGATCAATAGCTCAACAGGTGGCGCTGTGATCGCATTTTTTCTAAATTTTTAACATGACAGTATAGGACAAAATTTCGTATAAATGTACAGAATGAGAGTTCTTTTAAACTTGTGATTGTAAAATTAATATGAATTATTGATAATAGTAGTATGTAACTAGGAAAAAATTTTTTTACATGGAGGAGCATCGCTTCCCCCCCTAGGGGGAAGTCTACCCCCCCGGTGGTAAATTTTCAAGATGGGCATCTTTCGAAAGATCTCGTCAATTAAAACGAATGGTTGAGTTATAAATCTGTTATAATTTAAAACAAATTTATCGATTTTTTTTACTTTTAATAAAAAAAAAAACTTAGAAAAAAAAATCTTTTTTTTTTTTTTTTTTAAATATTGTTACTGGTTGAATATGTATTACTTTTAACAAAAAAAGGCTTGGGGGGAAAAAATCGTTTTTTTTTTTTTTTTTTTTTTTTTTTAATATTTTTACTGATTGAATATGTATATAGGAAAATACAGAAGAAAGTTTTGTGGTGGCCACAACATACTAGTTTTCCTTATACATTCAGTTTTCTTACTTTTTTGCACTCAAAACAACTTTCCTAATTCGCGTACACACTGTTTTTATGATTCCGAACCCATCTGACTAACACAACCGTCTAAAAGACCATTTAAACCAATACCTCTCTTTTGTTGGTTTTTCTTATACATTCATTTTTTTCACTTTTTTGCACTCAAAACAACTTTCCTTCTTCGCGTACACACAGTTTTTATGATTCGAACCCATCTGACTCACAAAACCGTCCTAGACCATTTAAAGCAATAACGCCCTTTTCATTTTTTAACTTTTACATTCAGTTTTCTAAACGTTTTTGCACTGAAAACTACTTTCCACCTTCGCGTACACGCTGTTTTTATGATTCAAAACCCATCTGACTAACAAAACCGTGTAAAAGACCATTTAAACCAATACTTCCCTTCTGTTTCTTTTCCTTATACAATTAGTTTTTCCACGTTTTTGCACTCAAAACTTTCCTCCTTCGCGTACACACTGTTTTTATAATTCCGAACCCATCTGACTAACAAAACCGTCTAATAGACCATTTAAACCAATACGTCCCTGTTGTTTCTTTTCCTTATAAAATTATTTTTTACACGTTTTTGCACTGAAAACAACTTTCCACCTTCGCGTACGCACTGTTTTTATGATTCAGAACCCATCTGACTAACAAAATCGTCTAAAAGACCATTTAAACCAATACCTCCCTTTTGTTTCTTTTCCTTATACAATTATTTTTTCCACGTTTTTGCACTCAAAACAACTTTCCACCTTCGCGTACGCACTGTTTTTATGATTCAGAACCCACCTGACTAACAAAATCGTCTAAAAGACCATTTAAACCAATACCTCCCTTTTGTTTCTTTTCCTTATACAATTATTTTTTCAACGTTTTTGCATTCAAAACAACTTTCCTCCTTCGCGTACACACTGTTTTTATGATTCCGAACCCATCTGACTCACAAAATCGTCTAAAAGACCATTTAAACCAATACCTCCCTTTTGTTTCTTTTCCTTATACAATTATTTTTCCCACGTTTTTGCACTCAAAACAACTTTCCTCTTTCGCATACACACTGTTTTTATGATTCCGAAGCAATCTGATTAACAAAACCGTCTAAAAGGCCATTTAAACCAATACCGCCCTTTTGTTTCTTTGAATTATACATTCATTTTTCCAATGTTTTTGCACTCAAAACAACTTTCCTCCTTCGCGTACACTCTGTTTTTATGATTCGGAATCCATCTGACTAACAAAACCGTCTAAAAGACCATTTAAACCAATATCTCCCTTTTGTTTCTTTTCCTTATATTTCATTTTTTCCACGTTTTTGCACTCAAAAACTTTCCTCCTTCGCGTAACACTGTTTTTAAGATTCCAAACCCATCTGACTCACAAAACTGTCTAAAAAGCCATTTAAACCAATACCGCCCTTTTGTTTCTTTTCCTTATACATTCATTTTTTCCACGTTTTTGCACTCAAAACAATTTTTCTCCTTCGCGTACACAATTTTTTTATGATTCCGAACCCATCTGACTCACAAAATCGTTAAAAAGGCCATTTAAACCAATACCGCCCTTTTGTTTCTTTTCCTTATACATTCATTTTTTCCACGTTTTTCCAACTTTCCTCCTTCTCGTACACACTTTTTTTATGAATCCGAACCCACCTGACTCACAAAAGGCCATTTAAACCAATACCGCCCATTTGTTTCTTTTCCTTATACATTCATTTTTCTTACGTTTTTGCACTCAAGACAACTTTCGTCCTTCGCGTACACACCGTTTTTATGATTCCGAACCCATCTGACTCACAAAATCGTCTAAAAGACCATTTAAACCCATACCACCCTTTTGTTTCTTTTCCTTATACATTCATTTTTTCCACGTTTTTGCACTCAAAACAACATTCCTCCTTCTTTTACACACTTTTCTGATGATTCCGAACCTACCTGACTCACAAAACCGTCTAAAAGGCCATTTAAACCAATACCGCCCTTTTGTTTCTTTTCCTTATACATTCATTTTTTCCACGTTTTTCCAACTTTCCTCCTTCTCGTACACACTTTTTTTATGATTCCGAACCCACCTGACACATAAAACCGTCTAAAAGACCATTTAAACCAATACCGCCCTTTTGTTTCTTTTCCTTATACATTCATTTTTTCCTCGTTTTTCCAACTTTCCTCCTTCTCGTACACACTTTTTTTATGATTCCGAACCCATCTGTCTTACAAAATCGTCTAAAAGACCATTTAAACCAATACCGCCCTTTTGTTTCTTTTCCTTATACATTCATTTTTTCCACGTTTTTGCACTCAAAACAATTTTCCTCCTTCCCGTACGCAATTTTTTTATGATTCCGAACCCATCTGACTCACAAAATCGTTAAAAAGGCCATTTAAACCACTACCGCCCTTTTGTTTCTTTTCCTTATACATTCATTTTTTCCACGTTTTTCCAACTTTCCTCCTTCTCGTACACACTTTTTTTATGAATCCGAACCCACCTGACCTCACAAAACCGTCTAAAAGGCCATTTAAACCAATACCTCCCTTTTGTTTCTTTTCCTTATACATTCATTTTTTCCACGTTTTTGCACTCAAGACAACTTTCCTCCTTCGCGTACACACTGTTTTTATGAATCCGAACCCATCTGACTCACAAAATCGTCTAAAAGATCATTTAAACCAATACCTCCCTTTTGTTTCTTTTCCTTATACATTCATTTTTTCCACGTTTTTGCACTGAAAACAACTTTCCTCCTTCGCGTAGACACTGTTTTTATGATTCCGAACCCATCTGCCTCACAAAATCTCCTAAAAGACCATTTAAACCAATACCTCCCTTTTGTTTCTTTTCAATATACATTCATTTTTTCCACGTTTTTGCACTCAAAACAACTTTCCTCCTTCGCGTACACACTGTTTTTAAGATTCCAAACCCATATGACTCACAAAACTGTCTAAAAATCCATTTAAACCAATACCGCCCTTTTGTTTCTTTTCCTTATACATTCATTTTTTCCACGTTTTTGCACTCAAAACAACATTCCTCCTTCTTTTACACACTTTTCTGATGATTCCGAACCTACCTGACTCACAAAACCGTCTAAAAGGCCATTTAAACCAATACCGCCCTTTTGTTTCTTTTCCTTATACATTCATTTTTTCCACGTTTTTGCACTCAAAACAATTTTCCTCCTTCGCGTACGCAATTTTTTTATGATTCCGAACCCATCTGACTCACAAAATCGTTAAAAAGGCCATTTAAACCACTACCGCCCTTTTTTTGCTTTTCCTTATACATTCATTTTTTCCACGTTTTTCTAACCTTCCTCCTTCTCGTACACACTTTTTTTATGAATCCGAACCCACCTGACTCACAAAACCGTCTAAAAGGCCATTTAAACCAATACCGCCCATTTCTTTCTTTTCCTTATACATTCAATTTTCTTACGTATTTGCACTCAAGACAACTTTCCTCCTTCGCGTACACACTGTTTTTATGATTCCGAACCTATCTGACTCACAAAACTGTCTAAAAAGCCATTTAAACCAATACCGCCCTATTGTTTCTTTTCCTTATACATTTATTTTTTCCACGTTTCGGCACTCAAAACAACTTTCCTCCTTCGCGTACACACTGTTTTTATGATTCCGAACCCATCTGACTAACACAACCGTCTAAAAGACCATTTAAACCAATACCTCTCTTTTGTTGGTTTTTCTTATACATTCATTTTTTTCACTTTTTTGCACTCAAAACAACTTTCCTTCTTCGCGTACACACAGTTTTTATGATTCGAACCCATCTGACTCACAAAACCGTCCTAGACCATTTAAAGCAATAACGCCCTTTTCATTTTTTTCCTTTTACATTCAGTTTTCTAAACGTTTTTGCACTGAAAACTACTTTCCACCTTCGCGTACACGCTGTTTTTATGATTCAAAACCCATCTGACTAACAAAACCGTGTAAAAGACCATTTAAACCAATACTTCCCTTCTGTTTCTTTTCCTTATACAATTAGTTTTTCCACGTTTTTGCACTCAAAACTTTCCTCCTTCGCGTACACACTGTTTTTATAATTCCGAACCCATCTGACTAACAAAACCGTCTAATAGACCATTTAAACCAATACATCCCTGTTGTTTCTTTTCCTTATAAAATTATTTTTTACACGTTTTTGCACTGAAAACAACTTTCCACCTTCGCGTACGCACTGTTTTTATGATTCAGAACCCATCTGACTAACAAAATCGTCTAAAAGACCATTTAAACCAATACCTCCCTTTTGTTTCTTTTCCTTATACAATTATTTTTTCCACGTTTTTGCACTCAAAACAACTTTCCACCTTCGCGTACGCACTGTTTTTATGATTCAGAACCCACCTGACTAACAAAATCGTCTAAAAGACCATTTAAACCAATACCTCCCTTTTGTTTCTTTTCCTTATACAATTATTTTTTCAACGTTTTTGCATTCAAAACAACTTTCCTCCTTCGCGTACACACTGTTTTTATGATTCCGAACCCATCTGACTCACAAAATCGTCTAAAAGACCATTTAAACCAATACCTCCCTTTTGTTTCTTTTCCTTATACAATTATTTTTCCCACGTTTTTGCACTCAAAACAACTTTCCTCTTTCGCATACACACTGTTTTTATGATTCCGAAGCAATCTGATTAACAAAACCGTCTAAAAGGCCATTTAAACCAATACCGCCCTTTTGTTTCTTTGAATTATACATTCATTTTTCCAATGTTTTTGCACTCAAAACAACTTTCCTCCTTCGCGTACACTCTGTTTTTATGATTCGGAATCCATCTGACTAACAAAACCGTCTAAAAGACCATTTAAACCAATATCTCCCTTTTGTTTCTTTTCCTTATATTTCATTTTTTCCACGTTTTTGCACTCAAAAACTTTCCTCCTTCGCGTAACACTGTTTTTAAGATTCCAAACCCATCTGACTCACAAAACTGTCTAAAAAGCCATTTAAACCAATACCGCCCTTTTGTTTCTTTTCCTTATACATTCATTTTTTCCACGTTTTTGCACTCAAAACAATTTTCCTCCTTCGCGTACACAATTTTTTTATGATTCCGAACCCATCTGACTCACAAAATCGTTAAAAAGGCCATTTAAACCAATACCGCCCTTTTGTTTCTTTTCCTTATACATTCATTTTTTCCACGTTTTTCCAACTTTCCTCCTTCTCGTACACACTTTTTTTATGAATCCGAACCCACCTGACTCACAAAAGGCCATTTAAACCAATACCGCCCATTTGTTTCTTTTCCTTATACATTCATTTTTCTTACGTTTTTGCACTCAAGACAACTTTCGTCCTTCGCGTACACACCGTTTTTATGATTCCGAACCCATCTGACTCACAAAATCGTCTAAAAGACCATTTAAACCCATACCACCCTTTTGTTTCTTTTCCTTATACATTCATTTTTTCCACGTTTTTGCACTCAAAACAACATTCCTCCTTCTTTTACACACTTTTCTGATGATTCCGAACCTACCTGACTCACAAAACCGTCTAAAAGGCCATTTAAACCAATACCGCCCTTTTGTTTCTTTTCCTTATACATTCATTTTTTCCACGTTTTTCCAACTTTCCTCCTTCTCGTACACACTTTTTTTATGATTCCGAACCCACCTGACACATAAAACCGTCTAAAAGACCATTTAAACCAATACCGCCCTTTTGTTTCTTTTCCTTATACATTCATTTTTTCCACGTTTTTCCAACTTTCCTCCTTCTCGTACACACTTTTTTTATGATTCCGAACCCATTTGTCTTACAAAATCGTCTAAAAGACCATTTAAACCAATACCGCCCTTTTGTTTCTTTTCCTTATACATTCATTTTTTCCACGTTTTTGCACTCAAAACAATTTTCCTCCTTCCCGTACGCAATTTTTTTATGATTCCGAACCCATCTGACTCACAAAATCGTTAAAAAGGCCATTTAAACCACTACCGCCCTTTTGTTTCTTTTCCTTATACATTCATTTTTTCCACGTTTTTCCAACTTTCCTCCTTCTCGTACACACTTTTTTTATGAATCCGAACCCACCTGACCTCACAAAACCGTCTAAAAGGCCATTTAAACCAATACCTCCCTTTTGTTTCTTTTCCTTATACATTCATTTTTTCCACGTTTTTGCACTCAAGACAACTTTCCTCCTTCGCGTACACACTGTTTTTATGAATCCGAACCCATCTGACTCACAAAATCGTCTAAAAGATCATTTAAACCAATACCTCCCTTTTGTTTCTTTTCCTTATACATTCATTTTTTCCACGTTTTTGCACTGAAAACAACTTTCCTCCTTCGCGTAGACACTGTTTTTATGATTCCGAACCCATCTGCCTCACAAAATCTCCTAAAAGACCATTTAAACCAATACCTCCCTTTTGTTTCTTTTCAATATACATTCATTTTTTCCACGTTTTTGCACTCAAAACAACTTTCCTCCTTCGCGTACACACTGTTTTTAAGATTCCAAACCCATATGACTCACAAAACTGTCTAAAAATCCATTTAAACCAATACCGCCCTTTTGTTTCTTTTCCTTATACATTCATTTTTTCCACGTTTTTGCACTCAAAACAACATTCCTCCTTCTTTTACACACTTTTCTGATGATTCCGAACCTACCTGACTCACAAAACCGTCTAAAAGGCCATTTAAACCAATACCGCCCTTTTGTTTCTTTTCCTTATACATTCATTTTTTCCACGTTTTTGCACTCAAAACAATTTTCCTCCTTCGCGTACGCAATTTTTTTATGATTCCGAACCCATCTGACTCACAAAATCGTTAAAAAGGCCATTTAAACCACTACCGCCCTTTTTTTCCTTTTCCTTATACATTCATTTTTTCCACGTTTTTCTAACCTTCCTCCTTCTCGTACACACTTTTTTTATGAATCCGAACCCACCTGACTCACAAAACCGTCTAAAAGGCCATTTAAACCAATACCGCCCATTTCTTTCTTTTCCTTATACATTCAATTTTCTTACGTTTTTGCACTCAAGACAACTTTCCTCCTTCGCGTACACACTGTTTTTATGATTCCGAACCTATCTGACTCACAAAACTGTCTAAAAAGCCATTTAAACCAACACCGCCCTATTGTTTCTTTTCCTTATACATTTATTTTTTCCACGTTTCGGCACTCAAAACAACTTTCCTCCTTCGCGTACACACTGTTTTTAAGATTCCAAACCCATCTGACTCACAAAATCGTCTAAAAGACCATTTAAACCAATGCCTCCCTTTTGTTTCTTTTCCTTATACATTCATATTTTCCACGTTTTTGCACTCAAGACAACTTTCCTCCTTCTTTTACACACTTTTCTGATGATTCCGAACCTACCTGACTCACAAAACCGTCTAAAAGGCCATTTAAACCAATACCGCCCTTTTGTTTCTTTTCCTTATACATTCATTTTTTCCACGATTTCCAACTTTCCTCCTTCTCGTACACACTTTTTTTATGATTCCGAACCCACCTGACACATAAAACCGTCTAAAAGACCATTTAAACCAATACCTCCCTTTTGTTTCTTTTCCTTATACATTCATTTTTTCCACGTTTTTGCACTCAAAACAACTTTCCTCCTTCGCGTACACACTTTTTTTATGATTCCGAACCCATCTGTCTTACAAAATCGTCTAAAAGACCATTTAAACCAATACCGCCCTTTTGTTTCTTTTCCTTATACATTCATTTTTTCCACGTTTTTGCACTCAAAACAATTTTCCTCCTTCCCGTACGCAATTTTTTTATGATTCCGAACCCATCTGACCTCACAAAACCGTCTAAAAGGCCATTTAAACCACTACCGCCCTTTTGTTTCTTTTCCTTATACATTCATTTTTTCCACGTTTTTCCAACTTTCCTCCTTCTCGTACACACTTTTTTTATGAATCCGAACCCACCTGACCTCACAAAACCGTCTAAAAGGCCATTTAAACCAATACCTCCCTTTTGTTTCTTTTCCTTATACCTTCATTTTTTCCACGTTTTTGCACTCAAGACAACTTTCCTCCTTCGCGTACACACTGTTTTTATGATTCCGAACCCATCTGACTCACAAAATCGTCTAAAAGACCATTTAAACCAATACCTCCCTTTTGTTTCTTTTCCTTATACATTCATTTTTTCCACGTTTTTGCACTCAAGACAACTTTCCTCCTCCGCGTACACACTTTTTTTATGAATCCGAACCCATCTGACTCACAAAATCGTTAAAAAGGCCATTTAAACCACTACCGCCCTTTTTTTGCTTTTCCTTATACATTCATTTTTTCCACGTTTGTCTAACCTTCCTCCTTCTCGTACACACTTTTTTTATGAATCCGAACCCACCTGACTCACAAAACCGTCTAAAAGGCCATTTAAACCAATACCGCCCATTTCTTTCTTTTCCTTATACATTCAATTTTCTTACGTTTTTGCACTCAAGACAACTTTCCTCCTTCGCGTACACACTGTTTTTATGATCCCGAACCTATCTGACTCACAAAACTGTCTAAAAAGCCATTTAAACCAATACCGCCCTATTGTTTCTTTTCCTTATACATTTATTTTTTCCACGTTTCGGCACTCAAAACAACTTTCCTCCTTCGCGTACACACTGTTTTTAAGATTCCAAACCCATCTGACTCACAAAATCGTCTAAAAGACCATTTAAACCAATGCCTCCCTTTTGTTTCTTTTCCTTATACATTCATTTTTTCCACGTTTTTGCACTCAAGACAACTTTCCTCCTTCGCGTACACACTGTTTTTATAATTCCGAACCCATCTGACTCAAAAAATCGTCTAAAAGACCATTTAAACCAATACCTCCCTTTTGTTTCTTTTCCTTATACATTCATTTTTTCCACGTTTTTGCACTCAAAACAACTTTCCTCCTTCGCGTAGACACTGTTTTTATGATTCCGAACCCATCTGACTCACAAAATCGCCTAAAAGACCATTTAAACCAATACCTCCCTTTTCTTTCTTTTCCTTATACATTCATTTTTTAAACGTTTTTGCACTCATAACAACTTTCCTCCTTCGCGTACACACTGTTTTTAAGATTCCAAACCCATCTGACTCACAAAACTGTCTAAAAAGCCATTTAAACCAATACCGCCCTTTTGTTTTTTTTCGTTATACATTAATTTTTTCCACGTTTTTGCACTCAAAACAATTTTCCTCCTTCTTTTACACACTTTTCTGATGATTCCGAACCTACCTGACTCACAAAACCGTCAAAAGGCCATTTAAACCAATACCGCCCTTTTGTTTCTTTTCCTTATTCTTTCATTTTTTCCATGTTTTTCCAACTTTCCTCCTTCTCGTACACACTTTTTTTATGATTCCGAACCCACCTGACTCACAAAACCGTCTAAAAGACCATTTAAACCAATAATTCCCTTTTGTTTCTTTTCCTTATACATTCATTTTTTCCACGTTTTTGCACTCAAAACAACTTTCCTCCTTCGCGTACACACTTTTTTTATGATTCCGAACCCATCTGTCTCACAAAATCGTCTAAAAGACCATTTAAACCAATACCTCCCTTTTGTTTCTTTTCCTTATAGATTCATTTTTTCCACGTTTTTGCACTCAAAACAACTTTCCTCCTTCGCGTACACACTGTTTTTAAGATTCCAAACCCATCTGATTCACAAAATCGTTAAAAAGGCCTTTTAAACCAATACCGCTCTTTTGTTTCTTTTCCTTATACATTCATTTTTTCCACGTTTTTCCAACTTTCCTCCTTCTCGTACAAATTTTTTTTATGAATCCGAACCCACCTGACTCACAAAACCGTCTAAAAGGCCATTTAAACTAAAACCGCCCATTTGTTTCTTTTCCTTATACATTCATTTTTCTTACGTTTTTGCACTCAAGACAACTTTCGTCCTTCGCGTACACACCGTTTTTATGATTCCGAACCCATCTGACTCACAAAATCGTCTAAAAGACCATTTAAACCCATACCACCCTTTTGTTTCTTTTCCTTATACATTCATTTTTTCCACGTTTTTGCACTCAAAACAACATTCCTCCTTCTTTTACACACTTTTCTGATGATTCCGAACCTACCTGACTCACAAAACCGTCTAAAAGGCCATTTTAACCAATACCGCCCTTTTGTTACTTTTCCTTATACATTCATTTTTTCCACGTTTTTCCAACTTTCCTCCTTCTCGTACACACTTTTTTTATGATTCCGAACCCACCTGACTAATAAAACCGTCTAAAAGACCATTTAAACCAATACCTCCCTTTTGTTTCTTTTCCTTATACATTCATTTTTTCCACGTTTTTGCACTCAAAACAACTTTCGTCCTTCGCGTACACACTTTTTTTATGATTCCGAACCCATCTGTCTCACAAAATCGTCTATAAGACCATTTAAACCAATACCGCCCTTTTGTTTCTTTTCCTTACACATTCATTTTTTCCACGTTTTTCCACTCAAAACAATTTTTCTCCTTCGCGTACACAATTTTTTTATGATTCCGAACCCATCTGACTCACAAAATCGTTAAAAAGGCCATTTAAACCAATACCGCCCTTTTGTTTCTTTTCCTTATACATTCATTTTTTCCACGTTTTTCCAACTTTCCTCCTTCTCGTACACACTTTTTTTATGAATCCGAACCCACCTGACTCACAAAAGGCCATTTAAACCAATACCGCCCTTTTGTTTCTTTTCCTTATACATTCATTTTTTCCACGTTTTTGCACTCAAAACAACATTCCTCCTTCTTTTACACACTTTTCTGATGATTCCGAACCTACCTGACTCACAAAACCGTCTAAAAGGCCATTTAAACCAATACCGCCCTTTTGTTTCTTTTCCTTATACATTCATTTTTTCCACGTTTTTGCACTCAAAACAATTTTCCTCCTTCGCGTACGCAATTTTTTTATGATTCCGAACCCATCTGACTCACAAAATCGTTAAAAAGGCCATTTAAACCACTACCGCCCTTTTTTTGCTTTTCCTTATACATTCATTTTTTCCACGTTTTTCTAACCTTCCTCCTTCTCGTACACACTTTTTTTATGAATCCGAACCCACCTGACTCACAAAACCGTCTAAAAGGCCATTTAAACCAATACCGCCCATTTGTTTCTTTTCCTTATACATTCATTTTTCTTACGTTTTTGCACTCAAGACAACTTTCGTCCTTCGCGTACACACCGTTTTTATGATTCCGAACCCATCTGACTCACAAAATCGTCTAAAAGACCATTTAAACCCATACCACCCTTTTGTTTCTTTTCCTTATACATTCATTTTTTCCACGTTTTTGCACTCAAAACAATTTTCCTCCTTCGCGTACACAATTTTTTTATGATTCCGAACCCATCTGACTCACAAAATCGTTAAAAAGGCCATTTAAACCAATACCGCCCTTTTGTTTCTTTTCCTTATACATTCATTTTTTCCACGTTTTTCCAACTTTCCTCCTTCTCGTACACACTTTTTTTATGAATCCGAACCCACCTGACTCACAAAAGGCCATTTAAACCAATACCGCCCATTTGTTTCTTTTCCTTATACATTCATTTTTCTTACGTTTTTGCACTCAAGACAACTTTCGTCCTTCGCGTACACACCGTTTTTATGATTCCGAACCCATCTGACTCACAAAATCGTCTAAAAGACCATTTAAACCCATACCACCCTTTTGTTTCTTTTCCTTATACATTCATTTTTCCACGTTTTTGCACTCAAAACAACATTCCTCCTTCTTTTACACACTTTTCTGATGATTCCGAACCTACCTGACTCACAAAACCGTCTAAAAGGCCATTTAAACCAATACCGCCCTTTTGTTTCTTTTCCTTATACATTCATTTTTTCCACGTTTTTCCAACTTTCCTCCTTCTCGTACACACTTTTTTTATGATTCCGAACCCACCTGACACATAAAACCGTCTAAAAGACCATTTAAACCAATACCGCCCTTTTGTTTCTTTTCCTTATACATTCATTTTTTCCACGTTTTTCCAACTTTCCTCCTTCTCGTACACACTTTTTTTATGATTCCGAACCCATCTGTCTTACAAAATCGTCTAAAAGACCATTTAAACCAATACCGCCCTTTTGTTTCTTTTCCTTATACATTCATTTTTTCCACGTTTTTGCACTCAAAACAATTTTCCTCCTTCCCGTACGCAATTTTTTTATGATTCCGAACCCATCTGACTCACAAAATCGTTAAAAAGGCCATTTAAACCACTACCGCCCTTTTGTTTCTTTTCCTTATACATTCATCTTTTCCACGTTTTTCCAACTTTCCTCCTTCTCGTACACACTTTTTTTATGAATCCGAACCCACCTGACGTCACAAAACCGTCTAAAAGGCCATTTAAACCAATACCTCCCTTTTGTTTCTTTTCCTTATACATTCATTTTTTCCACGTTTTTGCACTCAAGACAACTTTCCTCCTTCGCGTACACACTGTTTTTATGATTCCGAACCCATCTGACTCACAAAATCGTCTAAAAGACCATTTAAACCAATACCTCCCTTTTGTTTCTTTTCCTTATACATTCATTTTTTCCACGTTTTTGCACTCAACACAACTTTCCTCCTTCGCGTACACACTTTTTTTATGAATCCGAACCCATCTGACTCACAAAATCGTCTAAAAGATCATTTAAACCAATACCTCCCTTTTGTTTCTTTTCCTTATACATTCATTTTTTCCACGTTTTTGCACTGAAAACAACTTTCCTCCTTCGCGTAGACACTGTTTTTATGATTCCGAACCCATCTGCATCACAAAATCTCCTAAAAGACCATTTAAACCAATACCTCCCTTTTGTTTCTTTTCAATATACATTCATTTTTTCCACGTTTTTGCACTCAAAACAACTTTCCTCCTTCGCGTACACACTGTTTTTAAGATTCCAAACCCATCTGACTCACAAAACTGTCTAAAAATCCATTTAAACCAATACCGCCCTTTTGTTTCTTTTCCTTATACATTCATTTTTTCCACGTTTTTGCACTCAAAACAACATTCCTCCTTCTTTTACACACTTTTCTGATGATTCCGAACCTACCTGACTCACAAAACCGTCTAAAAGGCCATTTAAACCAATACCGCCCTTTTTTTGCTTTTCCTTATACATTCATTTTTCTAAATGGTCTTTTAGACGATTTTGTGAGTCAGATGGGTTCGGAATCATAAAAACTGTGTATACGCGAAGGAGGAAAGTTGTTTTGAGTGCAAAAACGTGGAAAAAATTAATGTATAACGAAAAAAAACAAAAGGGCGGTATTGGTTTAAATGGCTTTTTAGACAGTTTTGTGAGTCAGATGGGTTCGGAATCATAAAAACAGTGTCTACGCGAAGGAGGAAAGTTGTTTTGAGTGCAAAAACGTGGAAAAAATGAATGTATAAGGAAAAGAAACAAAAGGGAGGTATTGGTTTAAATGGTCTTTTAGACGATTTTTTGAGTCAGATGGGTTCGGAATCATAAAAACAGTGTGTACGCGAAGGAGGAAAGTTGTCTTGAGTGCAAAAACGTGGAAAAAATGAATGTATAAGGAAAAGAAACAAAAGGGAGGCATTGGTTTAAATGGTCTTTTAGACGATTTTGTGAGTCAGATGGGTTTGGAATCTTAAAAACAGTGTGTACGCGAAGGAGGAAAGTTGTTTTGAGTGCCGAAACGTGGAAAAAATAAATGTATAAGGAAAAGAAACAAAAGGGCGGTATTGGTTTAAATGGCTTTTTAGACAGTTTTGTGAGTCAGGTAGGTTCGGAATCATAAAAACAGTGTGTACGCGAAGGAGGAAAGTTGTTTTGAGTGCAAAAACGTGGAAAAAATGAATGTATAAGGAAAAGAAACAAAAGGGTGGTATGGGTTTAAATGGTCTTTTAGACGATTTTGTGTGTCAGATGGGTTCGGAATCATAAAAACGGTGTGTACGCGAAGGACGAAAGTTGTCTTGAGTGCAAAAACGTAAGAAAAATGAATGTATAAGGAAAAGAAACAAATGGGCGGTATTGGTTTAAATGGCATTTTAGACGGTTTTGTGAGTCAGGTGGGTTCGGATTCATAAAAAAAGTGTGTACGAGAAGGAGGAAGGTTAGAAAAACGTGGAAAAAATGAATGTATAAGGAAAAGCAAAAAAAGGGCGGTAGTGGTTTAAATGGCCTTTTTAACGATTTTGTGAGTCAGATGGGTTCGGAATCATAAAAAAATTGCGTACGCGAAGGAGGAAAATTGTTTTGAGTGCAAAAACGTGGAAAAAATGAATGTATAAGGAAAAGAAACAAAAGGGCGGTATTGGTTTAAATGGCCTTTTAGACGGTTTTGTGAGTCAGGTAGGTTCGGAATCATCAGAAAAGTGTGTAAATCCGAACCCATCTGACTCACAAAATCGTTAAAAAGGCCATTTAAACCACTACCGCCCTTTTTTTGCTTTTCCTTATACATTCATTTTTTCCACGTTTTTCTAACCTTCCTCCTTCTCGTACACACTGTTTTTATGATTCCGAACCTATCTGACTCACAAAACTGTCTAAAAAGCCATTTAAACCAATACCGCCCTATTGTTTCTTTTCCTTATACATTTATTTTTTCCACGTTTCGGCACTCAAAACAACTTTCCTCCTTCGCGTACACACTGTTTTTAAGATTCCAAACCCATCTAACTCACAAAATCGTCTAAAAGACCATTTAAACCAATGCCTCCCTTTTGTTTCTTTTCCTTATACATTCATTTTTTCCACGTTTTTGCACTCAAGACAACTTTCCTCCTTCGCGTACACACTGTTTTTATAATTCCGAACCCATCTGACTCAAAAAATCGTCTAAAAGACCATTTAAACCAATACCTCCCTTTTGTTTCTTTTCCTTATACATTCATTTTTTCCACGTTTTTGCACTCAAAACAACTTTCCTCCTTCGCGTAGACACTGTTTTTATGATTCCGAACCCATCTGACTCACAAAATCGCCTAAAAGACCATTTAAACCAATACCTCCCTTTTCTTTCTTTTCCTTATACATTCATTTTTTAAACGTTTTTGCACTCAAAACAACTTTCCTCCTTCGCGTACACATTGTTTTTAAGATTCCAAACCCATCTGACTCACAAAACTGTCTAAAAAGCCATTTAAACCAATACCGCCCTTTTGTTTTTTTTCGTTATACATTAATTTTTTCCACGTTTTTGCACTCAAAACAATTTTCCTCCTTCTTTTACACACTTTTCTGATGATTCCGAAACTACCTGACTCACAAAACCGTCAAAAGGCCATTTAAACCAATACCGCCCTTTTGTTTCTTTTCCTTATACTTTCATTTTTTCCACGTTTTTCCAACTTTCCTCCTTCTCGTACACACTTTTTTTATGATTCCGAACCCACCTGACTCACAAAACCGTCTAAAAGACCATTTAAACCAATAATTCCCTTTTGTTTCTTTTCCTTATACATTCATTTTTTCCACGTTTTTGCACTCAAAACAACTTTCCTCCTTCGCGTACACACTTTTTTTATGATTCCGAACCCATCTGTCTCACAAAATCGTCTAAAAGACCATTTAAACCAATACCTCCCTTTTGTTTCTTTTCCTTATAGATTCATTTTTTCCACGTTTTTGCACTCAAAACAACTTTCCTCCTTCGCGTACACACTGTTTTTAAGATTCCAAACCCATCTGATTCACAAGATCGTTAAAAAGGCCTTTTAAACCAATACCGCTCTTTTGTTTCTTTTCCTTATACATTCATTTTTTCCACGTTTTTCCAACTTTCCTCCTTCTCGTACAAATTTTTTTTATGAATCCGAACCCACCTAACTCACAAAACCGTCTAAAAGGCCATTTAAACTAAAACCGCCCATTTGTTTCTTTTCCTTATACATTCATTTTTCTTACGTTTTTGCACTCAAGACAACTTTCGTCCTTCGCGTACACACCGTTTTTATGATTCCGAACCCATCTGACTCACAAAATCGTCTAAAAGACCATTTAAACCCATACCACCCTTTTGTTTCTTTTCCTTATACATTCATTTTTTCCACGTTTTTGCACTCAAAACAACATTCCTCCTTCTTTTACACACTTTTCTGATGATTCCGAACCTACCTGACTCACAAAACCGTCTAAAAGGCCATTTAAACCAATACCGCCCTTTTGTTTCTTTTCCTTATACATTCATTTTTTCCACGTTTTTCCAACTTTCCTCCTTCTCGTACACACTTTTTTTATGATTCCGAACCCACCTGACTAATAAAACCGTCTAAAAGACCATTTAAACCAATACCTCCCTTTTGTTTCTTTTCCTTATACATTCATTTTTTCCACGTTTTTGCACTCAAAACAACTTTCCTCCTTCGCGTAACACTGTTTTTAAGATTTCAAACCCATCTGACTCACAAAACTGTCTAAAAAGACATTTAAACCAATACCGCCCTTTTGTTTCTTTTCCTTACACATTCATTTTTTCCACGTTTTTGCACTCAAAACAATTTTCCTCCTTCGCGTACACAATTTTTTTATGATTCCGAACCCATCTGACTCACAAAATCGTTAAAAAGGCCATTTAAACCAATACCGCCCTTTTGTTTCTTTTCCTTATACATTCATTTTTTCCACGTTTTTCCAACTTTCCTCCTTCTCGTACACACTTTTTTTATGAATCCGAACCCACCTGACTCACAAAAGGCCATTTAAACCAATACCGCCCTTTTGTTTCTTTTCCTTATACATTCATTTTTTCCACGTTTTTGCACTCAAAACAACATTCCTCCTTCTTTTACACACTTTTCTGATGATTCCGAACCTACCTGACTCACAAAACCGTCTAAAAGGCCATTTAAACCAATACCGCCCTTTTGTTTCTTTTCCTTATACATTCATTTTTTCCACGTTTTTGCACTCAAAACAATTTTCCTCCTTCGCGTACGCAATTTTTTTATGATTCCGAACCCATCTGACTCACAAAATCGTTAAAAAGGCCATTTAAACCACTACCGCCCTTTTGTTTCTTTTCCTT
Source organism: Salticus scenicus (assembly GCA_963930645.1). NCBI lineage: Eukaryota > Metazoa > Arthropoda > Arachnida > Araneae > Salticidae > Salticus > Salticus scenicus. The sequence goes on along the minus strand of OZ005654.1, from coordinate 1,263,598 downwards.
ATACATTCATTTTTCCACGTTTTTGCACTCAAAACAACATTCCTCCTTCTTTTACACACTTTTCTGATGATTCCGAACCTACCTGACTCACAAAACCGTCAAAAGGCCATTTAAACCAATACCGCCCTTTTGTTAATTTTCCTTATACATTCATTTTTTCCACGTTTTTCCAACTTTCCTCATTCTCGTACACACTTTTTTTATGATTCCGAACCCACCTGACTCACAAAACCGTCTAAAAGACCATTTAAACCAATAATTCCCTTTTGTTTCTTTTCCTTACACATTCATTTTTTCCACGTTTTTGCACTCAAAACAACTTTCCTCCTTCGGGTACACACTTTTTTTATGATTCCGAACCCATCTGACTCACAAAATCGTCTAAAAGACCATTTAAACCCATACCACCCTTTTGTTTCTTTTCCTTATACATTCATTTTTTCCACGTTTTTGCACTCAAAACAACTTTCCACCTTCGCGTACACACTGTTTTTATGATTCCGAACCTACCTGACTCACAAAACTGTCTAAAAAGCCATTTAAACCAATACCGCCCTTTTGTTTCTTTTCCTTATACATTTATTTTTTCCACGTTTCGGCACTCAAAACAACTTTCCTCCTTCGCGTACACACTGTTTTTAAGATTCCAAACCCATCTGACTCACAAAATCGTCTAAAAGACCATTTAAACCAATGCCTCCCTTTTGTTTCTTTTCCTTATACATTCATTTTTTCCACGTTTTTGCACTCAAGACAACTTTCCTCCTTCGCGTACACACTGTTTTTATGATTCCGAACCCATCTGACTCAAAAAATCGTCTAAAAGACCATTTAAACCAATACCTCCCTTTTGTTTCTTTTCCTTATACATTCATTTTTTCCACGTTTTTGCACTCAAAACAACTTTCCTCCTTCGCGTAGACACTGTTTTTATGATTCCGAACCCATCTGACTCACAAAATCGCCTAAAAGACCATTTAAACCAATACCTCCCTTTTCTTTCTTTTCCTTATACATTCATTTTTTAAACGTTTTTGCACTCAAAACAACTTTCCTCCTTCGCGTACACACTGTTTTTAAGATTCCAAACCCATCTGACTCACAAAACTGTCTAAAAAGCCATTTAAACCAATACCGCCCTTTTGTTTTTTTTCGTTATACATTAATTTTTTCCACGTTTTTGCACTCAAAACAACTTTCCTCCTTCGCGTATACACAGTTTTTATGATTCCGAACCCATCTGACTCACAAAATCGTCTAAAAGACCATTTAAACCAATACCTCCCTTTTGTTTCTTTTCCTTATACATTCATTTTTTCCACGTTTTTGCACTCAAAACAACATTCCTCCTTCTTTTACACACTTTTCTGATGATTCCGAACCTACCTGACTCACAAAACCGTCAAAAGGCCATTTAACCAATACCGCCCTTTTGTTAATTTTCCTTATACATTCATTTTTTCCACGTTTTTCCAACTTTCCTCATTCTCGTACACACTTTTTTTATGATTCCGAACCCACCTGACTCACAAAACCGTCTAAAAGACCATTTAAACCAATAATTCCCTTTTGTTTCTTTTCCTTACACATTCATTTTTTCCACGTTTTTGCACTCAAAACAACTTTCCTCCTTCGGGTACACACTTTTTTTATGATTCCGAACCCATCTGTCTCACAAAATCGTCTAAAAGACCATTTAAACCAATACCTCCCTTTTGTTTCTTTTCCTTATAGATTCATTTTTTCCACGTTTTTGCACTCAAAACAACTTTTCTCCTTCGCGTACACACTGTTTTTAAGACTCCCAACCCATCTGACTCAAAAACTGTCTAAAAAGCCATTTAAACCAATACCGCCCTTTTGTTTCTTTTCCTTATACTTTCATTTTTTCCACGTTTTTGCACTCAAAACAATTTTCCTCCTTCGCGTACACACTGTTTTTAAGATTCCAAACCCATCTGATTCACAAAATCGTTAAAAAGGCCTTTTAAACCAATACCGCTCTTTTGTTTCTTTTCCTTATACATTCATTTTTTCCACGTTTTTCCAACTTTCCTCCTTCTCGTACACACTTTTTTCATGAATCCGAACCCACCTGACTCACAAAACCGTCTAAAAGGCCATTTAAACTAATACCGCCCATTTGTTTCTTTTCCTTATACATTCATTTTTCTTACGTTTTTGCACTCAAGACAACTTTCGTCCTTCGCGTACACACCGTTTTTATGATTCCGAACCCATCTGACTCACAAAATCGTCTAAAAGACCATTTAAACCCATACCACCCTTTGGTTTCTTTTCCTTATACATTCATTTTTTCCACGTTTTTGCACTCAAAACAACATTCCTCCTTCTTTTACACACTTTTCTGATGATTCCGAACCTACCTGACTCACAAAACCGTCTAAAAGGCCATTTAAACCAATACCGCCCTTTTGTTTCTTTTCCTTATACATTCATTTTTTCCACGTTTTTCCAACTTTCCTCCTTCTCGTACACACTTTTTTTATGATTCCGAACCCACCTGACTAATAAAACCGTCTAAAAGACCATTTAAACCAATACCTCCCTTTTGTTTCTTTTCCTTATACATTCATTTTTTCCACGTTTTTGCACTCAAAACAAGTTTCGTCCTTCGCGTACACACTTTTTTTATGATTCCGAACCCATCTGTCTCACAAAATCGTCTATAAGACCATTTAAACCAATAACTCCCTTTTGTTTCTTTTCCTTATACATTCATTTTTTCCACGTTTTTGCACTCAAAACAACTTTCCTCCTTCGCGTAACACTGTTTTTAAGATTCCGAACCCATCTGACTCACAAAATCGTTAAAAAGGCCATTTAAACCAATACCGCCCTTTTGTTTCTTTTCCTTATACATTCATTTTTTCCACGTTTTTCCAACTTTCCTCCTTCTCGTACACACTTTTTTTATGAATCCGAACCCACCTGACTCACAAAAGGCCATTTAAACCAATACCGCCCTTTTGTTTCTTTTCCTTATACATTCATTTTTTCCACGTTTTTCCAACTTTCCTCCTTCTCGTACACACTTTTTTTATGATTCCGAACCCACCTGACTCACAAAACCGTCAAAAGGCCATTTAAACCAATACCGCCCTTTTGTTCATTTTCCTTATACATTCATTTTTTCCACGTTTTTCCAACTTTCCTCATTCTCGTACACACTTTTTTTATGATTCCGAACCCACCTGACTCACAAAACCGTCTAAAAGACCATTTAAACCAATAATTCCCTTTTGTTTCTTTTCCTTACACATTCATTTTTTCCACGTTTTTGCACTCAAAACAACTTTCCTCCTTCGGGTACACACTTTTTTTATGATTCCGAACCCATCTGTCTCACAAAATCGTCTAAAAGACCATTTAAACCAATACCTCCCTTTTGTTTCTTTTCCTTATAGATTCATTTTTTCCAAATTTTTGCACTCAAAACAACTTTCCTCCTTCGCGTACACACTGTTTTTAAGATTCCAAACCCATCTGACTCACAAAACTGCCTAAAAAGCCATTTAAACCAATACCACCCTTTTGTTTCTTTTCCTTATACATTCAATTTTTTCCACGTTTTTGCAATCAAAAACACTTTCCTCCTTCGCGTACACAATTTTTTTACGATTCCGAACCCATCTGATTTACAAAATCGTTAAAAAGGCCATTTAAACCAATACCGCCCTTTTGTTTCTTTTCCTTATACATTCATTTTTTCCACGTTTTTCCAACTTTCCTCCTTCTCGTACACACTTTTTTTATGAATCCGAACCCACCTGACTCACAAAACCGTCTAAAAGGCCATTTAAACTAATACCGCCCATTTGTTTCTTTTCCTTATACATTCATTTTTCTTACGTTTTTGCACTCAAGACAACTTTCGTCCTTCGCGTACACACCGTTTTTATGATTCCGAACCCATCTGACTCACAAAATCGTCTAAAAGACCATTTAAACCCATACCACCCTTTTGTTTCTTTTCCTTATACATTCATTTTTTCCACGTTTTTGCACTCAAAACAACATTCCTCCTTCTCGTACACACTTTTTTTATGATTCCGAACCCACCTGACACATAAAATCGTTAAAAAGGCCATTTAAACCAATACCGCCCTTTTGTTTCTTTTCCTTATACATTCATTTTTTCCACGTTTTTGCACTCAAAACAACTTTCCTCCTTCGCGTAACACTGTTTTTAAGATTCCAAACCCATCTGACTCACAAAACTGTCTAAAAAGCTATTTAAACCAATACCGCCCTTTTGTTTCTTTTCCTTATACATTCATTTTTTCCACGTTTTTGCACTCAAAACAATTTTCCTCCTTCGCGTACACAATTTTTTTATGATTCCGAAACCACCTGACTCACAAAATCGTTAAAAAGGCCATTTAAACCAATACCGCCCTTTTGTTTCTTTTCCTTATACATTCATTTTTTCCACGTTTTTCCAACTTTCCTCCTTCTCGTACACACTTTTTTTATGAATCCGAACCCACCTGACTCACAAAAGGCCATTTAAACCAATACCGCCCATTTGTTTCTTTTCCTTATACATTCATTTTTCTTACGTTTTTGCACTCAAGACATCTTTCGTCCTTCGCGTACACACCGTTTTTATGATTCCGAACCCATCTGACTCACAAAATCGTCTAAAAGACCATTTAAACCCATACCACCCTTTTGTTTCTTTTCCTTATACATTCATTTTTTCCACGTTTTTGCACTCAAAACAACATTCCTCCTTCTTTTACACACTTTTCTGATGATTCCGAACCTACCTGACTCACAAAACCGTCTAAAAGGCCATTTAAACCAATAACGCCCTTTTGTTTCTTTTCCTTATACATTCATTTTTTTAAACGTTTTTCCAACTTTCCTCCTTCTCGTACACACTTTTTTTATGATTCCGAACCCACCTGACACATAAAACCGTCTAAAAGACCATTTAAACCAATACCTCCCTTTTGTTTCTTTTCCTTATACATTCATTTTTTCCACGTTTTTGCACTCAAAACAACTTTCCTCCTTCGCGTACACACTTTTTTTATGATTCCGAACCCATCTGATTCACAAAATCGTTAAAAAGGCCATTTAAACCAATACCGCCCTTTTGTTTCTTTTCCTTATACATTCATTTTTTCCACGTTTTTCCAACTTTCCTCCTTCTCGTACACACTTCTTTTATGAATCCGAACCCACCTGACTCACAAAACCGTCTAAAAGGCCATTTAAACTAATACCGCCCATTTGTTTCTTTTCCTTATACATTCATTTTTCTTACGTTTTTGCACTCAAGACAACTTTCGTCCTTCGCGTACACACCGTTTTTATGATTCCTAACCCATCTGACTCACAAAATCGTCTAAAAGACCATTTAAACCCATACCACCCTTTTGTTTCTTTTCCTTATACATTCATTTTTTCCACGTTTTTGCACTCAAAACAACATTCCTTCTTCTCGTACACACTTTTTTTATGATTCCGAACCCACCTGACACATAAAACCGTCTAAAAGACCATTTAAACCAATACCTCCCTTTTGTTTCTTTTCCTTATACATTCATTTTTTCCACGTTTTTGCACTTCGTCCTTCGCGTACACACTTTTTTTATGATTCCGAACCCATCTGTCTCACAAAATCGTCTATAAGACCATTTAAACCAATAACTCCCTTTTGTTTCTTTTCCTTATACATTCATTTTTTCCACGTTTTTGCACTCAAAACAACTTTCCTCCTTCGCGTAACACTATTTTTAAGATTCCAAACCCATCTGACTCACAAAACTGTCTAAAAAGCCATTTAAACCAATACCGCCCTTTTGTTTCTTTTCCTTATACATTCATTTTTTCCACGTTTTTGCACTCAAAACAATTTTCCTCCTTCGCGTACACAATTTTTTTATGATTCCGAAACCACCTGACTCACAAAATCGTTAAAAAGGCCATTTAAACCAATACCGCCCTTTTGTTTCTTTTCCTTATACATTCATTTTTTCCACGTTTTTCCAACTTTCCTCCTTCTCGTACACACTTTTTTTATGAATCCGAACCCACCTGACTCACAAAAGGCCATTTAAACCAATACCGCCCATTTGTTTCTTTTCCTTATACATTCATTTTTCTTACGTTTTTGCACTCAAGACAACTTTCGTCCTTCGCGTACACACCGTTTTTATGATTCCGAACCCATCTGACTCACAAAATCGTCTAAAAGACCATTTAAACCCATACCACCCTTTTGTTTCTTTTCCTTATACATTCATTTTTTCCACGTTTTTGCACTCAAAACAACATTCCTCCTTCTTTTACACACTTTTCTGATGATTCCGAACCTACCTGACTCACAAAACCGTCTAAAAAGCCATTTAAACCAATAACGCCCTTTTGTTTCTTTTCCTTATACATTCATTTTTTTAAACGTTTTTCCAACTTTCCTCCTTCTCGTACACACTTTTTTTATGATTCCGAACCCACCTGACACATAAAACCGTCTAAAAGACCATTTAAACCAATACCTCCCTTTTGTTTCTTTTCCTTATACATTCATTTTTTCCACGTTTTTGCACTCAAAACAACTTTCCTCCTTCGCGTACACACTTTTTTTATGATTCCGAACCCATCTGTCTTACAAAATCGTCTAAAAGACCATTTAAACCAATTCCGCCCTTTTTTTTTTTTCCTTATGCATTCATTTTTCTTACGTTTTTGCACTCAAGACAGCTTTCCTCCTTCGCGAACACACTGTTTTTATGATTTCGAACCCATCTGACTCACAAAATAAGACCATTTAAACCAATACCTCCCTTTTGTTTCTTTTCCTTATACATTCATTTTTTCCACGTTTTTGCACTCAAAACAACTTTCCTCCTTCGCGTACACACTGTTTTTATGATTCCGAACCTACCTGACTCACAAAACTGTCTAAAAAGCCATTTAAACCAATACCGCCCTTTTGTTTCTTTTCCTTATACATTTATTTTTTCCACGTTTCGGCACTCAAAACAACTTTCCTCCTTCGCGTACACACTGTTTTTAACATTCCAAACCCATCTGACTCACAAAATCGTCTAAAAGACCATTTAAACCAATGCCTCCCTTTTGTTTCTTTTCCTTATACATTCATTTTTTCCACGTTTTTGCACTCAAGACAACTTTCCTCCTTCGCGTACACACTGTTTTTATGATTCCGAACCCATCTGACTCAAAAAATCGTCTAAAAGACCATTTAAACCAATACCTCCCTTTTGTTTCTTTTCCTTATACATTCATTTTTTCCACGTTTTTCCAACTTTCCTCCTTCTCGTACAAATTTTTTTTATGAATCCGAACCCACCTAACTCACAAAACCGTCTAAAAGGCCATTTAAACTAAAACCGCCCATTTGTTTCTTTTCCTTATACATTCATTTTTCTTACGTTTTTGCACTCAAGACAACTTTCGTCCTTCGCGTACACACCGTTTTTATGATTCCGAACCCATCTGACTCACAAAATCGTCTAAAAGACCATTTAAACCCATACCACCCTTTTGTTTCTTTTCCTTATACATTCATTTTTTCCACGTTTTTGCACTCAAAACAACATTCCTCCTTCTTTTACACACTTTTCTGATGATTCCGAACCTACCTGACTCACAAAACCGTCTAAAAGGCCATTTAAACCAATACCGCCCTTTTGTTTCTTTTCCTTATACATTCATTTTTTCCACGTTTTTGCACTCAAAACAACTTTCCTCCTTCGCGTAACACTGTTTTTAAGATTTCAAACCCATCTGACTCACAAAACTGTCTAAAAAGACATTTAAACCAATACCGCCCTTTTGTTTCTTTTCCTTACACATTCATTTTTTCCACGTTTTTGCACTCAAAACAATTTTCCTCCTTCGCGTACACAATTTTTTTATGATTCCGAACCCATCTGACTCACAAAATCGTTAAAAAGGCCATTTAAACCAATACCGCCCTTTTGTTTCTTTTCCTTATACATTCATTTTTTCCACGTTTTTCCAACTTTCCTCCTTCTCGTACACACTTTTTTTATGAATCCGAACCCACCTGACTCACAAAAGGCCATTTAAACCAATACCGCCCTTTTGTTTCTTTTCCTTATACATTCATTTTTTCCACGTTTTTGCACTCAAAACAACATTCCTCCTTCTTTTACACACTTTTCTGATGATTCCGAACCTACCTGACTCACAAAACCGTCTAAAAGGCCATTTAAACCAATACCGCCCTTTTGTTTCTTTTCCTTATACATTCATTTTTTCCACGTTTTTGCACTCAAAACAATTTTCCTCCTTCGCGTACGCAATTTTTTTATGATTCCGAACCCATCTGACTCACAAAATCGTTAAAAAGGCCATTTAAACCACTACCGCCCTTTTGTTTCTTTTCCTTATACATTCATTTTTCCACGTTTTTGCACTCAAAACAACATTCCTCCTTCTTTTACACACTTTTCTGATGATTCCGAACCTACCTGACTCACAAAACCGTCAAAAGGCCATTTAAACCAATACCGCCCTTTTGTTAATTTTCCTTATACATTCATTTTTTCCACGTTTTTCCAACTTTCCTCATTCTCGTACACACTTTTTTTATGATTCCGAACCCACCTGACTCACAAAACCGTCTAAAAGACCATTTAAACCAATAATTCCCTTTTGTTTCTTTTCCTTACACATTCATTTTTTCCACGTTTTTGCACTCAAAACAACTTTCCTCCTTCGGGTACACACTTTTTTTATGATTCCGAACCCATCTGACTCACAAAATCGTCTAAAAGACCATTTAAACCCATACCACCCTTTTGTTTCTTTTCCTTATACATTCATTTTTTCCACGTTTTTGCACTCAAAACAACTTTCCACCTTCGCGTACACACTGTTTTTATGATTCCGAACCTACCTGACTCACAAAACTGTCTAAAAAGCCATTTAAACCAATACCGCCCTTTTGTTTCTTTTCCTTATACATTTATTTTTTCCACGTTTCGGCACTCAAAACAACTTTCCTCCTTCGCGTACACACTGTTTTTAAGATTCCAAACCCATCTGACTCACAAAATCGTCTAAAAGACCATTTAAACCAATGCCTCCCTTTTGTTTCTTTTCCTTATACATTCATTTTTTCCACGTTTTTGCACTCAAGACAACTTTCCTCCTTCGCGTACACACTGTTTTTATGATTCCGAACCCATCTGACTCAAAAAATCGTCTAAAAGACCATTTAAACCAATACCTCCCTTTTGTTTCTTTTCCTTATACATTCATTTTTTCCACGTTTTTGCACTCAAAACAACTTTCCTCCTTCGCGTAGACACTGTTTTTATGATTCCGAACCCATCTGACTCACAAAATCGCCTAAAAGACCATTTAAACCAATACCTCCCTTTTCTTTCTTTTCCTTATACATTCATTTTTTAAACGTTTTTGCACTCAAAACAACTTTCCTCCTTCGCGTACACACTGTTTTTAAGATTCCAAACCCATCTGACTCACAAAACTGTCTAAAAAGCCATTTAAACCAATACCGCCCTTTTGTTTTTTTTCGTTATACATTAATTTTTTCCACGTTTTTGCACTCAAAACAACTTTCCTCCTTCGCGTATACACAGTTTTTATGATTCCGAACCCATCTGACTCACAAAATCGTCTAAAAGACCATTTAAACCAATACCTCCCTTTTGTTTCTTTTCCTTATACATTCATTTTTTCCACGTTTTTGCACTCAAAACAACATTCCTCCTTCTTTTACACACTTTTCTGATGATTCCGAACCTACCTGACTCACAAAACCGTCAAAAGGCCATTTAACCAATACCGCCCTTTTGTTAATTTTCCTTATACATTCATTTTTTCCACGTTTTTCCAACTTTCCTCATTCTCGTACACACTTTTTTTATGATTCCGAACCCACCTGACTCACAAAACCGTCTAAAAGACCATTTAAACCAATAATTCCCTTTTGTTTCTTTTCCTTACACATTCATTTTTTCCACGTTTTTGCACTCAAAACAACTTTCCTCCTTCGGGTACACACTTTTTTTATGATTCCGAACCCATCTGTCTCACAAAATCGTCTAAAAGACCATTTAAACCAATACCTCCCTTTTGTTTCTTTTCCTTATAGATTCATTTTTTCCACGTTTTTGCACTCAAAACAACTTTTCTCCTTCGCGTACACACTGTTTTTAAGACTCCCAACCCATCTGACTCAAAAACTGTCTAAAAAGCCATTTAAACCAATACCGCCCTTTTGTTTCTTTTCCTTATACTTTCATTTTTTCCACGTTTTTGCACTCAAAACAATTTTCCTCCTTCGCGTACACACTGTTTTTAAGATTCCAAACCCATCTGATTCACAAAATCGTTAAAAAGGCCTTTTAAACCAATACCGCTCTTTTGTTTCTTTTCCTTATACATTCATTTTTTCCACGTTTTTCCAACTTTCCTCCTTCTCGTACACACTTTTTTCATGAATCCGAACCCACCTGACTCACAAAACCGTCTAAAAGGCCATTTAAACTAATACCGCCCATTTGTTTCTTTTCCTTATACATTCATTTTTCTTACGTTTTTGCACTCAAGACAACTTTCGTCCTTCGCGTACACACCGTTTTTATGATTCCGAACCCATCTGACTCACAAAATCGTCTAAAAGACCATTTAAACCCATACCACCCTTTGGTTTCTTTTCCTTATACATTCATTTTTTCCACGTTTTTGCACTCAAAACAACATTCCTCCTTCTTTTACACACTTTTCTGATGATTCCGAACCTACCTGACTCACAAAACCGTCTAAAAGGCCATTTAAACCAATACCGCCCTTTTGTTTCTTTTCCTTATACATTCATTTTTTCCACGTTTTTCCAACTTTCCTCCTTCTCGTACACACTTTTTTTATGATTCCGAACCCACCTGACTAATAAAACCGTCTAAAAGACCATTTAAACCAATACCTCCCTTTTGTTTCTTTTCCTTATACATTCATTTTTTCCACGTTTTTGCACTCAAAACAAGTTTCGTCCTTCGCGTACACACTTTTTTTATGATTCCGAACCCATCTGTCTCACAAAATCGTCTATAAGACCATTTAAACCAATAACTCCCTTTTGTTTCTTTTCCTTATACATTCATTTTTTCCACGTTTTTGCACTCAAAACAACTTTCCTCCTTCGCGTAACACTGTTTTTAAGATTCCGAACCCATCTGACTCACAAAATCGTTAAAAAGGCCATTTAAACCAATACCGCCCTTTTGTTTCTTTTCCTTATACATTCATTTTTTCCACGTTTTTCCAACTTTCCTCCTTCTCGTACACACTTTTTTTATGAATCCGAACCCACCTGACTCACAAAAGGCCATTTAAACCAATACCGCCCTTTTGTTTCTTTTCCTTATACATTCATTTTTTCCACGTTTTTCCAACTTTCCTCCTTCTCGTACACACTTTTTTTATGATTCCGAACCCACCTGACTCACAAAACCGTCAAAAGGCCATTTAAACCAATACCGCCCTTTTGTTCATTTTCCTTATACATTCATTTTTTCCACGTTTTTCCAACTTTCCTCATTCTCGTACACACTTTTTTTATGATTCCGAACCCACCTGACTCACAAAACCGTCTAAAAGACCATTTAAACCAATAATTCCCTTTTGTTTCTTTTCCTTACACATTCATTTTTTCCACGTTTTTGCACTCAAAACAACTTTCCTCCTTCGGGTACACACTTTTTTTATGATTCCGAACCCATCTGTCTCACAAAATCGTCTAAAAGACCATTTAAACCAATACCTCCCTTTTGTTTCTTTTCCTTATAGATTCATTTTTTCCAAATTTTTGCACTCAAAACAACTTTCCTCCTTCGCGTACACACTGTTTTTAAGATTCCAAACCCATCTGACTCACAAAACTGTCTAAAAAGCCATTTAAACCAATACCACCCTTTTGTTTCTTTTCCTTATACATTCAATTTTTTCCACGTTTTTGCAATCAAAAACACTTTCCTCCTTCGCGTACACAATTTTTTTACGATTCCGAACCCATCTGATTTACAAAATCGTTAAAAAGGCCATTTAAACCAATACCGCCCTTTTGTTTCTTTTCCTTATACATTCATTTTTTCCACGTTTTTCCAACTTTCCTCCTTCTCGTACACACTTTTTTTATGAATCCGAACCCACCTGACTCACAAAACCGTCTAAAAGGCCATTTAAACTAATACCGCCCATTTGTTTCTTTTCCTTATACATTCATTTTTCTTACGTTTTTGCACTCAAGACAACTTTCGTCCTTCGCGTACACACCGTTTTTATGATTCCGAACCCATCTGACTCACAAAATCGTCTAAAAGACCATTTAAACCCATACCACCCTTTTGTTTCTTTTCCTTATACATTCATTTTTTCCACGTTTTTGCACTCAAAACAACATTCCTCCTTCTCGTACACACTTTTTTTATGATTCCGAACCCACCTGACACATAAAATCGTTAAAAAGGCCATTTAAACCAATACCGCCCTTTTGTTTCTTTTCCTTATACATTCATTTTTTCCACGTTTTTGCACTCAAAACAACTTTCCTCCTTCGCGTAACACTGTTTTTAAGATTCCAAACCCATCTGACTCACAAAACTGTCTAAAAAGCTATTTAAACCAATACCGCCCTTTTGTTTCTTTTCCTTATACATTCATTTTTTCCACGTTTTTGCACTCAAAACAATTTTCCTCCTTCGCGTACACAATTTTTTTATGATTCCGAAACCACCTGACTCACAAAATCGTTAAAAAGGCCATTTAAACCAATACCGCCCTTTTGTTTCTTTTCCTTATACATTCATTTTTTCCACGTTTTTCCAACTTTCCTCCTTCTCGTACACACTTTTTTTATGAATCCGAACCCACCTGACTCACAAAAGGCCATTTAAACCAATACCGCCCATTTGTTTCTTTTCCTTATACATTCATTTTTCTTACGTTTTTGCACTCAAGACATCTTTCGTCCTTCGCGTACACACCGTTTTTATGATTCCGAACCCATCTGACTCACAAAATCGTCTAAAAGACCATTTAAACCCATACCACCCTTTTGTTTCTTTTCCTTATACATTCATTTTTTCCACGTTTTTGCACTCAAAACAACATTCCTCCTTCTTTTACACACTTTTCTGATGATTCCGAACCTACCTGACTCACAAAACCGTCTAAAAGGCCATTTAAACCAATAACGCCCTTTTGTTTCTTTTCCTTATACATTCATTTTTTTAAACGTTTTTCCAACTTTCCTCCTTCTCGTACACACTTTTTTTATGATTCCGAACCCACCTGACACATAAAACCGTCTAAAAGACCATTTAAACCAATACCTCCCTTTTGTTTCTTTTCCTTATACATTCATTTTTTCCACGTTTTTGCACTCAAAACAACTTTCCTCCTTCGCGTACACACTTTTTTTATGATTCCGAACCCATCTGATTCACAAAATCGTTAAAAAGGCCATTTAAACCAATACCGCCCTTTTGTTTCTTTTCCTTATACATTCATTTTTTCCACGTTTTTCCAACTTTCCTCCTTCTCGTACACACTTCTTTTATGAATCCGAACCCACCTGACTCACAAAACCGTCTAAAAGGCCATTTAAACTAATACCGCCCATTTGTTTCTTTTCCTTATACATTCATTTTTCTTACGTTTTTGCACTCAAGACAACTTTCGTCCTTCGCGTACACACCGTTTTTATGATTCCTAACCCATCTGACTCACAAAATCGTCTAAAAGACCATTTAAACCCATACCACCCTTTTGTTTCTTTTCCTTATACATTCATTTTTTCCACGTTTTTGCACTCAAAACAACATTCCTTCTTCTCGTACACACTTTTTTTATGATTCCGAACCCACCTGACACATAAAACCGTCTAAAAGACCATTTAAACCAATACCTCCCTTTTGTTTCTTTTCCTTATACATTCATTTTTTCCACGTTTTTGCACTTCGTCCTTCGCGTACACACTTTTTTTATGATTCCGAACCCATCTGTCTCACAAAATCGTCTATAAGACCATTTAAACCAATAACTCCCTTTTGTTTCTTTTCCTTATACATTCATTTTTTCCACGTTTTTGCACTCAAAACAACTTTCCTCCTTCGCGTAACACTATTTTTAAGATTCCAAACCCATCTGACTCACAAAACTGTCTAAAAAGCCATTTAAACCAATACCGCCCTTTTGTTTCTTTTCCTTATACATTCATTTTTTCCACGTTTTTGCACTCAAAACAATTTTCCTCCTTCGCGTACACAATTTTTTTATGATTCCGAAACCACCTGACTCACAAAATCGTTAAAAAGGCCATTTAAACCAATACCGCCCTTTTGTTTCTTTTCCTTATACATTCATTTTTTCCACGTTTTTCCAACTTTCCTCCTTCTCGTACACACTTTTTTTATGAATCCGAACCCACCTGACTCACAAAAGGCCATTTAAACCAATACCGCCCATTTGTTTCTTTTCCTTATACATTCATTTTTCTTACGTTTTTGCACTCAAGACAACTTTCGTCCTTCGCGTACACACCGTTTTTATGATTCCGAACCCATCTGACTCACAAAATCGTCTAAAAGACCATTTAAACCCATACCACCCTTTTGTTTCTTTTCCTTATACATTCATTTTTTCCACGTTTTTGCACTCAAAACAACATTCCTCCTTCTTTTACACACTTTTCTGATGATTCCGAACCTACCTGACTCACAAAACCGTCTAAAAAGCCATTTAAACCAATAACGCCCTTTTGTTTCTTTTCCTTATACATTCATTTTTTTAAACGTTTTTCCAACTTTCCTCCTTCTCGTACACACTTTTTTTATGATTCCGAACCCACCTGACACATAAAACCGTCTAAAAGACCATTTAAACCAATACCTCCCTTTTGTTTCTTTTCCTTATACATTCATTTTTTCCACGTTTTTGCACTCAAAACAACTTTCCTCCTTCGCGTACACACTTTTTTTATGATTCCGAACCCATCTGTCTTACAAAATCGTCTAAAAGACCATTTAAACCAATTCCGCCCTTTTTTTTTTTCCTTATGCATTCATTTTTCTTACGTTTTTGCACTCAAGACAGCTTTCCTCCTTCGCGAACACACTGTTTTTATGATTTCGAACCCATCTGACTCACAAAATAAGACCATTTAAACCAATACCTCCCTTTTGTTTCTTTTCCTTATACATTCATTTTTTCCACGTTTTTGCACTCAAAACAACTTTCCTCCTTCGCGTACACACTGTTTTTATGATTCCGAACCTACCTGACTCACAAAACTGTCTAAAAAGCCATTTAAACCAATACCGCCCTTTTGTTTCTTTTCCTTATACATTTATTTTTTCCACGTTTCGGCACTCAAAACAACTTTCCTCCTTCGCGTACACACTGTTTTTAACATTCCAAACCCATCTGACTCACAAAATCGTCTAAAAGACCATTTAAACCAATGCCTCCCTTTTGTTTCTTTTCCTTATACATTCATTTTTTCCACGTTTTTGCACTCAAGACAACTTTCCTCCTTCGCGTACACACTGTTTTTATGATTCCGAACCCATCTGACTCAAAAAATCGTCTAAAAGACCATTTAAACCAATACCTCCCTTTTGTTTCTTTTCCTTATACATTCATTTTTTCCACGTTTTTGCACTCAAAACAACTTTCCTCCTTCGCGTAGACACTGTTTTTATGATTCCGAACCCATCTGACACAAAATCGCCTAAAAGACCATTTAAACCAATACCTCCCTTTTCTTTCTTTTCCTTATACATTCATTTTTTAAACGTTTTTGCACTCAAAACAACTTTCCTCCTTCGCGTACACACTGTTTTTAAGATTCCAAACCCATCTGACTCACAAAACTGTCTAAAAAGCCATTTAAACCAATACCGCCCTTTTGTTTTTTTTCGTTATACATTAATTTTTTCCACGTTTTTGCACTCAAAACAACTTTCCTCCTTCGCGTATACACAGTTTTTATGATTCCGAACCCATCTGACTCACAAAATCGTCTAAAAGACCATTTAAACCAATACCTCCCTTTTGTTTCTTTTCCTTATACATTCATTTTTTCCACGTTTTTGCACTCAAAACAACATTCCTCCTTCTTTTACACACTTTTCTGATGATTCCGAAACTGCCTGACTCACAAAACCGTCAAAAGGCCATTTAAACCAATACCGCCCTTTTGTTTCTTTTCCTTATACATTCATTTTTTCCACGTTTTTCCAACTTTCCTCCTTCTCGTACACACTTTTTTTATGATTCCGAACCCACCTGACTCACAAAACCGTCTAAAAGACCATTTAAACCAATACCTCCCTTTTGTTTCTTTTCCTTATACATTCATTTTTTCCACGTTTTTGCACTCAAAACAACTTTCCTCCTTCGCGTACACACTTTTTTTATGATTCCGAACCCATCTGATTCACAAAATCGTTAAAAAGGCCATTTAAACCAATACCGCCCTTTTGTTTCTTTTCCTTATACATTCATTTTTTCCACGTTTTTCCAACTTTCCTCCTTCTCGTACACACTTTTTTTATGAATCCGAACCCACCTGACTCACAAAACCGTCTAAAAGGCCATTTAAACTAATACCGCCCATTTGTTTCTTTTCCTTATACATTCATTTTTCTTACGTTTTTGCACTCAAGACAACTTTCGTCCTTCGCGTACACACCGTTTTTATGATTCCGAACCCATCTGACTCACAAAATCGTCTAAAAGACCATTTAAACCCATACCACCCTTTTGTTTCTTTTCCTTATACATTCATTTTTTCCACGTTTTTGCACTCAAAACAACATTCCTTCTTCTCGTACACACTTTTTTTATGATTCCGAACCCACCTGACACATAAAACCGTCTAAAAGACCATTTAAACCAATACCTCCCTTTTGTTTCTTTTCCTTATACATTCATTTTTTCCACGTTTTTGCACTTCGTCCTTCGCGTACACACTTTTTTTATGATTCCGAACCCATCTGTCTCACAAAATCGTCTATAAGACCATTTAAACCAATAACTCCCTTTTGTTTCTTTTCCTTATACATTCATTTTTTCCACGTTTTTGCACTCAAAACAACTTTCCTCCTTCGCGTAACACTGTTTTTAAGATTCCAAACCCATCTGACTCACAAAACTGTCTAAAAAGCCATTTAAACCAATACCGCCCTTTTGTTTCTTTTCCTTATACATTCATTTTTTCCACGTTTTTGCACTCAAAACAATTTTCCTCCTTCGCGTACACAATTTTCTTATGATTCCGAAACCACCTGACTCACAAAATCGTTAAAAAGGCCATTTAAACCAATACCGCCCTTTTGTTTCTTTTCCTTATACATTCATTTTTTCCACGTTTTTCCAACTTTCCTCCTTCTCGTACACACTTTTTTTATGAATCCGAACCCACCTGACTCACAAAAGGCCATTTAAACCAATACCGCCCATTTGTTTCTTTTCCTTATACATTCATTTTTCTTACGTTTTTGCACTCAAGACAACTTTCGTCCTTCGCGTACACACCGTTTTTATGATTCCGAACCCATCTGACTCACAAAATCGTCTAAAAGACCATTTAAACCCATACCACCCTTTTGTTTCTTTTCCTTATACATTCATTTTTTCCACGTTTTTGCACTCAAAACAACATTCCTCCTTCTTTTACACACTTTTCTGATGATTCCGAACCTACCTGACTCACAAAACCGTCTAAAAAGCCATTTAAACCAATAACGCCCTTTTGTTTCTTTTCCTTATACATTCATTTTTTTAAACGTTTTTCCAACTTTCCTCCTTCTCGTACACACTTTTTTTATGATTCCGAACCCACCTGACACATAAAACCGTCTAAAAGACCATTTAAACCAATACCTCCCTTTTGTTTCTTTTCCTTATACATTCATTTTTTCCACGTTTTTGCACTCAAAACAACTTTCCTCCTTCGCGTACACACTTTTTTTATGATTCCGAACCCATCTGTCTTACAAAATCGTCTAAAAGACCATTTAAACCAATTCCGCCCTTTTTTTTTTTTCCTTATGCATTCATTTTTCTTACGTTTTTGCACTCAAGACAGCTTTCCTCCTTCGCGAACACACTGTTTTTATGATTTCGAACCCATCTGACTCACAAAATAAGACCATTTAAACCAATACCTCCCTTTTGTTTCTTTTCCTTATACATTCATTTTTTCCACGTTTTTGCACTCAAAACAACTTTCCTCCTTCGCGTACACACTGTTTTTATGATTCCGAACCTACCTGACTCACAAAACTGTCTAAAAAGCCATTTAAACCAATACCGCCCTTTTGTTTCTTTTCCTTATACATTTATTTTTTCCACGTTTCGGCACTCAAAACAACTTTCCTCCTTCGCGTACACACTGTTTTTAACATTCCAAACCCATCTGACTCACAAAATCGTCTAAAAGACCATTTAAACCAATGCCTCCCTTTTGTTTCTTTTCCTTATACATTCATTTTTTCCACGTTTTTGCACTCAAGACAACTTTCCTCCTTCGCGTACACACTGTTTTTATGATTCCGAACCCATCTGACTCAAAAAATCGTCTAAAAGACCATTTAAACCAATACCTCCCTTTTGTTTCTTTTCCTTATACATTCATTTTTTCCACGTTTTTGCACTCAAAACAACTTTCCTCCTTCGCGTAGACACTGTTTTTATGATTCCGAACCCATCTGACACAAAATCGCCTAAAAGACCATTTAAACCAATACCTCCCTTTTCTTTCTTTTCCTTATACATTCATTTTTTAAACGTTTTTGCACTCAAAACAACTTTCCTCCTTCGCGTACACACTGTTTTTAAGATTCCAAACCCATCTGACTCACAAAACTGTCTAAAAAGCCATTTAAACCAATACCGCCCTTTTGTTTTTTTTCGTTATACATTAATTTTTTCCACGTTTTTGCACTCAAAACAACTTTCCTCCTTCGCGTATACACAGTTTTTATGATTCCGAACCCATCTGACTCACAAAATCGTCTAAAAGACCATTTAAACCAATACCTCCCTTTTGTTTCTTTTCCTTATACATTCATTTTTTCCACGTTTTTGCACTCAAAACAACATTCCTCCTTCTTTTACACACTTTTCTGATGATTCCGAAACTGCCTGACTCACAAAACCGTCAAAAGGCCATTTAAACCAATACCGCCCTTTTGTTTCTTTTCCTTATACATTCATTTTTTCCACGTTTTTCCAACTTTCCTCCTTCTCGTACACACTTTTTTTATGATTCCGAACCCACCTGACTCACAAAACCGTCTAAAAGACCATTTAAACCAATACCTCCCTTTTGTTTCTTTTCCTTATACATTCATTTTTTCCACGTTTTTGCACTCAAAACAACTTTCCTCCTTCGCGTACACACTTTTTTTATGATTCCGAACCCATCTGATTCACAAAATCGTTAAAAAGGCCATTTAAACCAATACCGCCCTTTTGTTTCTTTTCCTTATACATTCATTTTTTCCACGTTTTTCCAACTTTCCTCCTTCTCGTACACACTTTTTTTATGAATCCGAACCCACCTGACTCACAAAACCGTCTAAAAGGCCATTTAAACTAATACCGCCCATTTGTTTCTTTTCCTTATACATTCATTTTTCTTACGTTTTTGCACTCAAGACAACTTTCGTCCTTCGCGTACACACCGTTTTTATGATTCCGAACCCATCTGACTCACAAAATCGTCTAAAAGACCATTTAAACCCATACCACCCTTTTGTTTCTTTTCCTTATACATTCATTTTTTCCACGTTTTTGCACTCAAAACAACATTCCTTCTTCTCGTACACACTTTTTTTATGATTCCGAACCCACCTGACACATAAAACCGTCTAAAAGACCATTTAAACCAATACCTCCCTTTTGTTTCTTTTCCTTATACATTCATTTTTTCCACGTTTTTGCACTTCGTCCTTCGCGTACACACTTTTTTTATGATTCCGAACCCATCTGTCTCACAAAATCGTCTATAAGACCATTTAAACCAATAACTCCCTTTTGTTTCTTTTCCTTATACATTCATTTTTTCCACGTTTTTGCACTCAAAACAACTTTCCTCCTTCGCGTAACACTGTTTTTAAGATTCCAAACCCATCTGACTCACAAAACTGTCTAAAAAGCCATTTAAACCAATACCGCCCTTTTGTTTCTTTTCCTTATACATTCATTTTTTCCACGTTTTTGCACTCAAAACAATTTTCCTCCTTCGCGTACACAATTTTCTTATGATTCCGAAACCACCTGACTCACAAAATCGTTAAAAAGGCCATTTAAACCAATACCGCCCTTTTGTTTCTTTTCCTTATACATTCATTTTTTCCACGTTTTTCCAACTTTCCTCCTTCTCGTACACACTTTTTTTATGAATCCGAACCCACCTGACTCACAAAAGGCCATTTAAACCAATACCGCCCATTTGTTTCTTTTCCTTATACATTCATTTTTCTTACGTTTTTGCACTCAAGACAACTTTCGTCCTTCGCGTACACACCGTTTTTATGATTCCGAACCCATCTGACTCACAAAATCGTCTAAAAGACCATTTAAACCCATACCACCCTTTTGTTTCTTTTCCTTATACATTCATTTTTTCCACGTTTTTGCACTCAAAACAACATTCCTCCTTCTTTTACACACTTTTCTGATGATTCCGAACCTACCTGACTCACAAAACCGTCTAAAAAGCCATTTAAACCAATAACGCCCTTTTGTTTCTTTTCCTTATACATTCATTTTTTTAAACGTTTTTCCAACTTTCCTCCTTCTCGTACACACTTTTTTTATGATTCCGAACCCACCTGACACATAAAACCGTCTAAAAGACCATTTAAACCAATACCTCCCTTTTGTTTCTTTTCCTTATACATTCATTTTTTCCACGTTTTTGCACTCAAAACAACTTTCCTCCTTCGCGTACACACTTTTTTTATGATTCCGAACCCATCTGTCTTACAAAATCGTCTAAAAGACCATTTAAACCAATTCCGCCCTTTTTTTTTTTTCCTTATGCATTCATTTTTCTTACGTTTTTGCACTCAAGACAGCTTTCCTCCTTCGCGAACACACTGTTTTTATGATTTCGAACCCATCTGACTCACAAAATAAGACCATTTAAACCAATACCTCCCTTTTGTTTCTTTTCCTTATACATTCATTTTTTCCACGTTTTTGCACTCAAAACAACTTTCCTCCTTCGCGTACACACTGTTTTTATGATTCCGAACCTACCTGACTCACAAAACTGTCTAAAAAGCCATTTAAACCAATACCGCCCTTTTGTTTCTTTTCCTTATACATTTATTTTTTCCACGTTTCGGCACTCAAAACAACTTTCCTCCTTCGCGTACACACTGTTTTTAACATTCCAAACCCATCTGACTCACAAAATCGTCTAAAAGACCATTTAAACCAATGCCTCCCTTTTGTTTCTTTTCCTTATACATTCATTTTTTCCACGTTTTTGCACTCAAGACAACTTTCCTCCTTCGCGTACACACTGTTTTTATGATTCCGAACCCATCTGACTCAAAAAATCGTCTAAAAGACCATTTAAACCAATACCTCCCTTTTGTTTCTTTTCCTTATACATTCATTTTTTCCACGTTTTTGCACTCAAAACAACTTTCCTCCTTCGCGTAGACACTGTTTTTATGATTCCGAACCCATCTGACACAAAATCGCCTAAAAGACCATTTAAACCAATACCTCCCTTTTCTTTCTTTTCCTTATACATTCATTTTTTAAACGTTTTTGCACTCAAAACAACTTTCCTCCTTCGCGTACACACTGTTTTTAAGATTCCAAACCCATCTGACTCACAAAACTGTCTAAAAAGCCATTTAAACCAATACCGCCCTTTTGTTTTTTTTCGTTATACATTAATTTTTTCCACGTTTTTGCACTCAAAACAACTTTCCTCCTTCGCGTATACACAGTTTTTATGATTCCGAACCCATCTGACTCACAAAATCGTCTAAAAGACCATTTAAACCAATACCTCCCTTTTGTTTCTTTTCCTTATACATTCATTTTTTCCACGTTTTTGCACTCAAAACAACATTCCTCCTTCTTTTACACACTTTTCTGATGATTCCGAACCTACCTGACTCACAAAACCGTCAAAAGGCCATTTAAACCAATACCGCCCTTTTGTTTCTTTTCCTTATACATTCATTTTTTCCACGTTTTTCCAACTTTCCTCCTTCTCGTACACACTTTTTTTATGATTCCGAACCCACCTGACTCACAAAACCGTCTAAAAGACCATTTAAACCAATACCTCCCTTTTGTTTCTTTTCCTTATACATTCATTTTTTCCACGTTTTTGCACTCAAAACAACTTTCCTCCTTCGCGTACACACTTTTTTTATGATTCCGAACCCATCTGATTCACAAAATCGTTAAAAAGGCCATTTAAACCAATACCGCCCTTTTGTTTCTTTTCCTTATACATTCATTTTTTCCACGTTTTTCCAACTTTCACCTTCTCGTACACACTTTTTTTATGAATCCGAACCCACCTGACTCACAAAACCGTCTAAAAGGCCATTTAAACTAATACCGCCCATTTGTTTCTTTTCCTTATACATTCATTTTTCTTACGTTTTTGCACTCAAGACAACTTTCGTCCTTCGCGTACACACCGTTTTTATGATTCCGAACCCATCTGACTCACAAAATCGTCTAAAAGACCATTTAAACCCATACCACCCTTTTGTTTCTTTTCCTTATACATTCATTTTTTCCACGTTTTTGCACTCAAAACAACATTCCTTCTTCTCGTACACACTTTTTTTATGATTCCGAACCCACCTGACACATAAAACCGTCTAAAAGACCATTTAAACCAATACCTCCCTTTTGTTTCTTTTCCTTATACATTCATTTTTTCCACGTTTTTGCACTTCGTCCTTCGCGTACACACTTTTTTTATGATTCCGAACCCATCTGTCTCACAAAATCGTCTATAAGACCATTTAAACCAATAACTCCCTTTTGTTTCTTTTCCTTATACATTCATTTTTTCCACGTTTTTGCACTCAAAACAACTTTCCTCCTTCGCGTAACACTGTTTTTAAGATTCCAAACCCATCTGACTCACAAAACTGTCTAAAAAGCCATTTAAACCAATACCGCCCTTTTGTTTCTTTTCCTTATACATTCATTTTTCCCACGTTTTTGCACTCAAAACAATTTTCCTCCTTCGCGTACACAATTTTCTTATGATTCCGAAACCACCTGACTCACAAAATCGTTAAAAAGGCCATTTAAACCAATACCGCCCTTTTGTTTCTTTTCCTTATACATTCATTTTTTCCACGTTTTTCCAACTTTCCTCCTTCTCGTACACACTTTTTTTATGAATCCGAACCCACCTGACTCACAAAAGGCCATTTAAACCAATACCGCCCATTTGTTTCTTTTCCTTATACATTCATTTTTCTTACGTTTTTGCACTCAAGACAACTTTCGTCCTTCGCGTACACACCGTTTTTATGATTCCGAACCCATCTGACTCACAAAATCGTCTAAAAGTCCATTTAAACCCATACCACCCTTTTGTTTCTTTTCCTTATACATTCATTTTTTCCACGTTTTTGCACTCAAAACAACATTCCTCCTTCTTTTACACACTTTTCTGATGATTCCGAACCTACCTGACTCACAAAACCGTCTAAAAAGCCATTTAAACCAATAACGCCCTTTTGTTTCTTTTCCTTATACATTCATTTTTTTAAACGTTTTTCCAACTTTCCTCCTTCTCGTACACACTTTTTTTATGATTCCGAACCCACCTGACACATAAAACCGTCTAAAAGACCATTTAAACCAATACCTCCCTTTTGTTTCTTTTCCTTATACATTCATTTTTTCCACGTTTTTGCACTCAAAACAACTTTCCTCCTTCGCGTACACACTTTTTTTATGATTCCGAACCCATCTGTCTTACAAAATCGTCTAAAAGACCATTTAAACAAATTCCGCCCTTTTTTTTTTTTCCTTATGCATTCATTTTTCTTACGTTTTTGCACTCAAGACAGCTTTCCTCCTTCGCGAACACACTGTTTTTATGATTTCGAACCCATCTGACTCACAAAATAAGACCATTTAAACCAATACCTCCCTTTTGTTTCTTTTCCTTATACATTCATTTTTTCCACGTTTTTGCACTCAAAACAACTTTCCTCCTTCGCGTACACACTGTTTTTATGATTCCGAACCTACCTGACTCACAAAACTGTCTAAAAAGCCATTTAAACCAATACCGCCCTTTTGTTTCTTTTCCTTATACATTTATTTTTTCCACGTTTCGGCACTCAAAACAACTTTCCTCCTTCGCGTACACACTGTTTTTAACATCCCAAACCCATCTGACTCACAAAATCGTCTAAAAGACCATTTAAACCAATGCCTCCCTTTTGTTTCTTTTCCTTATACATTCATTTTTTCCACGTTTTTGCACTCAAGACAACTTTCCTCCTTCGCGTACACACTGTTTTTATGATTCCGAACCCATCTGACTCAAAAAATCGTCTAAAAGACCATTTAAACCAATACCTCCCTTTTGTTTCTTTTCCTTATACATTCATTTTTTCCACGTTTTTGCACTCAAAACAACTTTCCTCCTTCGCGTAGACACTGTTTTTATGATTCCGAACCCATCTGACACAAAATCGCCTAAAAGACCATTTAAACCAATACCTCCCTTTTCTTTCTTTTCCTTATACATTCATTTTTTAAACGTTTTTGCACTCAAAACAACTTTCCTCCTTCGCGTACACACTGTTTTTAAGATTCCAAACCCATCTGACTCACAAAACTGTCTAAAAAGCCATTTAAACCAATACCGCCCTTTTGTTTTTTTTCGTTATACATTAATTTTTTCCACGTTTTTGCACTCAAAACAACTTTCCTCCTTCGCGTATACACAGTTTTTATGATTCCGAACCCATCTGACTCACAAAATCGTCTAAAAGACCATTTAAACCAATACCTCCCTTTTGTTTCTTTTCCTTATACATTCATTTTTTCCACGTTTTTGCACTCAAAACAACATTCCTCCTTCTTTTACACACTTTTCTGATGATTCCGAACCTACCTGACTCACAAAACCGTCAAAAGGCCATTTAAACCAATACCGCCCTTTTGTTTCTTTTCCTTATACATTCATTTTTTCCACGTTTTTCCAACTTTCCTCCTTCTCGTACACACTTTTTTTATGATTCCGAACCCACCTGACTCACAAAACCGTCTAAAAGACCATTTAAACCAATACCTCCCTTTTGTTTCTTTTCCTTATACATTCATTTTTTCCACGTTTTTGCACTCAAAACAACTTTCCTCCTTCGCGTACACACTTTTTTTATGATTCCGAACCCATCTGATTCACAAAATCGTTAAAAAGGCCATTTAAACCAATACCGCCCTTTTGTTTCTTTTCCTTATACATTCATTTTTTCCACGTTTTTCCAACTTTCCTCCTTCTCGTACACACTTTTTTTATGAATCCGAACCCACCTGACTCACAAAACCGTCTAAAAGGCCATTTAAACTAATACCGCCCATTTGTTTCTTTTCCTTATACATTCATTTTTCTTACGTTTTTGCACTCAAGACAACTTTCGTCCTTCGCGTACACACCGTTTTTATGATTCCGAACCCATCTGACTCACAAAATCGTCTAAAAGACCATTTAAACCCATACCACCCTTTTGTTTCTTTTCCTTATACATTCATTTTTTCCACGTTTTTGCACTCAAAACAACATTCCTTCTTCTCGTACACACTTTTTTTATGATTCCGAACCCACCTGACACATAAAACCGTCTAAAAGACCATTTAAACCAATACCTCCCTTTTGTTTCTTTTCCTTATACATTCATTTTTTCCACGTTTTTGCACTTCGTCCTTCGCGTACACACTTTTTTTATGATTCCGAACCCATCTGTCTCACAAAATCGTCTATAAGACCATTTAAACCAATAACTCCCTTTTGTTTCTTTTCCTTATACATTCATTTTTTCCACGTTTTTGCACTCAAAACAACTTTCCTCCTTCGCGTAACACTGTTTTTAAGATTCCAAACCCATCTGACTCACAAAACTGTCTAAAAAGCCATTTAAACCAATACCGCCCTTTTGTTTCTTTTCCTTATACATTCATTTTTTCCACGTTTTTGCACTCAAAACAATTTTCCTCCTTCGCGTACACAATTTTTTTATGATTCCGAAACCACCTGACTCACAAAATCGTTAAAAAGGCCATTTAAACCAATACCGCCCTTTTGTTTCTTTTCCTTATACATTCATTTTTTCCACGTTTTTCCAACTTTCCTCCTTCTCGTACACACTTTTTTTATGAATCCGAACCCACCTGACTCACAAAAGGCCATTTAAACCAATACCGCCCATTTGTTTCTTTTCCTTATACATTCATTTTTCTTACGTTTTTGCACTCAAGACAACTTTCGTCCTTCGCGTACACACCGTTTTTATGATTCCGAACCCATCTGACTCACAAAATCGTCTAAAAGACCATTTAAACCCATACCACCCTTTTGTTTCTTTTCCTTATACATTCATTTTTTCCACGTTTTTGCACTCAAAACAACATTCCTCCTTCTTTTACACACTTTTCTGATGATTCCGAACCTACCTGACTTACAAAACAGTCTAAAAAGCCATTTAAACCCATACCACCCTTTTGTTTCTTTTCCTTATACATTCATTTTTTCCACGTTTTTGCACTCAAAACAACTTTCCACCTTCGCGTACACACTGTTTTTATGATTCCGAACCTACCTGACTCACAAAACTGTCTAAAAAGCCATTTAAACCAATACCGCCCTTTTGTTTCTTTTCCTTATACATTTATTTTTTCCACGTTTCGGCACTCAAAACAACTTTCCTCCTTCGCGTACACACTGTTTTTAAGATTCCAAACCCATCTGACTCACAAAATCGTCTAAAAGACCATTTAAACCAATGCCTCCCTTTTGTTTCTTTTCCTTATACATTCATTTTTTCCACGTTTTTGCACTCAAGACAACTTTCCTCCTTCGCGTACACACTGTTTTTATGATTCCGAACCCATCTGACTCAAAAAATCGTCTAAAAGACCATTTAAACCAATACCTCCCTTTTGTTTCTTTTCCTTATACATTCATTTTTTCCACGTTTTTGCACTCAAAACAACTTTCCTCCTTCGCGTAGACACTGTTTTTATGATTCCGAACCCATCTGACTCACAAAATCGCCTAAAAGACCATTTAAACCAATACCTCCCTTTTCTTTCTTTTCCTTATACATTCATTTTTTAAACGTTTTTGCACTCAAAACAACTTTCCTCCTTCGCGTACACACTGTTTTTAAGATTCCAAACCCATCTGACTCACAAAACTGTCTAAAAAGCCATTTAAACCAATACCGCCCTTTTGTTTTTTTTCGTTATACATTAATTTTTTCCACGTTTTTGCACTCAAAACAACTTTCCTCCTTCGCGTATACACAGTTTTTATGATTCCGAACCCATCTGACTCACAAAATCGTCTAAAAGACCATTTAAACCAATACCTCCCTTTTGTTTCTTTTCCTTATACATTCATTTTTTCCACGTTTTTGCACTCAAAACAACATTCCTCCTTCTTTTACACACTTTTCTGATGATTCCGAACCTACCTGACTCACAAAACCGTCAAAAGGCCATTTAACCAATACCGCCCTTTTGTTAATTTTCCTTATACATTCATTTTTTCCACGTTTTTCCAACTTTCCTCATTCTCGTACACACTTTTTTTATGATTCCGAACCCACCTGACTCACAAAACCGTCTAAAAGACCATTTAAACCAATAATTCCCTTTTGTTTCTTTTCCTTACACATTCATTTTTTCCACGTTTTTGCACTCAAAACAACTTTCCTCCTTCGGGTACACACTTTTTTTATGATTCCGAACCCATCTGTCTCACAAAATCGTCTAAAAGACCATTTAAACCAATACCTCCCTTTTCTTTCTTTTCCTTATAGATTCATTTTTTCCAAATTTTTGCACTCAAAACAACTTTCCTCCTTCGCGTACACACTGTTTTTAAGATTCCAAACCCATCTGACTCACAAAACTGTCTAAAAAGCCATTTAAACCAATACCACCCTTTTGTTTCTTTTCCTTATACATTCAATTTTTTCCACGTTTTTGCACTCAAAAACACTTTCCTCCGCGTACACACTTTTTTTATGATTCCGAACCCATCTGTCTCACAAAATCGTCTAAAAGACCATTTAAACCAATACCTCCCTTTTGTTTCTTTTCCTTATAGATTCATTTTTTCCACGTTTTTGCACTCAAAACAACTTTTCTCCTTCGCGTACACACTGTTTTTAAGACTCCCAACCCATCTGACTCACAAAACTGTCTAAAAAGCCATTTAAACCAATACCGCCCTTTTGTTTCTTTTCCTTATACATTCATTTTTTCCACGTTTTTCCAACTTTCCTCCTTCTCGTACACACTTTTTTTATGATTCCGAACCCACCTGACTAATAAAACCGTCTAAAAGACCATTTAAACCAATACCTCCCTTTTGTTTCTTTTCCTTATACATTCATTTTTTCCACGTTTTTGCACTCAAAACAAGTTTCGTCCTTCGCGTACACACTTTTTTTATGATTCCGAACCCATCTGTCTCACAAAATCGTCTATAAGACCATTTAAACCAATAACTCCCTTTTGTTTCTTTTCCTTATACATTCATTTTTTCCACGTTTTTGCACTCAAAACAACTTTCCTCCTTCGCGTAACACTGTTTTTAAGATTCCGAACCCATCTGACTCACAAAATCGTTAAAAAGGCCATTTAAACCAATACCGCCCTTTTGTTTCTTTTCCTTATACATTCATTTTTTCCACGTTTTTCCAACTTTCCTCCTTCTCGTACACACTTTTTTTATGAATCCGAACCCACCTGACTCACAAAAGGCCATTTAAACCAATACCGCCCTTTTGTTTCTTTTCCTTATACATTCATTTTTTCCACGTTTTTCCAACTTTCCTCCTTCTCGTACACACTTTTTTTATGATTCCGAACCCACCTGACTCACAAAACCGTCAAAAGGCCATTTAAACCAATACCGCCCTTTTGTTCATTTTCCTTATACATTCATTTTTTCCACGTTTTTCCAACTTTCCTCATTCTCGTACACACTTTTTTTATGATTCCGAACCCACCTGACTCACAAAACCGTCTAAAAGACCATTTAAACCAATAATTCCCTTTTGTTTCTTTTCCGTACACATTCATTTTTTCCACGTTTTTGCACTCAAAACAACTTTCCTCCTTCGGGTACACACTTTTTTTATGATTCCGAACCCATCTGTCTCACAAAATCGTCTAAAAGACCATTTAAACCAATACCTCCCTTTTGTTTCTTTTCCTTATAGATTCATTTTTTCCAAATTTTTGCACTGAAAACAACTTTCCTCCTTCGCGTACACACTGTTTTTAAGATTCCAAACCCATCTGACTCACAAAACTGTCTAAAAAGCCATTTAAACCAATACCACCCTTTTGTTTCTTTTCCTTATACATTCAATTTTTTCCACGTTTTTGCAATCAAAAACACTTTCCTCCTTCGCGTACACAATTTTTTTACGATTCCGAACCCATCTGATTTACAAAATCGTTAAAAAGGCCATTTAAACCAATACCGCCCTTTTGTTTCTTTTCCTTATACATTCATTTTTTCCACGTTTTTCCAACTTTCCTCCTTCTCGTACACACTTTTTTTATGAATCCGAACCCACCTGACTCACAAAACCGTCTAAAAGGCCATTTAAACTAATACCGCCCATTTGTTTCTTTTCCTTATACATTCATTTTTCTTACGTTTTTGCACTCAAGACAACTTTCGTCCTTCGCGTACACACCGTTTTTATGATTCCGAACCCATCTGACTCACAAAATCGTCTAAAAGACCATTTAAACCCATACCACCCTTTTGTTTCTTTTCCTTATACATTCATTTTTTCCACGTTTTTGCACTCAAAACAACATTCCTCCTTCTCGTACACACTTTTTTTATGATTCCGAACCCACCTGACACATAAAATCGTTAAAAAGGCCATTTAAACCAATACCGCCCTTTTGTTTCTTTTCCTTATACATTCATTTTTTCCACGTTTTTGCACTCAAAACAACTTTCCTCCTTCGCGTAACACTGTTTTTAAGATTCCAAACCCATCTGACTCACAAAACTGTCTAAAAAGCCATTTAAACCAATACCGCCCTTTTGTTTCTTTTCCTTATACATTCATTTTTTCCACGTTTTTGCACTCAAAACAATTTTCCTCCTTCGCGTACACAATTTTTTTATGATTCCGAAACCACCTGACTCACAAAATCGTTAAAAAGGCCATTTAAACCAATACCGCCCTTTTGTTTCTTTTCCTTATACATTCATTTTTTCCACGTTTTTCCAACTTTCCTCCTTCTCGTACACACTTTTTTTATGAATCCGAACCCACCTGACTCACAAAAGGCCATTTAAACCAATACCGCCCATTTGTTTCTTTTCCTTATACATTCATTTTTCTTACGTTTTTGCACTCAAGACATCTTTCGTCCTTCGCGTACACACCGTTTTTATGATTCCGAACCCATCTGACTCACAAAATCGTCTAAAAGACCATTTAAACCCATACCACCCTTTTGTTTCTTTTCCTTATACATTCATTTTTTCCACGTTTTTGCACTCAAAACAACATTCCTCCTTCTTTTACACACTTTTCTGATGATTCCGAACCTACCTGACTCACAAAACCGTCTAAAAGGCCATTTAAACCAATAACGCCCTTTTGTTTCTTTTCCTCATACATTCATTTTTTTAAACGTTTTTCCAACTTTCCTCCTTCTCGTACACACTTTTTTTATGATTCCGAACCCACCTGACACATAAAACCGTCTAAAAGACCATTTAAACCAATACCTCCCTTTTGTTTCTTTTCCTTATACATTCATTTTTTTCACGTTTTTGCACTCAAAACAACTTTCCTCCTTCGCGTACACACTTTTTTTATGATTCCGAACCCATCTGATTCACAAAATCGTTAAAAAGGCCATTTAAACCAATACCGCCCTTTTGTTTCTTTTCCTTATACATTCATTTTTTCCACGTTTTTCCAACTTTCCTCCTTCTCGTACACACTTCTTTTATGAATCCGAACCCACCTGACTCACAAAACCGTCTAAAAGGCCATTTAAACTAATACCGCCCATTTGTTTCTTTTCCTTATACATTCATTTTTCTTACGTTTTTGCACTCAAGACAACTTTCGTCCTTCGCGTACACACCGTTTTTATGATTCCTAACCCATCTGACTCACAAAATCGTCTAAAAGACCATTTAAACCCATACCACCCTTTTGTTTCTTTTCCTTATACATTCATTTTTTCCACGTTTTTGCACTCAAAACAACATTCCTTCTTCTCGTACACACTTTTTTTATGATTCCGAACCCACCTGACACATAAAACCGTCTAAAAGACCATTTAAACCAATACCTCCCTTTTGTTTCTTTTCCTTATACATTCATTTTTTCCACGTTTTTGCACTTCGTCCTTCGCGTACACACTTTTTTTATGATTCCGAACCCATCTGTCTCACAAAATCGTCTATAAGACCATTTAAACCAATAACTCCCTTTTGTTTCTTTTCCTTATACATTCATTTTTTCCACGTTTTTGCACTCAAAACAACTTTCCTCCTTCGCGTAACACTATTTTTAAGATTCCAAACCCATCTGACTCACAAAACTGTCTAAAAAGCCATTTAAACCAATACCGCCCTTTTGTTTCTTTTCCTTATACATTCATTTTTTCCACGTTTTTGCACTCAAAACAATTTTCCTCCTTCGCGTACACAATTTTTTTATGATTCCGAAACCACCTGACTCACAAAATCGTTAAAAAGGCCATTTAAACCAATACCGCCCTTTTGTTTCTTTTCCTTATACATTCATTTTTTCCACGTTTTTCCAACTTTCCTCCTTCTCGTACACACTTTTTTTATGAATCCGAACCCACCTGACTCACAAAAGGCCATTTAAACCAATACCGCCCATTTGTTTCTTTTCCTTATACATTCATTTTTCTTACGTTTTTGCACTCAAGACAACTTTCGTCCTTCGCGTACACACCGTTTTTATGATTCCGAACCCATCTGACTCACAAAATCGTCTAAAAGACCATTTAAACCCATACCACCCTTTTGTTTCTTTTCCTTATACATTCATTTTTTCCACGTTTTTGCACTCAAAACAACATTCCTCCTTCTTTTACACACTTTTCTGATGATTCCGAACCTACCTGACTCACAAAACCGTCTAAAAAGCCATTTAAACCAATAACGCCCTTTTGTTTCTTTTCCTTATACATTCATTTTTTTAAACGTTTTTCCAACTTTCCTCCTTCTCGTACACACTTTTTTTATGATTCCGAACCCACCTGACACATAAAACCGTCTAAAAGACCATTTAAACCAATACCTCCCTTTTGTTTCTTTTCCTTATACATTCATTTTTTCCACGTTTTTGCACTCAAAACAACTTTCCTCCTTCGCGTACACACTTTTTTTATGATTCCGAACCCATCTGTCTTACAAAATCGTCTAAAAAACCATTTAAACCAATTCCGCCCTTTTTTTTTTCCTTATGCATTCATTTTTCTTACGTTTTTGCACTCAAGACAGCTTTCCTCCTTCGCGAACACACTGTTTTTATGATTTCGAACCCATCTGACTCACAAAATAAGACCATTTAAACCAATACCTCCCTTTTGTTTCTTTTCCTTATACATTCATTTTTTCCACGTTTTTGCACTCAAAACAACTTTCCTCCTTCGCGTACACACTGTTTTTATGATTCCGAACCTACCTGACTCACAAAACTGTCTAAAAAGCCATTTAA
This sequence comes from Salticus scenicus, assembly GCA_963930645.1. NCBI lineage: Eukaryota > Metazoa > Arthropoda > Arachnida > Araneae > Salticidae > Salticus > Salticus scenicus. The sequence continues at coordinate 1,230,542 of OZ005654.1, read as the reverse complement.
ACCAATACCGCCCTTTTGTTTCTTTTCCTTATACATTTATTTTTTCCACGTTTCGGCACTCAAAACAACTTTCCTCCTTCGCGTACACACTGTTTTTAACATTCCAAACCCATCTGACTCACAAAATCGTCTAAAAGACCATTTAAACCAATGCCTCCCTTTTGTTTCTTTTCCTTATACATTCATTTTTTCCACGTTTTTGCACTCAAGACAACTTTCCTCCTTCGCGTACACACTGTTTTTATGATTCCGAACCCATCTGACTCAAAAAATCGTCTAAAAGACCATTTAAACCAATACCTCCCTTTTGTTTCTTTTCCTTATACATTCATTTTTTCCACGTTTTTGCACTCAAAACAACTTTCCTCCTTCGCGTAGACACTGTTTTTATGATTCCGAACCCATCTGACACAAAATCGCCTAAAAGACCATTTAAACCAATACCTCCCTTTTCTTTCTTTTCCTTATACATTCATTTTTTAAACGTTTTTGCACTCAAAACAACTTTCCTCCTTCGCGTACACACTGTTTTTAAGATTCCAAACCCATCTGACTCACAAAACTGTCTAAAAAGCCATTTAAACCAATACCGCCCTTTTGTTTTTTTTCGTTATACATTAATTTTTTCCACGTTTTTGCACTCAAAACAACTTTCCTCCTTCGCGTATACACAGTTTTTATGATTCCGAACCCATCTGACTCACAAAATCGTCTAAAAGACCATTTAAACCAATACCTCCCTTTTGTTTCTTTTCCTTATACATTCATTTTTTCCACGTTTTTGCACTCAAAACAACATTCCTCCTTCTTTTACACACTTTTCTGATGATTCCGAACCTACCTGACTCACAAAACCGTCAAAAGGCCATTTAAACCAATACCGCCCTTTTGTTTCTTTTCCTTATACATTCATTTTTTCCACGTTTTTCCAACTTTCCTCCTTCTCGTACACACTTTTTTTATGATTCCGAACCCACCTGACTCACAAAACCGTCTAAAAGACCATTTAAACCAATACCTCCCTTTTGTTTCTTTTCCTTATACATTCATTTTTTCCACGTTTTTGCACTCAAAACAACTTTCCTCCTTCGCGTACACACTTTTTTTATGATTCCGAACCCATCTGATTCACAAAATCGTTAAAAAGGCCATTTAAACCAATACCGCCCTTTTGTTTCTTTTCCTTATACATTCATTTTTTCCACGTTTTTCCAACTTTCCTCCTTCTCGTACACACTTTTTTTATGAATCCGAACCCACCTGACTCACAAAACCGTCTAAAAGGCCATTTAAACTAATACCGCCCATTTGTTTCTTTTCCTTATACATTCATTTTTCTTACGTTTTTGCACTCAAGACAACTTTCGTCCTTCGCGTACACACCGTTTTTATGATTCCGAACCCATCTGACTCACAAAATCGTCTAAAAGACCATTTAAACCCATACCACCCTTTTGTTTCTTTTCCTTATACATTCATTTTTTCCACGTTTTTGCACTCAAAACAACATTCCTTCTTCTCGTACACACTTTTTTTATGATTCCGAACCCACCTGACACATAAAACCGTCTAAAAGACCATTTAAACCAATACCTCCCTTTTGTTTCTTTTCCTTATACATTCATTTTTTCCACGTTTTTGCACTTCGTCCTTCGCGTACACACTTTTTTTATGATTCCGAACCCATCTGTCTCACAAAATCGTCTATAAGACCATTTAAACCAATAACTCCCTTTTGTTTCTTTTCCTTATACATTCATTTTTTCCACGTTTTTGCACTCAAAACAACTTTCCTCCTTCGCGTAACACTGTTTTTAAGATTCCAAACCCATCTGACTCACAAAACTGTCTAAAAAGCCATTTAAACCAATACCGCCCTTTTGTTTCTTTTCCTTATACATTCATTTTTTCCACGTTTTTGCACTCAAAACAATTTTCCTCCTTCGCGTACACAATTTTCTTATGATTCCGAAACCACCTGACTCACAAAATCGTTAAAAAGGCCATTTAAACCAATACCGCCCTTTTGTTTCTTTTCCTTATACATTCATTTTTTCCACGTTTTTCCAACTTTCCTCCTTCTCGTACACACTTTTTTTATGAATCCGAACCCACCTGACTCACAAAAGGCCATTTAAACCAATACCGCCCATTTGTTTCTTTTCCTTATACATTCATTTTTCTTACGTTTTTGCACTCAAGACAACTTTCGTCCTTCGCGTACACACCGTTTTTATGATTCCGAACCCATCTGACTCACAAAATCGTCTAAAAGACCATTTAAACCCATACCACCCTTTTGTTTCTTTTCCTTATACATTCATTTTTTCCACGTTTTTGCACTCAAAACAACATTCCTCCTTCTTTTACACACTTTTCTGATGATTCCGAACCTACCTGACTCACAAAACCGTCTAAAAAGCCATTTAAACCAATAACGCCCTTTTGTTTCTTTTCCTTATACATTCATTTTTTTAAACGTTTTTCCAACTTTCCTCCTTCTCGTACACACTTTTTTTATGATTCCGAACCCACCTGACACATAAAACCGTCTAAAAGACCATTTAAACCAATACCTCCCTTTTGTTTCTTTTCCTTATACATTCATTTTTTCCACGTTTTTGCACTCAAAACAACTTTCCTCCTTCGCGTACACACTTTTTTTATGATTCCGAACCCATCTGTCTTACAAAATCGTCTAAAAGACCATTTAAACCAATTCCGCCCTTTTTTTTTTTTCCTTATGCATTCATTTTTCTTACGTTTTTGCACTCAAGACAGCTTTCCTCCTTCGCGAACACACTGTTTTTATGATTTCGAACCCATCTGACTCACAAAATAAGACCATTTAAACCAATACCTCCCTTTTGTTTCTTTTCCTTATACATTCATTTTTTCCACGTTTTTGCACTCAAAACAACTTTCCTCCTTCGCGTACACACTGTTTTTATGATTCCGAACCTACCTGACTCACAAAACTGTCTAAAAAGCCATTTAAACCAATACCGCCCTTTTGTTTCTTTTCCTTATACATTTATTTTTTCCACGTTTCGGCACTCAAAACAACTTTCCTCCTTCGCGTACACACTGTTTTTAACATTCCAAACCCATCTGACTCACAAAATCGTCTAAAAGACCATTTAAACCAATGCCTCCCTTTTGTTTCTTTTCCTTATACATTCATTTTTTCCACGTTTTTGCACTCAAGACAACTTTCCTCCTTCGCGTACACACTGTTTTTATGATTCCGAACCCATCTGACTCAAAAAATCGTCTAAAAGACCATTTAAACCAATACCTCCCTTTTGTTTCTTTTCCTTATACATTCATTTTTTCCACGTTTTTGCACTCAAAACAACTTTCCTCCTTCGCGTAGACACTGTTTTTATGATTCCGAACCCATCTGACACAAAATCGCCTAAAAGACCATTTAAACCAATACCTCCCTTTTCTTTCTTTTCCTTATACATTCATTTTTTAAACGTTTTTGCACTCAAAACAACTTTCCTCCTTCGCGTACACACTGTTTTTAAGATTCCAAACCCATCTGACTCACAAAACTGTCTAAAAAGCCATTTAAACCAATACCGCCCTTTTGTTTTTTTTCGTTATACATTAATTTTTTCCACGTTTTTGCACTCAAAACAACTTTCCTCCTTCGCGTATACACAGTTTTTATGATTCCGAACCCATCTGACTCACAAAATCGTCTAAAAGACCATTTAAACCAATACCTCCCTTTTGTTTCTTTTCCTTATACATTCATTTTTTCCACGTTTTTGCACTCAAAACAACATTCCTCCTTCTTTTACACACTTTTCTGATGATTCCGAACCTACCTGACTCACAAAACCGTCAAAAGGCCATTTAAACCAATACCGCCCTTTTGTTTCTTTTCCTTATACATTCATTTTTTCCACGTTTTTCCAACTTTCCTCCTTCTCGTACACACTTTTTTTATGATTCCGAACCCACCTGACTCACAAAACCGTCTAAAAGACCATTTAAACCAATACCTCCCTTTTGTTTCTTTTCCTTATACATTCATTTTTTCCACGTTTTTGCACTCAAAACAACTTTCCTCCTTCGCGTACACACTTTTTTTATGATTCCGAACCCATCTGATTCACAAAATCGTTAAAAAGGCCATTTAAACCAATACCGCCCTTTTGTTTCTTTTCCTTATACATTCATTTTTTCCACGTTTTTCCAACTTTCCTCCTTCTCGTACACACTTTTTTTATGAATCCGAACCCACCTGACTCACAAAACCGTCTAAAAGGCCATTTAAACTAATACCGCCCATTTGTTTCTTTTCCTTATACATTCATTTTTCTTACGTTTTTGCACTCAAGACAACTTTCGTCCTTCGCGTACACACCGTTTTTATGATTCCGAACCCATCTGACTCACAAAATCGTCTAAAAGACCATTTAAACCCATACCACCCTTTTGTTTCTTTTCCTTATACATTCATTTTTTCCACGTTTTTGCACTCAAAACAACATTCCTTCTTCTCGTACACACTTTTTTTATGATTCCGAACCCACCTGACACATAAAACCGTCTAAAAGACCATTTAAACCAATACCTCCCTTTTGTTTCTTTTCCTTATACATTCATTTTTTCCACGTTTTTGCACTTCGTCCTTCGCGTACACACTTTTTTTATGATTCCGAACCCATCTGTCTCACAAAATCGTCTATAAGACCATTTAAACCAATAACTCCCTTTTGTTTCTTTTCCTTATACATTCATTTTTTCCACGTTTTTGCACTCAAAACAACTTTCCTCCTTCGCGTAACACTGTTTTTAAGATTCCAAACCCATCTGACTCACAAAACTGTCTAAAAAGCCATTTAAACCAATACCGCCCTTTTGTTTCTTTTCCTTATACATTCATTTTTTCCACGTTTTTGCACTCAAAACAATTTTCCTCCTTCGCGTACACAATTTTTTTATGATTCCGAAACCACCTGACTCACAAAATCGTTAAAAAGGCCATTTAAACCAATACCGCCCTTTTGTTTCTTTTCCTTATACATTCATTTTTTCCACGTTTTTCCAACTTTCCTCCTTCTCGTACACACTTTTTTTATGAATCCGAACCCACCTGACTCACAAAAGGCCATTTAAACCAATACCGCCCATTTGTTTCTTTTCCTTATACATTCATTTTTCTTACGTTTTTGCACTCAAGACAACTTTCGTCCTTCGCGTACACACCGTTTTTATGATTCCGAACCCATCTGACTCACAAAATCGTCTAAAAGACCATTTAAACCCATACCACCCTTTTGTTTCTTTTCCTTATACATTCATTTTTTCCACGTTTTTGCACTCAAAACAACATTCCTCCTTCTTTTACACACTTTTCTGATGATTCCGAACCTACCTGACTTACAAAACCGTCTAAAAAGCCATTTAAACCAATAACGCCCTTTTGTTTCTTTTCCTTATACATTCATTTTTTTAAAGGTTTTTCCAACTTTCCTCCTTCTCGTACACACTTTTTTTATGATTCCGAACCCACCTGACACATAAAACCGTCTAAAAGACCATTTAAACCAATACCTCCCTTTTGTTTCTTTTCCTTATACATTCATTTTTTCCACGTTTTTGCACTCAAAACAACTTTCCTCCTTCGCGTACACACTTTTTTTATGATTCCGAACCCATCTGTCTTACAAAATCGTCTAAAAGACCATTTAAACCAATTCCGCCCTTTTTTTTTTTTCCTTATGCATTCATTTTTCTTACGTTTTTGCACTCAAGACAGCTTTCCTCCTTCGCGAACACACTGTTTTTATGATTTCGAACCCATCTGACTCACAAAATAAGACCATTTAAACCAATACCTCCCTTTTGTTTCTTTTCCTTATACATTCATTTTTTCCACGTTTTTGCACTCAAAACAACTTTCCTCCTTCGCGTACACACTGTTTTTATGATTCCGAACCTACCTGACACACAAAACTGTCTAAAAAGCCATTTAAACCAATACCGCCCTTTTGTTTCTTTTCCTTATACATTTATTTTTTCCACGTTTCGGCACTCAAAACAACTTTCCTCCTTCGCGTACACACTGTTTTTAACATTCCAAACCCATCTGACTCACAAAATCGTCTAAAAGACCATTTAAACCAATGCCTCCCTTTTGTTTCTTTTCCTTATACATTCATTTTTTCCACGTTTTTGCACTCAAGACAACTTTCCTCCTTCGCGTACATACTGTTTTTATGATTCCGAACCCATCTGACTCAAAAAATCGTCTAAAAGACCATTTAAACCAATACCTCCCTTTTGTTTCTTTTCCTTATACATTCATTTTTTCCACGTTTTTGCACTCAAAACAACTTTCCTCCTTCGCGCAGACACTGTTTTTATGATTCCGAACCCATCTGACACAAAATCGCCTAAAAGACCATTTAAACCAATACCTCCCTTTTCTTTCTTTTCCTTATACATTCATTTTTTAAACGTTTTGCACTCAAAACAACTTTCCTCCTTCGCGTACACACTGTTTTTAAGATTCCAAACCCATCTGACTCACAAAACTGTCTAAAAAGCCATTTAAACCAATACCGCCCTTTTGTTTTTTTTCGTTATACATTAATTTTTTCCACGTTTTTGCACTCAAAACAACTTTCCTCCTTCGCGTATACACAGTTTTTATGATTCCGAACCCATCTGACTCACAAAACCGTCAAAAGGCCATTTAAACCAATACCGCCCTTTTGTTTCTTTTCCTTATACATTCATTTTTTCCACGTTTTTCCAACTTTCCTCCTTCTCGTACACACTTTTTTTATGATTCCGAACCCACCTGACTCACAAAACCGTCTAAAAGACCATTTAAACCAATAATTCCCTTTTGTTTCTTTTCCTTATACATTCATTTTTTCCACGTTTTTGCACTCAAAACAACTTTCCTCCTTCGCGTACACACTTTTTTTATGATTTTTAAGATTTTAAGATTCCAAACCCATCTGATTCACAAAACTGTCTAAAAAGCCATTTAAACCAATACCACCCTTTTGTTTCTTTTCCTTATACATTCATTTTTTCCACGTTTTTGCACTCAAAACAACTTTCCTCCGCGTACACACTTTTTTTATGATTCCGAATCCATCTGTCTCACAAAATCGTCTAAAAGACCATTTAAACCAATACCTCCCTTTTGTTTCTTTTCCTTATAGATTCATTTTTTCCACGTTTTTGCACTCAAAACAACTTTCCTCCTTCGCGTACACACTGTTTTTAAGATTCCAAACCCATCTGACTCACAAAACTGTCTAAAAAGCCATTTAAACCAATACCGCCCTTTTGTTTCTTTTCCTTATACTTTCATTTTTTCCACGTTTTTGCACTCAAAACAATTTTCCTCCTTCGCGTACACAATTTTTTTATGATTCCGAACCCATCTGATTCACAAAATCGTTAAAAAGGCCATTTAAACCAATACCGCCCTTTTGTTTCTTTTCCTTATACATTCATTTTTTCCACGTTTTTCCAACTTTCCTCCTTCTCGTACACACTTTTCTGATGATTCAAAACCTACCTGACTCACTAAACTATCTAAAAGGCCATTTAAACCAATACCCCCTTATACATTCATTTTTTCCACGTTTTTCCAACTTTCCTCCTTCTCGTACACACTTTTTTTATGATTCCGAACCCACCTGACACATAAAACCGTCTAAAAGACCATTTAAACCAATACCTCCCTTTTGTTTCTTTTCCTTATACATTCATTTTTTCCACGTTTTTGCACTCAAAACAACTTTCGTCCTTCGCGTACACACTTTTTTTATGATTCCGAACCCATCTGTCTCACAAAATCGTCTATAAGACCATTTAAACCAATAACTCCCTTTTGTTTCTTTTCCTTATACATTCATTTTTTCCACGTTTTTGCACTCAAAACAACTTTCCTCCTTCGCGTACACAATTTTTTTATGATTCCGAAACCACCTGACTCACAAAATCGTTAAAAAGGCCATTTAAACCAATACCGCCCTTTTGTTTCTTTTCCTTATACATTCATTTTTTCCACGTTTTTCCAACTTTCCTCCTTCTCGTACACACTTTTTTTATGAATCCGAACCCACCTGACTCACAAAAGGCCATTTAAACCAATACCGCCCATTTGTTTCTTTTCCTTATACATTCATTTTTCTTACGTTTTTGCACTCAAGACAACTTTCGTCCTTCGCGTACACACCGTTTTTATGATTCCGAACCCATCTGACTCACAAAATCGTCTAAAAGACCATTTAAACCCATACCACCCTTTTGTTTCTTTTCCTTATACATTCATTTTTTCCACGTTTTTGCACTCAAAACAACATTCCTCCTTCTTTTACACACTTTTCTGATGATTCCGAACCTACCTGACTCACAAAACCGTCTAAAAGGCCATTTAAACCAATAACGCCCTTTTGCTTCTTTTCCTTATACATTCATTTTTTTAAACGTTTTTCCAACTTTCCTCCTTCTCGTACACACTTTTTTTATGATTCCGAACCCACCTGACACATAAAACCGTCTAAAAGACCATTTAAACCAATACCTCCCTTTTGTTTCTTTTCCTTATACATTCATTTTTTCCACGTTTTTGCACTCAAAACAACTTTCCTCCTTCGCGTACACACTTTTTTTATGATTCCGAACCCATCTGATTCACAAAATCGTTAAAAAGGCCATTTAAACCAATACCGCCCTTTTGTTTCTTTTCCTTATACATTCATTTTTTCCACGTTTTTCCAACTTTCCTCCTTCTCGTACACACTTTTTTTATGAATCCGAACCCACCTGACTCACAAAACCGTCTAAAAGGCCATTTAAACTAATACCGCCCATTTGTTTCTTTTCCTTATACATTCATTTTTCTTACGTTTTTGCACTCAAGACAACTTTCGTCCTTCGCGTACACACCGTTTTTATGATTCCGAACCCATCTGACTCACAAAATCGTCTAAAAGACCATTTAAACCCATTTTTTAAAGACCATTTATACCACCCTTTTGTTTCTTTTCCTTATACATTCATTTTTTCCACGTTTTTGCACTCAAAACAACATTCCTTCTTCTCGTACACACTTTTTTTATGATTCCGAACCCACCTGACACATAAAACCGTCTAAAAGACCATTTAAACCAATACCTCCCTTTTGTTTCTTTTCCTTATACATTCATTTTTTCCACGTTTTTGCACTTCGTCCTTCGCGTACACACTTTTTTTATGATTCCGAACCCATCTGTCTCACAAAATCGTCTATAAGACCATTTAAACCAATAACTCCCTTTTGTTTCTTTTCCTTATACATTCATTTTTTTCACGTTTTTGCACTCAAAACAACTTTCCTCCTTCGCGTAACACTGTTTTTAAGATTCCAAACCCATCTGACTCACAAAACAGTCTAAAAAGCCATTTAAACCAATACCGCCCTTTTGTTTCTTTTCCTTATACATTCATTTTTTCCACGTTTTTGCACTCAAAACAATTTTCCTCCTTCGCGTACACAATTTTTTTATGATTCCGAAACCACCTGACTCACAAAATCGTTAAAAAGGCCATTTAAACCAATACCGCCCTTTTGTTTCTTTTCCTTATACATTCATTTTTTCCACGTTTTTCCAACTTTCCTCCTTCTCGTACACACTTTTTTTATGAATCCGAACCCACCTGACTCACAAAAGGCCATTTAAACCAATACCGCCCATTTGTTTCTTTTCCTTATACATTCATTTTTCTTACGTTTTTGCACTCAAGACAACTTTCGTCCTTCGCGTACACACCGTTTTTATGATTCCGAACCCATCTGACTCACAAAATCGTCTAAAAGACCATTTAAACCCATACCACCCTTTTGTTTCTTTTCCTTATACATTCATTTTTTCCACGTTTTTGCACTCAAAACAACATTCCTCCTTCTTTTACACACTTTTCTGATGATTCCGAACCTACCTGACTCACAAAACCGTCTAAAAGGCCATTTAAACCAATAACGCCCTTTTGTTTCTTTTCCTTATACATTCATTTTTTTAAACGTTTTTCCAACTTTCCTCCTTCTCGTACACACTTTTTTTATGATTCCGAACCCACCTGACACATAAAACCGTCTAAAAGACCATTTAAACCAATACCTCCCTTTTGTTTCTTTTCCTTATACATTCATTTTTTCCACGTTTTTGCACTCAAAACAATTTTCCTCCTTCGCGTACACAATTTTTTTTATGATTCCGAACCCATCTGTCTTACAAAATCGTCTAAAAGACCATTTAAACCAATACCTCCCTTTTGTTTCTTTTCCTTATACATTCATTTCTTCCACGTTTTTCACTCAAAACAACTTTTCTCCTTCGCGTACACACTGTTTTTAAGATTCCGAACCCATCTGACTCACAAAACTGTCTAAAAAGCCGTTTAAACCAATACCGCCCTTTTGTTTCTTTTCCTCATACATTCATTTTTTCCACGTTTTTCCAACTTCCCTCCTTCTGGTACACACTTTTTTTATGATTTCGAACCCACCTGACTCACAAAAGCGTCTACAAGGCCATTTAAACCAATTCCGCCCTTTTTTTTTTTCCTTATGCATTCATTTTTCTTACGTTTTTGCACTCAAGACAGCTTTCCTCCTTCGCGAACACACTGTTTTTATGATTTCGAACCCATCTGACTCACAAAATAAGACCATTTAAACCAATACCTCCCTTTTGTTTCTTTTCCTTATGCATTCATTTTTTTCACGTTTTTGCACTCAAAACAACTTTCCTCCTTCGCGTACACACTGCTTCTAAGATTCCGAACCTATCTGACTAACAAAACCGTCCAAAAGACCATTTAAACCAATTCCGCCCTTTTGTTTCTTTTCCTCATACATTCATTTTTTCCACGTTTTTCCAACTTCCCTCCTTCTGGTACACACTTTTTTTATGATTTCGAACCCACCTGACTCACAAAAGCGTCTACAAGGCCATTTAAACCAATTCCGCCCTTTTTTTTTTTTCCTTATGCATTCATTTTTCTTACGTTTTTGCACTCAAGACAGCTTTCCTCCTTCGCGAACACACTGTTTTTATGATTTCGAACCCATCTGACTCACAAAATAAGACCATTTAAACCAATACCTCCCTTTTGTTTCTTTTCCTTATACATTCATTTTTTCCACGTTTTTGCACTCAAAACAACTTTCCTCCTTCGCGTACACACTGTTTTTATGATTCCGAACCTACCTGACTCACAAAACTGTCTAAAAAGCCATTTAAACCAATACCGCCCTTTTGTTTCTTTTCCTTATACATTTATTTTTTCCACGTTTCGGCACTCAAAACAACTTTCCTCCTTCGCGTACACACTGTTTTTAACATTCCAAACCCATCTGACTCACAAAATCGTCTAAAAGACCATTTAAACCAATGCCTCCCTTTTGTTTCTTTTCCTTATACATTCATTTTTTCCACGTTTTTGCACTCAAGACAACTTTCCTCCTTCGCGTACAAAATGTTTTTATGATTCCGAACCCATCTGACTCAAAAAATCGTCTAAAAGACCATTTAGACCAATACCTCCCTTTTGTTTCTTTTCCTTATACATTCATTTTTTCCACGTTTTTGCACTCAAAACAACTTTCCTCCTTCGCGTAGACACTGTTTTTATGATTCCGAACCCATCTGACACAAAATCGCCTAAAAGACCATTTAAACCAATACCTCCCTTTTCTTTCTTTTCCTTATACATTCATTTTTTAAACGTTTTTGCACTCAAAACAACTTTCCTCCTTCGCGTACACACTGTTTTTAAGATTCCAAACCCATCTGACTCACAAAACTGTCTAAAAAGCCATTTAAACCAATACCGCCCTTTTGTTTTTTTTCGTTATACATTAATTTTTTCCACGTTTTTGCACTCAAAACAACTTTCCTCCTTCGCGTATACACAGTTTTTATGATTCCGAACCCATCTGACTCACAAAATCGTCTAAAAGACCATTTAAACCAATACCTCCCTTTTGTTTCTTTTCCTTATACATTCATTTTTTCCACGTTTTTGCACTCAAAACAACATTCCTCCTTCTTTTACACACTTTTCTGATGATTCCGAACCTACCTGACTCACAAAACCGTCAAAAGGCCATTTAAACCAATACCGCCCTTTTGTTTCTTTTCCTTATTCATTCATTTTTTCCACGTTTTTCCAACTTTCCTCCTTCTCGTACACACTTTTTTTATGATTCCGAACCCACCTGACTCACAAAACCGTCTAAAAGACCATTTAAACCAATAATTCCCTTTTGTTTCTTTTCCTTATACATTCATTTTTTCCACGTTTTTGCACTCAAAACAACTTTCCTCCGCGTACACACTTTTTTTATGATTCCGAATCCATCTGTCTCACAAAATCGTCTAAAAGACCATTTAAACCAATACCTCCCTTTTGTTTCTTTTCCTTATAGATTCATTTTTTCCACGTTTTTGCACTCAAAACAACTTTCCTCCTTCGCGTACACACTGTTTTTAAGATTCCAAACCCATCTGACTCACAAAACTGTCTAAAAACCCATTTAAACCAATACCGCCCTTTTGTTTCTTTTCCTTATACTTTCATTTTTTCCACGTTTTTGCACTCAAAACAATTTTCCTCCTTCGCGTACACAATTTTTTTATGATTCCGAACCCATCTGATTCACAAAATCGTTAAAAAGGCCATTTAAACCAATACCGCCCTTTTGTTTCTTTTCCTTATACATTCATTTTTTCCACGTTTTTCCAACTTTCCTCCTTCTCGTACACACTTTTCTGATGATTCCGAACCTACCTGACTCACAAAACTATCTAAAAGGCCATTTAAACCAATACCCCCTTATACATTCATTTTTTCCACGTTTTTCCAACTTTCCTCCTTCTCGTACACACTTTTTTTATGATTCCGAACCCACCTGACACATAAAACCGTCTAAAAGACCATTTAAACCAATACCTCCCTTTTGTTTCTTTTCCTTATACATTCATTTTTTCCACGTTTTTGCACTCAAAACAACTTTCCTCCTTCGCGTACACACTTTTTTTATGATTCCGAACCCATCTGATTCACAAAATCGTTAAAAAGGCCATTTAAACCAATACCGCCCTTTTGTTTCTTTTCCTTATACATTCATTTTTTCCACGTTTTTCCAACTTTCCTCCTTCTCGTACACACTTTTTTTATGAATCCGAACCCACCTGACTCACAAAACCGTCTAAAAGGCCATTTAAACTAATACCGCCCATTTGTTTCTTTTCCTTATACATTCATTTTTCTTACGTTTTTGCACTCAAGACAACTTTCGTCCTTCGCGTACACACCGTTTTTATGATTCCGAACCCATCTGACTCACAAAATCGTCTAAAAGACCATTTAAACCCATTTTTTAAAGACCATTTATACCACCCTTTTGTTTCTTTTCCTTATACATTCATTTTTTCCACGTTTTTGCACTCAAAACAACATTCCTTCTTCTCGTACACACTTTTTTTATGATTCCGAACCCACCTGACACATAAAACCGTCTAAAAGACCATTTAAACCAATACCTCCCTTTTGTTTCTTTTCCTTATACATTCATTTTTTCCACGTTTTTGCACTTCGTCCTTCGCGTACACACTTTTTTTATGATTCCGAACCCATCTGTCTCACAAAATCGTCTATAAGACCATTTAAACCAATAACTCCCTTTTGTTTCTTTTCCTTATACATTCATTTTTTTCACGTTTTTGCACTCAAAACAACTTTCCTCCTTCGCGTAACACTGTTTTTAAGATTCCAAACCCATCTGACTCACAAAACTGTCTAAAAAGCCATTTAAACCAATACCGCCCTTTTGTTTCTTTTCCTTATACATTCATTTTTTCCACGTTTTTGCACTCAAAACAATTTTCCTCCTTCGCGTACACAATTTTTTTATGATTCCGAAACCACCTGACTCACAAAATCGTTAAAAAGGCCATTTAAACCAATACCGCCCTTTTGTTTCTTTTCCTTATACATTCATTTTTCCACGTTTTTCCAACTTTCCTCCTTCTCGTACACACTTTTTTTATGAATCCGAACCCACCTGACTCACAAAAGGGAATTTAAACCAATACCGCCCATTTGTTTCTTTTCCTTATACATTCATTTTTCTTACGTTTTTGCACTCAAGACAACTTTCGTCCTTCGCGTACACACCGTTTTTATGATTCCGAACCCATCTGACTCACAAAATCGTCTAAAAGACCATTTAAACCCATACCACCCTTTTGTTTCTTTTCCTTATACATTCATTTTTTCCACGTTTTTGCACTCAAAACAACATTCCTCCTTCTTTTACACACTTTTCTGATGATTCCGAACCTACCTGACTCACAAAACCGTCTAAAAGGCCATTTAAACCAATAACGCCCTTTTGTTTCTTTTCCTTATACATTCATTTTTTTAAACGTTTTTCCAACTTTCCTCCTTCTCGTACACACTTTTTTTATGATTCCGAACCCACCTGACACATAAAACCGTCTAAAAGACCATTTAAACCAATACCTCCCTTTTGTTTCTTTTCCTTATACATTCAATTTTTCCACGTTTTTGCACTCAAAACAATTTTCCTCCTTCGCGTACACAATTTTTTTTATGATTCCGAACCCATCTGTCTTACAAAATCGTCTAAAAGACCATTTAAACCAATACCTCCCTTTTGTTTCTTTTCCTTATACATTCATTTCTTCCACGTTTTTCACTCAAAACAACTTTTCTCCTTCGCGTACACACTGTTTTTAAGATTCCGAACCCATCTGACTCACAAAACTGTCTAAAAAGCCGTTTAAACCAATACCGCCCTTTTGTTTCTTTTCCTCATACATTCATTTTTTCCACGTTTTTCCAACTTCCCTCCTTCTGGTACACACTTTTTTTATGATTTCGAACCCACCTGACTCACAAAAGCGTCTACAAGGCCATTTAAACCAATTCCGCCCTTTTTTTTTTTCCTTATGCATTCATTTTTCTTACGTTTTTGCACTCAAGACAGCTTTCCTCCTTCGCGAACACACTGTTTTTATGATTTCGAACCCATCTGACTCACAAAATAAGACCATTTAAACCAATACCTCCCTTTTGTTTCTTTTCCTTATGCATTCATTTTTTTCACGTTTTTGCACTCAAAACAACTTTCCTCCTTCGCGTACACACTGCTTCTAAGATTCCGAACCTATCTGACTAACAAAACCGTCCAAAAGACCATTTAAACCAATTCCGCCCTTTTGTTTCTTTTCCTCATACATTCATTTTTTCCACGTTTTTCCAACTTCCCTCCTTCTGGTACACACTTTTTTTATGATTTCGAACCCACCTGACTCACAAAAGCGTCTACAAGGCCATTTAAACCAATTCCGCCCTTTTTTTTTTTTCCTTATGCATTCATTTTTCTTACGTTTTTGCACTCAAGACAGCTTTCCTCCTTCGCGAACACACTGTTTTTATGATTTCGAACCCATCTGACTCACAAAATAAGACCATTTAAACCAATACCTCCCTTTTGTTTCTTTTCCTTATACATTCATTTTTTCCACGTTTTTGCACTCAAAACAACTTTCCTCCTTCGCGTACACACTGTTTTTATGATTCCGAACCTACCTGACTCACAAAACTGTCTAAAAAGCCATTTAAACCAATACCGCCCTTTTGTTTCTTTTCCTTATACATTTATTTTTTCCACGTTTCGGCACTCAAAACAACTTTCCTCCTTCGCGTACACACTGTTTTTAACATTCCAAACCCATCTGACTCACAAAATCGTCTAAAAGACCATTTAAACCAATGCCTCCCTTTTGTTTCTTTTCCTTATACATTCATTTTTTCCACGTTTTTGCACTCAAGACAACTTTCCTCCTTCGCGTACAAAATGTTTTTATGATTCCGAACCCATCTGACTCAAAAAATCGTCTAAAAGACCATTTAGACCAATACCTCCCTTTTGTTTCTTTTCCTTATACATTCATTTTTTCCACGTTTTTGCACTCAAAACAACTTTCCTCCTTCGCGTAGACACTGTTTTTATGATTCCGAACCCATCTGACACAAAATCGCCTAAAAGACCATTTAAACCAATACCTCCCTTTTCTTTCTTTTCCTTATACATTCATTTTTTAAACGTTTTTGCACTCAAAACAACTTTCCTCCTTCGCGTACACACTGTTTTTAAGATTCCAAACCCATCTGACTCACAAAACTGTCTAAAAAGCCATTTAAACCAATACCGCCCTTTTGTTTTTTTTCGTTATACATTAATTTTTTCCACGTTTTTGCACTCAAAACAACTTTCCTCCTTCGCGTATACACAGTTTTTATGATTCCGAACCCATCTGACTCACAAAATCGTCTAAAAGACCATTTAAACCAATACCTCCCTTTTGTTTCTTTTCCTTATACATTCATTTTTTCCACGTTTTTGCACTCAAAACAACATTCCTCCTTCTTTTACACACTTTTCTGATGATTCCGAACCTACCTGACTCACAAAACCGTCAAAAGGCCATTTAAACCAATACCGCCCTTTTGTTTCTTTTCCTTATTCATTCATTTTTTCCACGTTTTTCCAACTTTCCTCCTTCTCGTACACACTTTTTTTATGATTCCGAACCCACCTGACTCACAAAACCGTCTAAAAGACCATTTAAACCAATAATTCCCTTTTGTTTCTTTTCCTTATACATTCATTTTTTCCACGTTTTTGCACTCAAAACAACTTTCCTCCGCGTACACACTTTTTTTATGATTCCGAATCCATCTGTCTCACAAAATCGTCTAAAAGACCATTTAAACCAATACCTCCCTTTTGTTTCTTTTCCTTATAGATTCATTTTTTCCACGTTTTTGCACTCAAAACAACTTTCCTCCTTCGCGTACACACTGTTTTTAAGATTCCAAACCCATCTGACTCACAAAACTGTCTAAAAACCCATTTAAACCAATACCGCCCTTTTGTTTCTTTTCCTTATACTTTCATTTTTTCCACGTTTTTGCACTCAAAACAATTTTCCTCCTTCGCGTACACAATTTTTTTATGATTCCGAACCCATCTGATTCACAAAATCGTTAAAAAGGCCATTTAAACCAATACCGCCCTTTTGTTTCTTTTCCTTATACATTCATTTTTTCCACGTTTTTCCAACTTTCCTCCTTCTCGTACACACTTTTCTGATGATTCCGAACCTACCTGACTCACAAAACTATCTAAAAGGCCATTTAAACCAATACCCCCTTATACATTCATTTTTTCCACGTTTTTCCAACTTTCCTCCTTCTCGTACACACTTTTTTTATGATTCCGAACCCACCTGACACATAAAACCGTCTAAAAGACCATTTAAACCAATACCTCCCTTTTGTTTCTTTTCCTTATACATTCATTTTTTCCACGTTTTTGCACTCAAAACAACTTTCGTCCTTCGCGTACACACTTTTTTTATGATTCCGAACCCATCTGTCTCACAAAATCGTCTATAAGACCATTTAAACCAATAACTCCCTTTTGTTTCTTTTCCTTATACATTCATTTTTTCCACGTTTTTGCACTCAAAACAATTTTCCTCCTTCGCGTACACAATTTTTTTATGATTCCGAACCCATCTGACTCACAAAATCGTTAAAAAGGCCATTTAAACCAATACCGCCCTTTTGTTTCTTTTCCTTATACATTCATTTTTTCCACGTTTTTCCAACTTTCCTCCTTCTCGTACACACTTTTTTTATGAATCCGAACCCACCTGACTCACAAAAGGCCATTTAAACCAATACCGCCCTTTTGTTTCTTTTCCTTATACATTCATTTTTTCCACGTTTTTGCACTCAAAACAACATTCCTCCTTCTTTTACACACTTTTCTGATGATTCCGAACCTACCTGACTCACAAAACCGTCTAAAAGGCCATTTAAACCAATACCGCCCTTTTGTTTCTTTTCCTTATACATTCATTTTTTCCACGTTTTTGCACTCAAAACAATTTTCGTCCTTCGCGTACACACCGTTTTTATGATTCCGAACCCATCTGACACACAAAATCGTCTAAAAGACCATTTAAACCCATACCACCCTTTTGTTTCTTTTCCTTATACATTCATTTTTTCCACGTTTTTCACTCAAAACAACTTTCCTCCTTCGCGTACACACTGTTTTTATGATTCCGAACCTACCTGACTCACAAAACTGTCTAAAAAGCCATTTAAACCAATACCGCCCTTTTGTTTCTTTTCCTTATACATTTATTTTTTCCACGTTTCGGCACTCAAAACAACTTTCCTCCTTCGCGTACACACTGTTTTTAAGATTCCAAACCCATCTGACTCACAAAATCGTCTAAAAGACCATTTAAACCAATGCCTCCCTTTTGTTTCTTTTCCTTATACATTCATTTTTTCCACGTTTTTGCACTCAAGACAACTTTCCTCCTTCGCGTACACACTGTTTTTATGATTCCGAACCCATCTGACTCAAAAAATCGTCTAAAAGACCATTTAAACCAATACCTCCCTTTTGTTTCTTTTCCTTATACATTCATTTTTTCCACGTTTTTGCACTCAAAACAACTTTCCTCCTTCGCGTAGACACTATTTTTATGATTCCGAACCCATCTGACTCACAAAATCGTCTAAAAGACCATTTAAACCCATACCACCCTTTTGTTTCTTTTCCTTATACATTCATTTTTTCCACGTTTTTGCACTCAAAACAACATTCCTCCTTCTTTTACACACTTTTCTGATGATTCCGAACCTACCTGACTCACAAAACCGTCTAAAAGGCCATTTAAACCAATAACGCCCTTTTGTTTCTTTTCCTTATACATTCATTTTTTTAAACGTTTTTCCAACTTTCCTCCTTCTCGTACACACTTTTTTTATGATTCCGAACCCACCTGACACATAAAACCGTCTAAAAGACCATTTAAACCAATACCTCCCTTTTGTTTCTTTTCCTTATACATTCATTTTTTCCACGTTTTTGCACTCAAGACAACTTTCCTCCTTCGCGTACAAAATGTTTTTATGATTCCGAACCCATCTGACTCAAAAAATCGTCTAAAAGACCATTTAGACCAATACCTCCCTTTTGTTTCTTTTCCTTATACATTCATTTTTTCCACGTTTTTGCACTCAAAACAACTTTCCTCCTTCGCGTAGACACTGTTTTTATGATTCCGAACCCATCTGACACAAAATCGCCTAAAAGACCATTTAAACCAATACCTCCCTTTTCTTTCTTTTCCTTATACATTCATTTTTTAAACGTTTTTGCACTCAAAACAACTTTCCTCCTTCGCGTACACACTGTTTTTAAGATTCCAAACCCATCTGACTCACAAAACTGTCTAAAAAGCCATTTAAACCAATACCGCCCTTTTGTTTTTTTTCGTTATACATTAATTTTTTCCACGTTTTTGCACTCAAAACAACTTTCCTCCTTCGCGTATACACAGTTTTTATGATTCCGAACCCATCTGACTCACAAAATCGTCTAAAAGACCATTTAAACCAATACCTCCCTTTTGTTTCTTTTCCTTATACATTCATTTTTTCCACGTTTTTGCACTCAAAACAACATTCCTCCTTCTTTTACACACTTTTCTGATGATTCCGAACCTACCTGACTCACAAAACCGTCAAAAGGCCATTTAAACCAATACCGCCCTTTTGTTTCTTTTCCTTATTCATTCATTTTTTCCACGTTTTTCCAACTTTCCTCCTTCTCGTACACACTTTTTTTATGATTCCGAACCCACCTGACTCACAAAACCGTCTAAAAGACCATTTAAACCAATAATTCCCTTTTGTTTCTTTTCCTTATACATTCATTTTTTCCACGTTTTTGCA
Organism: Salticus scenicus; assembly: GCA_963930645.1. NCBI lineage: Eukaryota > Metazoa > Arthropoda > Arachnida > Araneae > Salticidae > Salticus > Salticus scenicus. Next base: position 1,210,655 of record OZ005654.1, on the reverse strand, counting down.
CTCAAAACAACTTTCCTCCGCGTACACACTTTTTTTATGATTCCGAATCCATCTGTCTCACAAAATCGTCTAAAAGACCATTTAAACCAATACCTCCCTTTTGTTTCTTTTCCTTATAGATTCATTTTTTCCACGTTTTTGCACTCAAAACAACTTTCCTCCTTCGCGTACACACTGTTTTTAAGATTCCAAACCCATCTGACTCACAAAACTGTCTAAAAACCCATTTAAACCAATACCGCCCTTTTGTTTCTTTTCCTTATACTTTCATTTTTTCCACGTTTTTGCACTCAAAACAATTTTCCTCCTTCGCGTACACAATTTTTTTATGATTCCGAACCCATCTGATTCACAAAATCGTTAAAAAGGCCATTTAAACCAATACCGCCCTTTTGTTTCTTTTCCTTATACATTCATTTTTTCCACGTTTTTCCAACTTTCCTCCTTCTCGTACACACTTTTCTGATGATTCCGAACCTACCTGACTCACAAAACTATCTAAAAGGCCATTTAAACCAATACCCCCTTATACATTCATTTTTTCCACGTTTTTCCAACTTTCCTCCTTCTCGTACACACTTTTTTTATGATTCCGAACCCACCTGACACATAAAACCGTCTAAAAGACCATTTAAACCAATACCTCCCTTTTGTTTCTTTTCCTTATACATTCATTTTTTCCACGTTTTTGCACTCAAAACAACTTTCCTCCTTCGCGTACACACTTTTTTTATGATTCCGAACCCATCTGATTCACAAAATCGTTAAAAAGGCCATTTAAACCAATACCGCCCTTTTGTTTCTTTTCCTTATACATTCATTTTTTCCACGTTTTTCCAACTTTCCTCCTTCTCGTACACACTTTTTTTATGAATCCGAACCCACCTGACTCACAAAACCGTCTAAAAGGCCATTTAAACTAATACCGCCCATTTGTTTCTTTTCCTTATACATTCATTTTTCTTACGTTTTTGCACTCAAGACAACTTTCGTCCTTCGCGTACACACCGTTTTTATGATTCCGAACCCATCTGACTCACAAAATCGTCTAAAAGACCATTTAAACCCATTTTTTAAAGACCATTTATACCACCCTTTTGTTTCTTTTCCTTATACATTCATTTTTTCCACGTTTTTGCACTCAAAACAACATTCCTTCTTCTCGTACACACTTTTTTTATGATTCCGAACCCACCTGACACATAAAACCGTCTAAAAGACCATTTAAACCAATACCTCCCTTTTGTTTCTTTTCCTTATACATTCATTTTTTCCACGTTTTTGCACTTCGTCCTTCGCGTACACACTTTTTTTATGATTCCGAACCCATCTGTCTCACAAAATCGTCTATAAGACCATTTAAACCAATAACTCCCTTTTGTTTCTTTTCCTTATACATTCATTTTTTTCACGTTTTTGCACTCAAAACAACTTTCCTCCTTCGCGTAACACTGTTTTTAAGATTCCAAACCCATCTGACTCACAAAACTGTCTAAAAAGCCATTTAAACCAATACCGCCCTTTTGTTTCTTTTCCTTATACATTCATTTTTTCCACGTTTTTGCACTCAAAACAATTTTCCTCCTTCGCGTACACAATTTTTTTATGATTCCGAAACCACCTGACTCACAAAATCGTTAAAAAGGCCATTTAAACCAATACCGCCCTTTTGTTTCTTTTCCTTATACATTCATTTTTCCACGTTTTTCCAACTTTCCTCCTTCTCGTACACACTTTTTTTATGAATCCGAACCCACCTGACTCACAAAAGGGAATTTAAACCAATACCGCCCATTTGTTTCTTTTCCTTATACATTCATTTTTCTTACGTTTTTGCACTCAAGACAACTTTCGTCCTTCGCGTACACACCGTTTTTATGATTCCGAACCCATCTGACTCACAAAATCGTCTAAAAGACCATTTAAACCCATACCACCCTTTTGTTTCTTTTCCTTATACATTCATTTTTTCCACGTTTTTGCACTCAAAACAACATTCCTCCTTCTTTTACACACTTTTCTGATGATTCCGAACCTACCTGACTCACAAAACCGTCTAAAAGGCCATTTAAACCAATAACGCCCTTTTGTTTCTTTTCCTTATACATTCATTTTTTTAAACGTTTTTCCAACTTTCCTCCTTCTCGTACACACTTTTTTTATGATTCCGAACCCACCTGACACATAAAACCGTCTAAAAGACCATTTAAACCAATACCTCCCTTTTGTTTCTTTTCCTTATACATTCAATTTTTCCACGTTTTTGCACTCAAAACAATTTTCCTCCTTCGCGTACACAATTTTTTTTATGATTCCGAACCCATCTGTCTTACAAAATCGTCTAAAAGACCATTTAAACCAATACCTCCCTTTTGTTTCTTTTCCTTATACATTCATTTCTTCCACGTTTTTCACTCAAAACAACTTTTCTCCTTCGCGTACACACTGTTTTTAAGATTCCGAACCCATCTGACTCACAAAACTGTCTAAAAAGCCGTTTAAACCAATACCGCCCTTTTGTTTCTTTTCCTCATACATTCATTTTTTCCACGTTTTTCCAACTTCCCTCCTTCTGGTACACACTTTTTTTATGATTTCGAACCCACCTGACTCACAAAAGCGTCTACAAGGCCATTTAAACCAATTCCGCCCTTTTTTTTTTTCCTTATGCATTCATTTTTCTTACGTTTTTGCACTCAAGACAGCTTTCCTCCTTCGCGAACACACTGTTTTTATGATTTCGAACCCATCTGACTCACAAAATAAGACCATTTAAACCAATACCTCCCTTTTGTTTCTTTTCCTTATGCATTCATTTTTTTCACGTTTTTGCACTCAAAACAACTTTCCTCCTTCGCGTACACACTGCTTCTAAGATTCCGAACCTATCTGACTAACAAAACCGTCCAAAAGACCATTTAAACCAATTCCGCCCTTTTGTTTCTTTTCCTCATACATTCATTTTTTCCACGTTTTTCCAACTTCCCTCCTTCTGGTACACACTTTTTTTATGATTTCGAACCCACCTGACTCACAAAAGCGTCTACAAGGCCATTTAAACCAATTCCGCCCTTTTTTTTTTTTCCTTATGCATTCATTTTTCTTACGTTTTTGCACTCAAGACAGCTTTCCTCCTTCGCGAACACACTGTTTTTATGATTTCGAACCCATCTGACTCACAAAATAAGACCATTTAAACCAATACCTCCCTTTTGTTTCTTTTCCTTATACATTCATTTTTTCCACGTTTTTGCACTCAAAACAACTTTCCTCCTTCGCGTACACACTGTTTTTATGATTCCGAACCTACCTGACTCACAAAACTGTCTAAAAAGCCATTTAAACCAATACCGCCCTTTTGTTTCTTTTCCTTATACATTTATTTTTTCCACGTTTCGGCACTCAAAACAACTTTCCTCCTTCGCGTACACACTGTTTTTAACATTCCAAACCCATCTGACTCACAAAATCGTCTAAAAGACCATTTAAACCAATGCCTCCCTTTTGTTTCTTTTCCTTATACATTCATTTTTTCCACGTTTTTGCACTCAAGACAACTTTCCTCCTTCGCGTACAAAATGTTTTTATGATTCCGAACCCATCTGACTCAAAAAATCGTCTAAAAGACCATTTAGACCAATACCTCCCTTTTGTTTCTTTTCCTTATACATTCATTTTTTCCACGTTTTTGCACTCAAAACAACTTTCCTCCTTCGCGTAGACACTGTTTTTATGATTCCGAACCCATCTGACACAAAATCGCCTAAAAGACCATTTAAACCAATACCTCCCTTTTCTTTCTTTTCCTTATACATTCATTTTTTAAACGTTTTTGCACTCAAAACAACTTTCCTCCTTCGCGTACACACTGTTTTTAAGATTCCAAACCCATCTGACTCACAAAACTGTCTAAAAAGCCATTTAAACCAATACCGCCCTTTTGTTTTTTTTCGTTATACATTAATTTTTTCCACGTTTTTGCACTCAAAACAACTTTCCTCCTTCGCGTATACACAGTTTTTATGATTCCGAACCCATCTGACTCACAAAATCGTCTAAAAGACCATTTAAACCAATACCTCCCTTTTGTTTCTTTTCCTTATACATTCATTTTTTCCACGTTTTTGCACTCAAAACAACATTCCTCCTTCTTTTACACACTTTTCTGATGATTCCGAACCTACCTGACTCACAAAACCGTCAAAAGGCCATTTAAACCAATACCGCCCTTTTGTTTCTTTTCCTTATTCATTCATTTTTTCCACGTTTTTCCAACTTTCCTCCTTCTCGTACACACTTTTTTTATGATTCCGAACCCACCTGACTCACAAAACCGTCTAAAAGACCATTTAAACCAATAATTCCCTTTTGTTTCTTTTCCTTATACATTCATTTTTTCCACGTTTTTGCACTCAAAACAACTTTCCTCCGCGTACACACTTTTTTTATGATTCCGAATCCATCTGTCTCACAAAATCGTCTAAAAGACCATTTAAACCAATACCTCCCTTTTGTTTCTTTTCCTTATAGATTCATTTTTTCCACGTTTTTGCACTCAAAACAACTTTCCTCCTTCGCGTACACACTGTTTTTAAGATTCCAAACCCATCTGACTCACAAAACTGTCTAAAAACCCATTTAAACCAATACCGCCCTTTTGTTTCTTTTCCTTATACTTTCATTTTTTCCACGTTTTTGCACTCAAAACAATTTTCCTCCTTCGCGTACACAATTTTTTTATGATTCCGAACCCATCTGATTCACAAAATCGTTAAAAAGGCCATTTAAACCAATACCGCCCTTTTGTTTCTTTTCCTTATACATTCATTTTTTCCACGTTTTTCCAACTTTCCTCCTTCTCGTACACACTTTTCTGATGATTCCGAACCTACCTGACTCACAAAACTATCTAAAAGGCCATTTAAACCAATACCCCCTTATACATTCATTTTTTCCACGTTTTTCCAACTTTCCTCCTTCTCGTACACACTTTTTTTATGATTCCGAACCCACCTGACACATAAAACCGTCTAAAAGACCATTTAAACCAATACCTCCCTTTTGTTTCTTTTCCTTATACATTCATTTTTTCCACGTTTTTGCACTCAAAACAACTTTCGTCCTTCGCGTACACACTTTTTTTATGATTCCGAACCCATCTGTCTCACAAAATCGTCTATAAGACCATTTAAACCAATAACTCCCTTTTGTTTCTTTTCCTTATACATTCATTTTTTCCACGTTTTTGCACTCAAAACAATTTTCCTCCTTCGCGTACACAATTTTTTTATGATTCCGAACCCATCTGACTCACAAAATCGTTAAAAAGGCCATTTAAACCAATACCGCCCTTTTGTTTCTTTTCCTTATACATTCATTTTTTCCACGTTTTTCCAACTTTCCTCCTTCTCGTACACACTTTTTTTATGAATCCGAACCCACCTGACTCACAAAAGGCCATTTAAACCAATACCGCCCTTTTGTTTCTTTTCCTTATACATTCATTTTTTCCACGTTTTTGCACTCAAAACAACATTCCTCCTTCTTTTACACACTTTTCTGATGATTCCGAACCTACCTGACTCACAAAACCGTCTAAAAGGCCATTTAAACCAATACCGCCCTTTTGTTTCTTTTCCTTATACATTCATTTTTTCCACGTTTTTGCACTCAAAACAATTTTCGTCCTTCGCGTACACACCGTTTTTATGATTCCGAACCCATCTGACACACAAAATCGTCTAAAAGACCATTTAAACCCATACCACCCTTTTGTTTCTTTTCCTTATACATTCATTTTTTCCACGTTTTTCACTCAAAACAACTTTCCTCCTTCGCGTACACACTGTTTTTATGATTCCGAACCTACCTGACTCACAAAACTGTCTAAAAAGCCATTTAAACCAATACCGCCCTTTTGTTTCTTTTCCTTATACATTTATTTTTTCCACGTTTCGGCACTCAAAACAACTTTCCTCCTTCGCGTACACACTGTTTTTAAGATTCCAAACCCATCTGACTCACAAAATCGTCTAAAAGACCATTTAAACCAATGCCTCCCTTTTGTTTCTTTTCCTTATACATTCATTTTTTCCACGTTTTTGCACTCAAGACAACTTTCCTCCTTCGCGTACACACTGTTTTTATGATTCCGAACCCATCTGACTCAAAAAATCGTCTAAAAGACCATTTAAACCAATACCTCCCTTTTGTTTCTTTTCCTTATAGATTCATTTTTTCCACGTTTTTGCACTCAAAACAACTTTCCTCCTTCGCGTAGACACTATTTTTATGATTCCGAACCCATCTGACTCACAAAATCGTCTAAAAGACCATTTAAACCCATACCACCCTTTTGTTTCTTTTCCTTATACATTCATTTTTTCCACGTTTTTGCACTCAAAACAACATTCCTCCTTCTTTTACACACTTTTCTGATGATTCCGAACCTACCTGACTCACAAAACCGTCTAAAAGGCCATTTAAACCAATAACGCCCTTTTGTTTCTTTTCCTTATACATTCATTTTTTTAAACGTTTTTCCAACTTTCCTCCTTCTCGTACACACTTTTTTTATGATTCCGAACCCACCTGACACATAAAACCGTCTAAAAGACCATTTAAACCAATACCTCCCTTTTGTTTCTTTTCCTTATACATTCATTTTTTCCACGTTTTTGCACTCAAAACAATTTTCCTCCTTCGCGTACACAATTTTTTTATGATTCCGAACCCATCTGTCTTACAAAATCGTCTAAAAGACCATTTAAACCAATACCTCCCTTTTGTTTCTTTTCCTTATACATTCATTTCTTCCACGTTTTTCACTCAAAACAACTTTTCTCCTTCGCGTACACACTGTTTTTAAGATTCCGAACCCATCTGACTCACAAAACTGTCTAAAAAGCCGTTTAAACCAATACCGCCCTTTTGTTTCTTTTCCTCATACATTCATTTTTTCCACGTTTTTCCAACTTCCCTCCTTCTGGTACACACTTTTTTTATGATTTCGAACCCACCTGACTCACAAAAGCGTCTACAAGGCCATTTAAACCAATTCCGCCCTTTTTTTTTTTCCTTATGCATTCATTTTTCTTACGTTTTTGCACTCAAGACAGCTTTCCTCCTTCGCGAACACACTGTTTTTATGATTTCGAACCCATCTGACTCACAAAATAAGACCATTTAAACCAATACCTCCCTTTTGTTTCTTTTCCTTATGCATTCATTTTTTTCACGTTTTTGCACTCAAAACAACTTTCCTCCTTCGCGTACACACTGCTTCTAAGATTCCGAACCTATCTGACTAACAAAACCGTCCAAAAGACCATTTAAACCAATTCCGCCCTTTTGTTTCTTTTCCTCATACATTCATTTTTTCCACGTTTTTCCAACTTCCCTCCTTCTGGTACACACTTTTTTTATGATTTCGAACCCACCTGACTCACAAAAGCGTCTACAAGGCCATTTAAACCAATTCCGCCCTTTTTTTTTTTTTCCTTATGCATTCATTTTTCTTACGTTTTTGCACTCAAGACAGCTTTCCTCCTTCGCGAACACACTGTTTTTATGATTTCGAACCCATCTGACTCACAAAATAAGACCATTTAAACCAATACCTCCCTTTTGTTTCTTTTCCTTATACATTCATTTTTTCCACGTTTTTGCACTCAAAACAACTTTCCTCCTTCGCGTACACTCTGTTTTTATGATTCCGAACCTACCTGACTCACAAAACTGTCTAAAAAGCCATTTAAACCAATACCGCCCTTTTGTTTCTTTTCCTTATACATTTATTTTTTCCACGTTTCGGCACTCAAAACAACTTTCCTCCTTCGCGTACACACTGTTTTTAACATTCCAAACCCATCTGACTCACAAAATCGTCTAAAAGACCATTTAAACCAATGCCTCCCTTTTGTTTCTTTTCCTTATACATTTATTTTTTCCACGTTTTTGCACTCAAGACAACTTTCCTCCTTCGCGTAAACACTGTTTTTATGATTCCGAACCCATCTGACTCAAAAAATCGTCTAAAAGTCCATTTAAACCAATACCTCCCTTTTGTTTCTTTTCCTTATACATTCATTTTTTCCACGTTTTTGCACTCAAAACAACTTTCCTCCTTCGCGTAGACACTGTTTTTATGATTCCGAACCCACCTGACACATAAAACCGTCTAAAAGACCATTTAAACCAATACCTCCCTTTTGTTTCTTTTCCTTATACATTCATTTTTTCCACGTTTTTGCACTCAAAACAACTTTCGTCCTTCGCGTACACACTTTTTTTATGATTCCGAACCCATCTGTCTCACAAAATCGTCTATAAGACCATTTAAACCAATAACTCCCTTTTGTTTCTTTTCCTTATACATTCATTTTTTCCACGTTTTTGCACTCAAAACAACTTTCCTCCTTCGCGTAACACTGTTTTTAAGATTCCAAACCCATCTGACTCACAAAACTGTCTAAAAAGCCATTTAAACCAATACCGCCCTTTTGTTTCTTTTCCTTATACATTCATTTTTTCCACGTTTTTGCACTCAAAACAATTTTCCTCCTTCGCGTACACAATTTTTTTATGATTCCGAACCCATCTGACTCACAAAATCGTTAAAAAGGCCATTTAAACCACTACCGCCCTTTTTTTGCTTTTCCTTATACATTCATTTTTTCCACGTTTTTCTAACCTTCCTCCTTCTCGTACACACTTTTTTTATGAATCCGAACCCACTTGACTCACAAAACCGTCTAAAAGGCCATTTAAACCAATACCGCCCATTTCTTTCTTTTCCTTATACATTCAATTTTCTTACGTTTTTGCACTCAAGACAACTTTCCTCCTTCGCGTACACACTGTTTTTATGATTCCGAACCCATCTAACTCACAAAATCGTCTAAAAGACCATTTAAACCAATGCCTCCCTTTTGTTTCTTTTCCTTATACATTCATTTTTTCCACGTTTTTGCACTCAAGACAACTTTCCTCCTTCGCGTACACACTGTTTTTATAATTCCGAACCCATCTGACTCAAAAAATCGTCTAAAAGACCATTTAAACCAATACCTCCCTTTTGTTTCTTTTCCTTATACATTCATTTTTTCCACGTTTTTGCACTCAAAACAACTTTCCTCCTTCGCGTAGACACTGTTTTTATGATTCCGAACCCATCTGACTCACAAAATCGCCTAAAAGACCATTTAAACCAATACCTCCCTTTTCTTTCTTTTCCTTATACATTCATTTTTTAAACGTTTTTGCACTCAAAACAACTTTCCTCCTTCGCGTACACATTGTTTTTAAGATTCCAAACCCATCTGACTCACAAAACTGTCTAAAAAGCCATTTAAACCAATACCGCCCTTTTGTTTTTTTTTCGTTATACATTAATTTTTTCCACGTTTTTGCACTCAAAACAATTTTCCTCCTTCTTTTACACACTTTTCTGATGATTCCGAACCTACCTGACTCACAAAACCGTCAAAAGGCCATTTAAACCAATACCGCCCTTTTGTTTCTTTTCCTTATACTTTCATTTTTTCCACGTTTTTCCAACTTTCCTCCTTCTCGTACACACTTTTTTTATGATTCCGAACCCACCTGACTCACAAAACCGTCTAAAAGACCATTTAAACCAATAATTCCCTTTTGTTTCTTTTCCTTATACATTCATTTTTTCCACGTTTTTGCACACAAAACAACTTTCCTCCTTCGCGTACACACTTTTTTTATGATTCCGAACCCATCTGTCTCACAAAATCGTCTAAAAGACCATTTAAACCAATACCTCCCTTTTGTTTCTTTTCCTTATAGATTCATTTTTTCCACGTTTTTGCACTCAAAACAACTTTCCTCCTTCGCGTACACACTGTTTTTAAGATTCCAAACCCATCTGATTCACAAGATCGTTAAAAAGGCCTTTTAAACCAATACCGCTCTTTTGTTTCTTTTCCTTATACATTCATTTTTTCCACGTTTTTCCAACTTTCCTCCTTCTCGTACAAATTTTTTTTATGAATCCGAACCCACCTAACTCACAAAACCGTCTAAAAGGCCATTTAAACTAAAACCGCCCATTTGTTTCTTTTCCTTATACATTCATTTTTCTTACGTTTTTGCACTCAAGACAACTTTCGTCCTTCGCGTACACACCGTTTTTATGATTCCGAACCCATCTGACTCACAAAATCGTCTAAAAGACCATTTAAACCCATACCACCCTTTTGTTTCTTTTCCTTATACATTCATTTTTTCCACGTTTTTGCACTCAAAACAACATTCCTCCTTCTTTTACACACTTTTCTGATGATTCCGAACCTACCTGACTCACAAAACCGTCTAAAAGGCCATTTAAACCAATACCGCCCTTTTGTTTCTTTTCCTTATACATTCATTTTTTCCACGTTTTTCCAACTTTCCTCCTTCTCGTACACACTTTTTTTATGATTCCGAACCCACCTGACTAATAAAACCGTCTAAAAGACCATTTAAACCAATACCTCCCTTTTGTTTCTTTTCCTTATACATTCATTTTTTCCACGTTTTTGCACTCAAAACAACTTTCCTCCTTCGCGTAACACTGTTTTTAAGATTTCAAACCCATCTGACTCACAAAACTGTCTAAAAAGACATTTAAACCAATACCGCCCTTT